>CAUYUJ010015204.1:121173-173673 GCA_963575745.1 Prorocentrum cordatum | reverse complement strand
CGCGGTCGCTTCCGCCGCCCCCCGCTGGCGTCGCGGCGGCGGCGGACCGCGCCCCCCCGACGGCCTCGCCGCCCCGCCGGGCCGCGGAGGTCCGCGCGAGCGCGCGCGCGGCCGCCGCCTCTCGCCGTGGGGCGGCGGCGTCCGCGGTCGACGGTGTGACGTCGGGCGGCGGCGGCGGCGACGGACGCGGCACCCAGCGGCGACGTCGGCGGTGGCGTCGACGGCGTGGGCGGCCAGCGCGGCGGGGGCGACGACGGGACGGGAACGGGAGGGAGTTGGAGGAAGAGTGAAGGATGGAGGAGGGGGGGAGAGTTCAGAGAGGGGGAGGGGAAGAGGGAGGGAGGGAGGGAGGAGGGGGGTGGGAGGAGGGGGAGAGAAGAGGCATATTTGTTCCACTTCCTCTCTCCCTCCTGCCTTCTCTGTCTCTTCCCCCTCCCAGACCTCCGCCTTCCCTCCGCATTCCTCACTTATCGTCCTCGTGCCTCTCCTGCTCATCCTCCCCCGCCCCGCTCGCCCAAAGCCTTCGAAGGCGTCCCCCCACCCCTGCTGATCCCCCTGCCTGGCGCGTTTTGGCGGGCAGGCACTGGCACGCGTGCGCATGTTCCTCTACAGGAGGAACACTCAAGAATAGTTAAATCACAGTCTGGTGACGATGTGCCCTGCGTCTTTTTGTGTTTCGTGTGTCTATTGTTGATGTTTTTTTGGTTGTTAGGAAATGCTTCTTCCGACATCTGCCTGTAGGAGGACATGCCCGACCTAATCCTGAGGCCGTGGCGCGTCTTTGGCGGTGTTCGGGCCGCTCCCAGGCCAGGCCCTGGAAGGGGAGCGCAGGGCGAGGGGATGCGGGCGAGGGCGGGCGCCAGGCCCGCCCACCCCCGCCCCTGTCCCGCGTCCCGCCGCTGCAGGGAGGGGCAGGCCTCCACCCCGCCCGCCCGCCCTGCGGCATCCGCGCCAGCCCCTCCTCCTCCTCCTCCTCGGCCTCCTCCTCCGAGGCACACGCGCAGGCGCAGTCCCAGACCTGGCGCGATCTGCCCTCGAAGACGTGGGCCTCTGGCCCCCCCCCACTCGGGGCCAGTCCCGTTCCGCCCCGGCTCGTCTCTGGCAGCCCCCGGGCCCGGGGAAGATCCCTGCAGGCCCAGACCCTAACCTTCCAGGAGGGCTAACAAAATAGCACCATATTAAAACATCGATCCCAAAGCTTTTATACGTCTTGGTTTTAGGATGTCTCGTTTAGTGTTTTAGGTCGTTAGGCCTCCAGCGCTAACAAAATAGCTCTCTGGAAGGTCAGGGAGTGGCGAACAAACAGCTGCCTCGATGATATTTCTTAGCGCCTCCTCCTCCTCTTCATCCTCCTCCTCTTCCTCCTCCTAAAAGGGCGGGAGTAGAGGCGCAAGTCTGCGTAAGTATTCTTGTTGCATTCACCATATCTGCCCGAGGTAGAGTGTTATCTCGTTGTCCAGACAAGCGTTGCTTTTCTCTCACGCGCCCAGGCACCCAATCCCTTGATTCTTTTCATGCGCGGCCCACAGAAATCTCCACCCTTTTGCCCAGGGCCCGCTTCGCATCTTGAGCCTTGAACCATATATGTTGACCGAAGCTGTCCCACAGAGACCGAAAACTACAAAAACGCACCGGCTTGATTTGTCCATACCTATACGACCACCCTCGGGTGATGAGGAGGTTTGGGGGGAGGAACACACGTCGCACTCCAACGATCTCACGATCGATCTCACTATCGATCTCACAATCAATATCATTTTAGGGGACACCGACGGGACACCGACGGGACACCAGCGGGACACCTGTGGGACACCGCCGGCCCCCGAAGGACAACCTCAGGGGGCGGTCTTTTTTGGCCCGGCGGCGCCCCAGCCAGAGGAGGGCTCATTTCTCTCGCCCACCCAAAAAGCGTCGCCTCGCCCGCACGCACGAGACGAACACGAGACCGAAATTGATTTCCTTGTGGGGGGCTCTCCGTTCCGCTGCGATCTCAGCTCCTCGCCTCCGACGTTGGGTGTCTGGTCTTCTGGCCACGCTTCGGGCTTCGGGCGGCCAGTCGGGACGATTCCGACAACCCCTGGAACGCTCCAACGAGAGTGCCAACGAAAGCATCCGAACACCACGGAGAGTCGGCCGCAACCGACAGAGCATTTCCGCATTGATTTTCGGGTCATTTACTTGGACGTCTGGGCTTGAAATGCCGGCCGGGACGTTGGATTCCTCCGAGGCGTTACTTTTGCGCTTAGAGATGTTGGCCCCGCGGGTCGCTCCGCAGGTTCTGGCCCACCACGCTTCGGCGCGACGCGCTGTCCACGGCCTGGCCCCCAGGCCTCCACGCCTCGAGCCGTTCCCGACATCCCTCCCCGCGGGGCGGAGCGACACGCGATTCGCTTGCGGCGCACAGCGTGTCGCTGGGGCCGCCGCAGCGACGCGCTGGGCCACCGCAGCACTTGAGCCTCCTCAGCAGGTGCCCCAGCCGGCGCTCACGACGCCCGCCCGGGCCAGCCGCGCCCTTTGCGGGAGCCGAGTGGGCTCGCCCCCGCCCGGCGCCGCGCGCCGGTCGGAGGCCCTGCGCCTGGGGCGCGGGGCCGAGTGCAAGTCAGGAGGAGTGGCTCTCCGCCGGAGTGACCTCTGGTCCGAGGGGCCTCTGGTCCGAGGCGGGGACGTGTCGGACGGGGCCAGGACGAGGAGATTTCTGTGCACGGCCGCCGCCCCGGGGAGTCTCTGGGCGTGTCGTCTTGTTTCCTGTCGTCGTCTTCCCTCGTCCTCTCTGCCTGTCTTGGAGCGCCATGCGCGCGCTGGTCGGGCAGCGCAGGCTCCCTGCACAGCCACGGGGTAGATGCTCTGGTCTAGAGTGATGCGTCGATCGGTGGAGCTGTTAGTCCCTTTATCCCGTCCCTACAGCTCCAATCGTACATATATATATATACACATTAAAATATATCTACACATACATATTTTACACATCTATGAGGCGTTCCAAAAATGGCCCTGTCTTCGAGGATCGAAGGAGTTGTCATCTCTTCCTCCGCGGAAGGCGGCAGAAGGGTGGCGGAAGGTCGGCGGAAGTAAAAAAACGAGGCCGCTTCCGCCAGCGGAAGCCGGCGGAAGCTCGGCGGAAGGCGGCGGGAGTAAAGGATGCGCCCCTCAGAGATGAAAGCGTTTTTGCGTTCAGGGCTTCCGAAATCCGCCACATGTTCATAGACAGTTCATATATGTATATATATATGTACAAAGTATATATGTATTTATCCATTTGTAAATATTATCGCCTGGGTCTTCGCAGATCGCGGCAGGCGGTGGATCTGGACATGTTCGGGCTGCTCCCGCGTGTGGCTGGGCGGTCGCGCTCCGCGGCCGACGCTGCCGTCCCCTCGCGGGCCCTTGGTCGCCACTCGCAGCCCGGGCACCCGATCCGTCAAGCACGAAGTCGGCGCGGAGGTTGCAAGAACAAAAACTCCTAAACATAAACTTTTGGCGCTCCGCGCAGGTTTCTAGGATCCGGGCTGGGCCCCCCTGGCGGCGCCTCCGGCGCCGCCCCTGGCGCGCTCCGCGCGCCAGGGAGGGGGGTCCGGCGCGGATCCAAGAAATCCGCGCGGAGCGCCAAAAGTTTCTATTTATTTGTTTTTTTCCTTCTTCTAGTAGTGATCATGCTCTTACTCACTGTTTTGCCGATGGGCGCTGGCCCTCGCACCCGCCCCCCCTCCCTCCACACACACACACACCCCAATGGAGTAGATCTTGCCGTCTTGGGCGCCCGTCTCAAGCAGGTGGAGTCTCCCCCACAGGACGCACTGTTGCAAATAGTCGCATGAAGCATAGGTCCGGAGCCAGGCCCCCCCCCTCCCCCTACCCCACCCCCTCTTCCGCCCAATGTCGAGACGCCGAATAAGAAAACGTTCACGTAGTTGGCGTTCTGCCTCCAGGGGCCGTCGCCAGGCCCGCCACCCGCACGTTATACGCCCAGCGCTCGGTGGTTGTCTGACGTTTGCGTGCGTCTGGCGGTTTCTTGTTTCGGCCTGGCTGCCTGGCGTGTTCGCATGCTTGGCGGCTGCTTGTCTCGGGATGCCTTTCGCCAGCTGCGTCTCGTCGAGAGCGTTCCAGGGGTGCCCGCATCGTCCCGATCGGCCGCCAGAGGTCCGCGCCGTGGACCGACGCAGCCAGGCATCCAACGCATTGGCAGACATCGGGGCGGCGATGTCTTACCGTTAAATCGGGCCTGTCCCTCTACAGGATAAAGATTCAAAACTAGTTGAAAAATAGTCAGGGGACTTATTTAACAAAAAACTATGTTTGAATATGCTTTGCGTATGTTCTGACTTGTTTTTTTGTTTTTAAATGTTCCTCCAAGATTCGCCTGTATGGGGACGTGCCCGACCGAATCTTACCGTTTTCGGCATCTGGGGGCCCTCGCCATGCCCCAGGACGACACCAAGCACGACTCGGGACGAAACGTCAGCCCGGGGCCCTGGGGTCCAAGGGGCCCAGGGTTGGAACAAACATAAGACATCGCATATCGGGGTACTCCCCCATGCGGCCTGCAACTTGCGCGTCGAGGCACGTGCCTGGTGCATGTGAGATGCCCTCCCTCTGGTGCCTGCCCACGGCTGTGAAAGCAAGTGCCAAATGCACGCGAGCCAGA
Organism: Prorocentrum cordatum; assembly: GCA_963575745.1. NCBI lineage: Eukaryota > Dinophyceae > Prorocentrales > Prorocentraceae > Prorocentrum > Prorocentrum cordatum. The sequence continues at coordinate 169,031 of CAUYUJ010015204.1, read as the reverse complement.
CGCATGTTCGACCCCGCCCTCGCTCCGACGCTGGTTTTCGCATGATATGAAGATTGTGACGCCATGTTCGATATTCTCCCCTTGGCGCTGGCACTCGTGAACGCATGTTCGACCCATCCTTCCGCGCAGTAGGTACGGGCGAGTGAACCGAGGTCCCCTGCTTTACACCCCTCTTTGTCTAGGGCTGAGAGGCCCGTCAACGCAAAGAGAACCCTGGGCCGGAGCCCGTAGCAGGAAAAGCGAGGGACGAAGGCGACAAGGACGACCACGAGGGGGGAGAGGAATACGCAGACGCCGAGGAGCTCCGACGCCGATGCCAAGGACGACGCCGACGGCCTGATGGCCAACGGCGACCCCTGAGGTCCGACGCTCTTGAACAAATCGAACATTTTGTAAATAATCACGACCGGAGCCCCAGACCCCATCTTTCTGCGCCACGTTTCTTCGAGCCGGATCGACCTGCGAGGTTCGCGGGGCCCGCAACTGGGCGAAAACGCACGGTGTGCAAAATTGCAGCGGCGCCTCCGCTGGGAGGTGCCCGGGGAGGCCTTCGCAGATCGGCTCGGATCGACGACGACGACGACGACGACGACGACGACGACGACGACGACGACGACGACGGCCGCCTTTCGACTCCTCGAGGCGCCTGCGGCGGCGCCCGCGCGTCGGCCCCGCGACCCGCCCGCGGGCTGCTCCCCGCCCAGGGGCTCCCCTCCGCCGGCCGCCGCGCGCAAGGCCGCCGCGCGTCGCCGCCGCCGCCGCCGCCGCCGCCGCCGCCGCCGCCGCTTCTGCTGCGCGGCGGCGAGCGAGGGGGGGGGGAGCGAGAAGGATGAGGCCTTCTCAGAAGGCGGCGGTACTTATCAGAAACCCTCCGGCCTTCTGAGAAGTTTCCCGCGTCTTCGGGCAAGGCTTAGAACACTTCTCAAGAAGGCAGAGAGGGCCTCCGAGCCTTCTGAGAGGGCCTCCTCCTTCTCGCCGCCGCGGAGGGCCGCCGCCGCGGAAGGCCGCCGACGTCGCCGCCGTTGTCGACGTCGCCGCCGCCGCTGCCGCCGCTGCGGAGGGTTGCTGGGCGGTGGTCGGCTCGGCGGCGAAGTCGGAACCCTACCCACGCCGCCCATCGATACAGGAAGATGATCGATGGTCAGTGGGGCTTGGCTTCGGATGTCGCCACCTATCGGCGTCGCCACTGTCGCCGTCGCCGTCGTTGCCGCCTCCGCGGGTTGGTTCCGGGCGGCCGTTGGCGTCCGGCGTTCGCCCCTGGAGATGGAGCGTTCCGGGCCTGCGCTTGGGGCCGCCCCGCGTGGCCACGGCCTGGCAGAGATCCCTCCTCCCCCTCCTCTCCCTCCTCCTCCTCCTCCTCCTCCTCCTTTCTCCTTTTCCTCCTCCGCCTTTCTCCTTTTCCTCCTCTCCTCCTCCACCTACCCCTCCTTCTCCTCCTCCTCCTCCTCCTCCTCCTCCTCCTCGTTCACTGGCCAGGATGGTGCCCGCGATGGGGGCCAGGCGATCCGGTTCTCGGGCGAAGGGGGTCGGCGTCTGCGTCCCCACCTGAGTCCCGCAGCTCGAGGCCCCGGAATCGAGGTTCTGAATGTCCTCCAGATTTCTTGAGCGTCCAAGCCTCTGGAGGCCCCAGGATTAAGTCTGGCGTGTTCCTCTACAGGAGGAATATTCAAAAATAGTACAAACATAATCAGGGGACGATTTCTTGAGTTTTGTTTGGCTATTCTTGAGTATTTTGAGTTTTTTGCTTGTTCTTCATACAAAATCCGCCTGTAGGGGAACATGCCCGACCTAACCCCAGGAGGATCCCCAGAGGCCTCTGGGGGGACCTCAACGAAGACGTGTGGGCGTTGGAGACCTCGAGGGACGTCTGGGTCTGCTGCCAGTGCCCCCAGCCGCCCTTGTCGTCGTCGTCGTCGTCGTCGTCGTCGTCGTCGTCGGCGTCGGCGTCGGCGTCGGCGTCGGCGTCGTCGTCGTCGGCGTGTCGGCGTCGGCGTCGGCGTCGTCGTCTCCGTCGTTGTCTCCGTCGTCCTCGTGGCAGGATGGAAACAGGCATGATCAAGGAGGGCGACAACCTTTCGAATTCGCCGTGAAGGAGTGAGGAGCAAGGAGTGGGGGAGAATAGGGGATGGGAGGAGGGTGGAGCGAAAGAAGGAGTGCGGTGAGGGGGGAGGGATGGAAGAGGACGAGGGTGGGTGGCGTAGGATGGGGTAAGAGGGAGGGAAGAGGTTGGAGAGAGAGGCCAGACAACGCAGGAAAGGATGGCGGGACAGGTATGTAGGAGTAGGATGTGGGGCATAGCCAGAGTAGCAGCAGCAGTATGGTGACTCAGTCGACGGTCATGACGACGATGTTGTTGCTGCTGATGTTATTGATTCAAGCGACGACGATGATGATGATGGTGGTGATGATGATGCTGATACTGCTGCTGATGATGATGATGATGATGATGATGACGACGATGATGGTGGTGGTGGTGAGAATGATGATGGTAATGATGATGTTGATGATAATGCTGATGGTGATACATAATATTATCTAGTTGATACGTTTCAGTCTCACTTAGCATCGTATGAAAGTATCATTGCTATGATTGTTGTTGGCATCAACAACTTTCTCATTTTCTTCTTACTGAATTGAACGCCCCTGAGGGGGCAGACACCGCCGCCCCACTGTTTTCCGGAACCTGGAGTTTCTTTGCGGGGCGGGTCATGGCGACCCCAGAGGGTCCAGAAAGGCTCGGAAGGCGGCGTAAGAGGTAGGCAAGAGGCTCCAGGGGCGCGGGTGGTGGTGGTGGTGGTGGTGGTGGTGGTAATGGTGATGCTGCCACAGACTGGCGGCCGTCGCTTTTCGGGAACGTGGGGAGTTTGGGATGCGTGGTGCAGGAGAAGGATGGCAAATCCATTGAACTTGTGCATCAGAAGGTGAGAGGGGGGTCTGAGACGGCCCGTGTTCCAACTTGGCGCGGAGTTTGGGCGAGGGGGCGAAGACGGCTCCAGAGGGTCGAAAAAGACGCCGAGAAGGGTCCAAGAAGGCCACTAAAGGGCCCGAGCAGGCTCGGAAGACGGCCCAAAAAAGGGCACCCGAAGGTGTCGAAAACGGCGGATCGAACCGAAGAGGGATACGGAGAGCCAGAAATGAGCACTCCCACTAGTTTTTGGGGTCTCAGAAGGCTCTCCAGGGGCCCCCCGGGGTGCGGCGAAGACGGCCTAAGAAGGCTCCAAAAGGGCGACCAGACGGCCGAAGATGGGCCCAGGAGACCTTCAGGACGGCCCGGGAGGCCTTGTAGAGAGTCCAACGTGACCAGAAACCCGGAAACCCAGCCGGCCACCAAAATCTGCGGGATGTTTTTGCCAAATCTTTCAATTTCCGTTAGTGCAAGCACTGATCGGGGAATTTTCTCGTCGAGTCGATGGAAACTGTTCAGATTTCCCAGTGCATGTGCAAACATGTTACGCATTCGATGGGGCAAATCAATGCTGTATAGTCGATCCCCTACTCGAAGGATCGCGCTCGCCGCTGGCGTTTCACGTTGGACGCCGCTGGCGACCCAGAACGATCTGACGTTTCGGAAACGGCGGGTCGCTCAAGGTTGAACGATTTCGGCGGCGTCAGGAATCAGCGCCAGGGTCGGCACGACACGAACCTGCCGTACATACTCCGACCCCGTCATGGGAGGCCTCCAGCACACCAGGCAACGCCAGGGTCGGCACGACACGAACCTGCCGTACATACTCTGACCCCGTTCGGGAGGCTTCTGACACGGCAGGAGAGCGGGGGGCGGGGTCGCGCCCACGCTCCGCCCCCTACGTATGCAGTGGAGATCCATGCCAATAAATACCCTGCTTGCCTCCAGGGTGCCCTGGGTTTCTTGGGTTTCGATGGTTTAGCAATGGAAATCGTGACGCTCCTACGCCAACAATCGATGGACGTCCTGGGGTCTCAGGGCTGGGTTTCTTGCGGAAGGTTTCTTGTGGACTGGCCTCCTCTGTACTCCGACCCCGCTTGGGAGGCCTCTAGCATAGCGTAGCGGAGGGGGGGGGGGAGGGGGAGGGAGGGGGGGGCGGGGGGGAGGAGGAGGGATTGAGGAGGAGGAGGATTGCGGGAGGAGGAGGAGGAGAAGCAAGTGGAGGAGGAGGAGGAGGAGGAGCAGGATGTGGAGGGGGAGGGGGAGGGTGAGGGGGAAGAAGGAGGGGGGGGAGGAGGAGGAGGGTCGAGGATCCAGGAGGATCGAGGAGGAGGATCGAGGAGGAGGATCGAGGAGGAGGAGGAGGAGGAGGAGGAGGAGGAGGAGGAGGAGGAGGAGGAGGAGGAGGAGGAGGAGTGGGCGGGGCACCCAGCCCGCCAGGCCCCGGTGCCCCGGCAGGCTCCGCGCCCCGGGCCCGCGGCGGCGCGCCAGGGCGCCCCGCCGGAGGCTCTCGCGGCGCGATTCGTCGTCGCCGTCGTCGTCGACGTCGTCGTCGTCGTCGGTGTTTCTGGCGGCGTCTGCGCTGGCTGCGTTGGCCTCTGAGTCGTCGTCGGGTGCGGAGGTGCGGTCAAGAGTCAAGACGTTGAAATAAGGATCACTTCGGGTTCGGAACGGGCTGGCTGTGGGTTAGATCCTTCCATGGTCGGGCCCCGGAAGCGTCAGTAAATTGCTCGTGTTGAAGTGCCAGCCCAATTGTCTGAGCGGGTCGGGACTTCTTGCGGCCCCTCATCGAAGCATTGGATGTCTGGGGCTGAGCTGGAGTCCCCTCTCCTTCCCCTTCTGATCCTCGTCGCGCCTCGTTTCTGTCCCCCGCCCATTCATCTTACTCCTGCTCCTCCTCCAGTGCCAGCTCAGGTCGCGCCCTGCCTTCTCGCCGCTGGTTGCCTCCCCCCCATGCCTTACGACGCCGCCGCCGACGACGATGACGACGAGGACGACGACGACGACGACGACGACGACGACGACGACGAGGACCACGACGACGACGACGACGACGACGAGGACGACGACGACGACGACGACGGCGACGACGACGGCGGCGACGACGACGACGACGACGACGACAGCGTCGGCGACGGCGGCAGCGACGGCGGCGGGACATTGCCGCCGTTTCCTACCCGCCATGGCCCCTTTCCGCCGGCGCGCTCTGTGGCCTCGACCGCTCGGCGGCGCGGCGCCGTGCGCAGGCCGCTCGGCAGCGCAGGCGCGCGCGGCCTGCGTCCAGGCCGTGCCGCTGCTTGCCTCCGCGGGGCCCTGGGGCGCGCCCCGGCCGTCAGCCCACGCGGCTCGTTTCCGCGGCGGCCCCTCGTGCAGCGGCTGCCGGGGCAGACCCGACGTGCGTTGTGACCCTCGCCGCGGACACGGACTCCTACGCACGCGCCCTTCCGGGCTGGCCCGTGGTCCCGACCCGCGGGCTCGGGCACCAGCCGCCCCTGGGCCTCAGCGTGTGGTTTCCTCGCCTTGCTGCTCGGGTGTGCTGGTGCGTTTCCGACGTCATCTCGGATCTCCTGCCCGCGAGATCACCATGCTCCCGCACCTCCTGGCCTTTACAGCTCGTTCTGGTTGGGTGCCAGCCAGGTCGGGTGCAAGGGCCGTGCCAGTGTAGTTTCTCCTGCCCTGCGTGGTGGTCTGGCTGCCGGCCCTGGCTCCAACGCAGCGGCACGCGGCTGCAGCGGCAAGGGCAGCGGCCAGGTCCAGCCAGCAGTTGCTGGCCTCGACGCTCCAATAATTTTGGGCCATCAGCAGTGGGCAATACCATGAGCCGCCCTTCCTCTACGACAACTGCCGACCTTGCCGATGGAGCCGCAGTGCAGGGATCGGGCTGTGAGGGCGAAGAGCGCCATGCCCGCACAGCTGATATCCGCAAGGGCCGCCTTGCGGTGTAATTTGAGGTGTGGTGTGTGCCACGTGCCGAAGGCGAGGGAAGGAGAAGATAACGAAGAGGAGGAGGAGGAGGAGGAGGAGGAGGAGGAGGAGGAGGAGGAGGACCAGGAAGAGGAGGAGGAGGAGGAGGAGGAGGAGGAGGAAGCACCGCACACCTCACCCATATCGGTTTCACCAGCAGCCTCTCTTTGCCTGGCCCCAGCCCAACTCGATCGGCACAATTTCTCCCCAATACTCGGCTCCAGCTCAGCTCAGTGCAGCAGATTCCCCCGTGTTCTTCTGTGCCGCTGGCACACAGCTGCATCCAGGCCCCCGTGCTGACGACAACCCCCACGGCTGCCCGCCGAGTCCGACAGGGCCCTGCGCTGGCTGCAGCCGAGCCAGGAGCTCCTGAGACGCCCCCCTTGCCCTCCCAGGAAAGCCGCCTTCCCTGCGGGCCGCCAGCGCGCCGTCCCCAGAGGTCTCCAGCTGTCTACCGACGTCCAACGATGTCCACTGGACGTTCCAAGAGGCCTCTTGAGGCCTCTAAATGTCCACCGACGTCCACTGGACGTTCCTGGAGGCCTTCTGAGGCCTCCAGAGGGCCAACACAGGTGAAGAACGCATCAGACGACATCGATCCTCGAATGTCGAGCGGATCGCTCAGGTCGTCATGGGTCTCAAGCCGCCCAGGGCCGCGGAAGGCCGCCGAGGGCCGCGGAGGGCCACCTGGGATACGCTAGGTTCGCGTCGTGTCGACCAGCGGCGACCCCGCCGCCGGCGTTCAACGTTGAACGCCGCCGGCGATCCAGAGTGGGTCGAAGTTGAACGATCTGACGTTTCGGAAACGGCCGATCGCTCTATTTGGGAGGCCTCTAGCACAGCAGGCAACGCCAGGGTCGCAAGGGTCGATGTTGAACGATCTGACGTTTCGGAAACAGCCGATCGCTCAAGATTGGACGATCCCCGCGGTGTCAGGAACCAGCGCTGGGGTCGACACGACACGAACCTGCCGTACCGCAGGCGGGCACGGAGGGCGGCGGAGGCGTGCGGCCCGCAAGCCTCGCCGCGCGTGCGCGGAGCGCGCGCGGAGCGGCCGCGAGGCCTCCCCGGCCCGGCGGAAGGGCGGAGCCGCGGCGCTGCGGGAGGCACGCTCAGGGGCGGGGGTGCTCGTCCGCGGCGTCCAAGGAGGGGGGGGGGGATGACAAGGCGTGTGAATGTGTGTATGTGTGTGTGCTGTGAGAGTTCGTGAGTAAGTGAGAGTGTGTGTGTGTGTGTGCGTGTGTGTGTGTGTGTGTGCGTGTGCGTGTGCGTGTGTGTGTGTGTTTGTGTGTTGTACGTGTGAGAGAGAGAGAGAGAGAGAGAGAGCGTGTGTGTGTGTGTGTGTGTGTGTGTGTGTGTGTGTGTGTGTGTGTGTCTGCGTGTGTCTGCGTGTGTGTGCGTGTGAGTATGTGAGTATGTGAGTGTGTGTGCGCGTGTGTTGGCATCCCATCGGCGCACGCTCTGTGGTAAGCAGCTCGGCGCATCCCGCTATTGCCCTCACTGTGCTGGACCGACCTGCGGCGAAGCAACACGTCCGTGTGCTTGTGTGTGTATGTGTCAACATTTGTGGGTGGTTCAGGGTTTTCAGAATCGGCCACATGAAGCGGCATAGCTCCGCCGCGTTACCACGTCGACGATACATCGCCAGTGCATCGCCGATGTACCGGCGATGCGGCGCGGTCCTCCGACCCCATCTACTCCGACCCCATATAGGAGGCCTCTACATATGCATGCCTGCATCTCCCCCCGCAGGCATTGCGCCGTGTGCCCCCCGCAGGTGCGTGCACACGCGCGCCCCCGTGCATTTTCGCACACGAGCGGGTGTGCGCACCGTCGGCCAGGCTCTGGACAGGCAAAAGCCGACACACACCTCTGGGCGGACACAGTTGGACACGGGCAGACAGATGGCGACAGAGACAGACAGGACGTCGTCGTCGTCGCCGTCGTCGTCGTCGTGGTCGTGCCGATGACGTTAGTGCATCGCTGACGTCGCCGATGCATCGCCGATGCATCGCCGGTGCATTGGCGATGCGGCGCGATTTTCCGACCCCATCTGCTCGGACCCCATCTGGGAGGCCTCTACAGAGACAGCTGCAATCTTTTCTCTGGAGGCAGGCAGGCTGGCTGGTTGACAGACGGGCAGGCAGGCAGGACGACGAGCGGATGGGGGCGGCACGCGTGCTTGCCCGGTCCTGCCCGTTACGTTTTGCGGTCCCGACGTCGCGGGGAGCTTGGGTGCCTTTCGAGCATGCCTGCGGGACTACGGGGACGGCGGTTCCGAGCCGATGGATGTCCCTGTTGGGGGCTCACGCACGGGAAGCCCCGGCCCTGGTGCACCACATAGGCGACGCAGAAAAACGGGGCCGCCTTCACCGACATGGGCACGTAAGTGTCCCGCGTAAGGTCGCGCGTAAGCGCCCTCGTTTCCAATGTGGCATGCCGCGCTGGCGGCCCACGTAAGCCACCGCGTAAGGTCGCTACACCAACATGCTTACGGCCCGTTTCTCTTCGTCGCTCACATGAGTCTCTCCGCGACGTCCTTTCTGACAACCTGTCCCGAGGCGTGGGGACACCACAAGGTACTGATACCGCTGCTAATCAGACCTCTCCTGGTGTGCGTTTTGGCTAGAATTTCGAGGCGAATCTAGCCGTGGGGACGAGGGAATAGGAGAAAACGAGGCCAGGGGGATGGGTACCATTTCCTCTTCTGAGCTCTGACGAGATGTCTCAGGGCGCTTTCGGTGCGACTGCGAGGCGTTGTTTCTCGTCCCGCCGCCGCCGCCAGGCGGCCGGCTCGCCTTGTGCCAAGCGCAGGGCTAGCGACGCCAAGGCAGCGGCGCGGGAGGGGCCAGGGCCACCACGGGCGGTGCGCGGCGAGCCACGAGCTGCTTGCTCCAGCTGTTAGCTTAAAAGCGTTTCGCTGGTAAGGCAAGGTGATGGTTGAGAAGTTTCAGGGGATCGTAATCCCGCGGCGGCGCCAGGGATGCTGTTGAGAAAACGGGCCCCCGGCTGGGAGACTGCTGTTTTGATCGCTCCTTCCCGCCCTCCTTGGGTGCACGCCTGGACAGTCGACGGGCTAGACGGAGCCGAACCGAAGCGGAAGCCCAATATTCGGAAACTATTTTGTTAATCGTTCCCCCTACATGACCAAGGTGTCGCGGGATCTTGTCGATGGCCATGGTCCATGCCAGCCGTCGCCGGTATTCGAGGGTGTTTGAAGAACTTACGTTGACCAAGATGGGCGGTGACCCTGATCGGCACGACCTCTCCGGGTTAAGTCATTGTCATGGTCCCCGTGTTCTCCCCTCCAACACATGTGAATCACCAGCAGTGGTGTTGTTGCGAGGGGTACCACGTTGCCACCTGCTGCTGCTACCACTTGTGACATTGCTGCCACGCTGCATGTACTTGCTCTTATTGCATCTGATGGTTCTATTGATGACTCTCTTCTGATTGATCATGTGGATTGGGGGCGTTTCGATAGTACCACTATGGGAGTCCCTTGTGAAACGCTTGCGCGTCCACTGCGCACGCCGTGCCGTTTCAGAGCAACTCTGTTCTCTTCAGGGCGCGGGACAATATGACGCAGGTTTAAGCCATTTCCGAGCCAATAGCTCCTTAATTACACACCGCATGCGCGCGGTCGCCAAGCGCGAACATGACGCTGTGTTACGCAGCGCTGCTGTATCTGTGTTGTATATCGTAACCACTTGCAGCGGTATGTGGGTCCCTCGCGAAACGAATGAAAGCGACGTCCCACTCCATTATGAACCAAGTGTGAGTGCGATTCACGGGAAGCCGTAACGCGTGTCATGCTCTTGTGCGCCGTGCCCGCATTAGACATTAGGTCGATGATGATTTGGAGGGTGGGGACGGGGAGGATGATGGTTATGAGGAGGAGAGTGTGAGGAAGAGGAGAAGGAGAAGGAGAAGGAGGAAGAAGAGCAGGAGGAGGAGTAGGAGGTGGAGGAGGAGGAGGAGGAGGAGGAGGATTGTGGCGATCGAGGGGGATGCATGCGGCGACCCTGTCGGCGTGTGTGAGAGGCCTGGGCGGCTGCGTCAACCCAGAGGGGCAGTGCCAATCGCCCGAAGCGCACACGAATCTGAGGGCAATGGAAGTATGTAGCAATTGCGTCGAAGGGAGGCCCCTTCCCTTTGATCCCTTCCCGCCAGGGAGGGGGGGGGGGCGAGTAACACCGAAGGCCGCTGGGTCTTTGCCTGGCCAGCTTGAATTTCTTTCGGCAACTGAAGTCCAAGACGGTCCGCGAAGGCTCTCAAACATCCCGAGACCGCTCCAGGACGTCCCATGACGCTTCCCAGGCAGTCAAGAACAAAAACCAAACCGTTCCAAGAGCGTTCCCGGAGCACCCCCACGGGATCCCAAGGAGGCGAACACCATTTATTTCCCGTTGTTTTTCCATGAGTTTCGTGTTATCACTTCTTTTGCCTTCCGACCGCCCAAGACGGCACAACACAAGATCGCGCCAAGACGGCCCACGAGGCCCCAAAGTCCGCCCAAGACGGTCCACAAAGCCTCCACGATCGCGCCACAACGTCTCACGAGACCCCCAAGAGAGTCCCAAGACAGCCCTAGAACCCCCCAAGGCGGCCCAAGAGGCCTCCTAAATTAGCCCAGGAGCGCCCCTAGACGGCCCCAAGACGGCTCCAAGGGAACACCCAGACAGCAAAGAGGGCCCCAAGACGCTTCAAGAGAGCCCCAAGATGGCCCAAGACGGCCTCCAGACGGCCAACAAACCCCTAAGATGGCCACAAGACGGCGCAAGGGAGTGTAAAGATGCCCCAGAGGCCTCCAATACAGTTCCAAGATGGCCCTAAGAGGACCCCAAACTAGCTCCAGAGTCCTTCACCATTGCTCCCCTCGCGTGCCTCCGCAAACCTCGTGACATCCTCCAGAGTCGGCGGGACTTGCCGCAAGGCCTTTACAATATGATCATGATGATGGTGATGATGATGATGATGATGATGGTGATGATGGTGATGATGGTGATGATGACGACGACGATGACGACGATGACGATGACGATGACGATGACGATGCTGATGTGATGATGATGTTATGGTGGTGGTGGTGGTCATGATGATGATGGCAGGGTGAATGATAATGACGATGATGATGGTGGTGATGATGATCATGATGACGATGACGATGATGGTGACGATGATGATGATGATGATGATGATGATGATGATGATTATGATGATGATGATCCTTATGGTGATGGTGATGGTAATGGTGACAGTGATGACGATGATGTTGACGACGAGGAGGAGGAGGAGGAGGATGGTGATGACGATGAAGATGGTGATCGCGGTGACTATGGTGATGATGGTGAGCAGGAGAAGGAGGATGAGCATGAGCATGAGCATGACCGTGGTGTGCCGATCCATGACCACCCTCTCGACTGCAACACTGTAAACTTGCTAACAAAAGAAATTATGGCAAGAGAAGGAGGAGGAACAGAAGGTTGTCACGTGTGACACCTTTCGTGTTCACTTCTTGTGGAGCTCCCATGGATCTCCTTTTGGCCGTCCTGGCACTGTATTTAGCCCCTCTGGAGCAGTGTTGGAGGCGTCCTATGGAATCCACATGCCCAACATGATCGAAGCAGGAACACTTTGGTCGTATCGTCGGCAGTCTCGGCGACGGGAGCGAAGCGGTACCGACGTGACTGTTGTTGCGTCGCTTGTGGGCACGGCGTATGTCGTTTGTGGAATCGGCCACTCAGGTAACACCGAGGGAAAGGAGCCTGGAATAACGATGCGACACAAGTGGTACAGCTGAGACGTGTGTGTGTGTGTGGATGTGCGTGTCGAGCCTCTCGGCGGCTTCTTGGCGACCTTCGGGGAGCAGCCGGGGTGCATGTGAGGGTCTATGAGCCTGTTTTTTTAGACCCGGGCATGTTTAGTTGCATGGACGGGGAGGGTCTAATTTTGAAACAAGCCGCAAACGATTCGCACGTGCGGGAAACACGCAAGTCGAAAGGCACTTGCACGCTAGTATTCGTTTGAAGAGGGGCGAGGGGAGGGGTGAACGCCATGCAAATAGATTTGCCCGAATCTTAAAAAAGCAGGCTCTATGGGGCACTGTTCCGGAGCCTCTTGGAGGGCTTGAGGAGAGCTTGGGAGATCCTTGGGGGCCTGGGTTCTTGGGAGCCTCTTGGGGGGCCTCTTGAAGGCCTCTTGGGGGCCTCGTGGGGGGTCTCTGAGGACCCGTAGAGGCCATATTCTGACGAGGGGGTCGAAATGTCAGCTCGGTCTCTCCCTCTTGGGGCAGTCTGGGGGGGCGGTCGGGGCTTGTGTTGGGGACCGGGTGGGCCACCCTGGGGCTGTTTTCGGCCGTCTTGGGGTTCTTCGGGGGTCCTTATTGGGGAGATCTTCGGGGGCTCGTGAGCCTTTTTACGGGCTGTGAGGAGGCCAAGAAAGCGAGAATGCTGAAGTCATACAAGCCCGAACAGTTATTGACGATTTGGGCCTCTTGGGGCCCTCTTCGGGTTCCTCTTGAGGTGGCCCAGGCCGTCGTGGAGGCTGTTTTGAGGCCAGGTAATCTTGAAACCAGATGGCGGGTCTGTCGCACGTCTGAGGGCACCTCTATCAAGGGCAGATGGGTCCGCCAGTCAGCACGGGAGAGGGCAGATGCGGCCGCTGGCAGGCTCGGAGGAAGCCCTCTATCAAAACCGGCCAGAATCGGGCTCCCTTGGGAGGGGCCTGGAGAGGGCCAGCTGCGACGGTCAGGAATTTGGGCTCAGCGTGTCGCGCCGCCCGTTCTGACCCACCGCGCTTCGGCGCGGCACGCTCGCCACGTCCCGGTGCCAGGCGTCGGGGCCGGCCACGGCGACACGCTGAGCACAGGTTCCCGACCCCGGCTCCCACGCCGAGCAGCCCCGAGGGATGGGCGAATGCGGCGCGGAGGTTCGCCAGCCGATCTCCGCGCAGCGCGGGGCGCGAAGGCGGCTGACTTGGGCTGCGGGCGCCTCTCCCCTGAGATCCGATGTCGTGATCTTTTCAGTGCGGGGTCCCCGGAAGTCGCGGCCCATACCCCAGGACCGGTTCTTCATCCTGAGTCGTCTCTTGACAGTCCCATGGGGCCCCGCGAGGGGCCGCCAATGAGGCCGAGAATTGCGAAAAAACTCTGCCGTGAGATTTTTCCAATACGTTGGATCTCTGGGTTCGCGCAGCCCACCGAAGCAGCGGCGGCGCCCTGAGCGCGCGCGCGCGCCCCAAGGCAGCCTCGGCGGCCCCCGCCGCGAGAGCCGCAAGGCCCTCTGCACGGGAGGCGGCCGCCGCGCGGGCGGCCGTGGCGGCGGCGGAGGACGCCCGCGGCGGGGACGGCCCGCAGGGGGTGTGCGGGCTCCAAGCTGCCCAGATGAGCAGCGGGGTCTCCGCTGCTTGAGGCCGGCGGCCAAGTGGGGGTGGTGCCGGTGGCCGTGTCTCGGGGTGACATCTCGAGGCGCCCCGCAACGGCGGCACAGATGTGACGCCTGGGGCGGGTCTGTGCCGCAGTTCATGTTGCGAGGTCCGAAATTCATGCAGGCACCTTGGGCACCTCCCTTCGGGTTGCGTCGCCCAGGTATTCTGTCCGGGCACACAAAAAAATGGTTCGTCGTCACCGACATCAGCGCGCAAGCGGCCCGCGTGAGGTCTCGCGAAAGCGCCCTCGTCTCCATGGTGGCTTGCCGCGCTGGTGGCCCACGCAAGCCACCGCATATATAAGATCGTTGTGCCATCTTGCGTGGGACCCGTTTTTGATCATCGCTCAGATGGAGGGGTCCAGGAACTCGAGGAATAATAAACGCCATGGACGTACAGTTTTGGCGTTTCGCGCGGGTTTCTCGGCTGCCGCCTGGCCCCCCCCCCCCGGCGGTGCCTCCGGCGCCGCCCCTGGCGCGCGGAGCGCGCCAAGGAGGGGGGTCCAGCGCAGATGCAGGAGATCCGTGTGGAGCGCCACAAGTGTTGTTTTATTTATGCCGTTTCCGGCAGGAAGTCTCGGCGCGGCCTGCTTGAAGTCGCAGCTGGTCCCGAGAGGCCTTTTCTCAGCGTTTCCCAGTACGAGTGCCCGGAAGCTCTCCGCAGGTCTTTCGGGAGCCCTCTCCAAGTTCATCCAGAGTTCGTCGCCAGGCCTTCCACGCCCTTCGGGCGCCCTGCTATGCGGGTTTGGGATACTGCATCCTTCTTCTAAGGAATGGCTTCGCCATCTGGGGGCCCAGACGCTGACACCACCTGCTCGGCGGGAAAGCGAGAAGAGAGCGGCTCCGCACGCCAGAAACCGTCGGAAGCAAGCCATGCCCCCCCCACAGGGACGTTGCCATCTTTTTGGTCCAGGGTTAAGTCGGGCGCGTCCCTTCTGGGCTGGTCTTAGTGGTATCGAAGGTATCGTCTTGCCTGCCTGCACGACGCTTCGGCACCGCTCGCACGTCGTGGCCCAGGAGGAGGGGGAGAAGGAGGAGGAGGGGGGAGAAAGAAGAAGGAGGAGGATGAGGAGGAGAAGGAGGAGAAGGAGTAGGATGAGGAGGAGGAGGAGGATAAGTTGCCGCCAGCAATGTTTTTTACGTAAGGCAAGCCAAGTGGCAAGCCAAGCCAAGTGACGCCAACATGTTCTTAACGCAGTAGAACATGTTGGCGTCAGGGGCTGCAGTTGTGATGAGCTGCATGGAGTGCAGGGGAGGAGGAGGAGGAGGGGGAGGGAAGAGGAGGAGGAGGGAGGAGGGAGGAGGAGGGAGGAGGAGTGAGGACGAGGGAGGAGGGGGGAGGAGGAGGGGGGAGGGGGTTCTGACGCTTTTCGTTTTTTCCTGGTCCTCTTCGGCTGGTTCGGCCTTTCCTGACGCCCTCGTCGCCGCGGCTGGATCTGCCTCCCCTCCTAGGACTTCCCCCCCCTCCTCTTCGCCCTGAGCACGCCCTGGGCCGGCAGGCGGGGACGACGACGACGGTCTCGTCGAGACCGTCGCGTCGACCACCTCGCCGAGGCGCCGCCCCGCGCGCCCGGGGGGGGGGGAGGAGGAGGAGGATGAGGAGGAGCTCGGCGAGGAGGAAGAGGAGGAGGAATGAGGGAGAGGAGGGGGAGGAGGGGGAGGGAAGAGGAGGAGGAGAGGAAGGAGGAGGGAGGAGGAGGGAGGAGGGGGGAGGAGGAGGGGGGAGGGGGTTCTGACGCTTTTCGTTTTTTCCTGGTCCTCTTCGGCTGGTTCGGCCTTTCCTGACGCCCTCGTCGCCGCGGCTGGATCTGCTCCCCCTTCGTCTGTTACCTGCTTCGGCTGACCCATCCACCCTCAGCTGCTTCGGCTGACCCCCCTCTCCTGCTGGTTGCCGAAATGGGGGTCGGGGAGGCATGCGAACCCTGTGGCCGAACCAGCCAAACGTTAAACGAGGCCGAACCAGCCAGCCCGACTGGCGCTGTCTCTTCAAAACGAGGACCCAAAAGAGGCTCCCCAAAGTCCCAAAACGAAACGGCCGCATCCAATAACCCGCGCACCCACTACCCAGGCACGGCGGCGGGATATGCCGGGAGGCATGTAGATAACAGCTAGAAGGGCAGCAGAAGCAGCAGCGAGGGTGTTTTTTTCCCGGAAAAGGGCTTGAGCCCAGGGTTCTCTTTTAGATGGTTTCCCCCCCGGGTTTGACGGGAAGAGGGCCGGCGAATTTCTTTTGCGATAAATAACAAGTGGGAAGAGGGCCGGCGAATTAAAATTTGAGGATGTCTCGAGCGAAACGCTTGTTTTTCAGAATTTGTTGAGGATGTCTCGAGCGAGACGCTGGTTTTGCAGAGTTGGGGATGTCTCGATCGAGCGAAACGCTTGGTTTCAGAATTTGTTGAGGATGTCTCGAGCGACACGACGCTGGTTTTGCAGAGCCGACCGCGACACGGCAAAGCGCCCCTCGCGCAGGAATTCCAAGGATGTCTCGCGCGTGCCGCGTCCCGCGCGCGGGTATTTGGATTTCTTGGGATTTTGACAGGATGTCTCGAGCGAAACGCTTGTTTTTCATAATTTGTTGAGGATGTCTCGAGCGAAACGCTGGTTTTGCAAAATTGGAGGATGTCTCGAGCGGTGGCCTCGTGGGGGGGCCAGAATTCAAAGGATGTCTCAGGCGAAATGCTTGTTTTCACGTCCCGCTCGCAGGAATTCCGAGGATGTCTCGCGCGTGCAGCGTCCCGCGCGTAGGAATTCAGATGATTTTGACAGGATGTCTCGAGCGAAACGCTTGTCCCCAGCACGTTCCGTAGCGCGTCCCCTTGGCAGGTCCCGCGATGCGTCCCCATGGCACGTCCCTTGGCACGTCGCTTGGCGCGTCCCTTGAGACGTTCTGCGTCGCGTCCTCCTGGCATGTTCCCCTGTCCATTAGCTCTGGGGCAGCTACTATGTGTTCAGGCAGCTCGAGCTTAAGATCCAGATCAGTTCGGTCAGGACTCGGATGCAAAGGAGGACTCGATCCACGAGGCTATAGAGCACAATCGCGCCATGGCACATCGGAATTCAGCACGGCCCAGCACAGCACTGATTTCGGCACGGTACATCAAGGTCGATGCACTCAGCATTGCAATTTGGCACGTTCCTTGGCACGTTCCGTGGGGCGTCCTTTGGCGAGTCCCCCTGGCACGTCGCGTCGCGCGTCCCCTGGCACAAACTGTGGCGCATCCATTGGCACGTTCCGTAGCGCGTCCCCTTGGCACGTCCCGCGGTGCGACCCCATGGCACGTCCCCTGGCACGTCGCCTGGCGCATCCCTTGGGACGTTTCGCGGCGCGTCCTCCTGGCATGTTCCCCTGTCCATTAGCTCTGGGGCAGCTACTATGTGTTCAGGCAGCTCGAGCTTAAGATCCAGATCAGTTCGGTCAGGACTCGGATGCAAAGGAGGACTCGATCCACGAGGCTATAGAGCACAGTCGCGCCATGGCACATCGCAATTCAGCACGGCGCAGCACAGCACAGCCCTCGGCAGGGTACATCAAGATCGATACCTTCAGTATTGCATTTGCCCGTCACCCAATCAGGTGTCTTTGAAAACGCTGCCATGTGTTACAGTTCTACATTCCTTTCCGGGTTCGTGGGTCGATTAGGGGGGGGGGGGGCAGGAGGAAGAAAGAAGGCCTCTTTCTTCCTCCTGCCCCCCCACCCCCTTCCTCCTGCCACGGCCGCGACGACCATGACCGCCACGTCGACCGCCTGCGGCGGCGTCGGCGGCGGGAGGCCTCCTCATCCCCGATCCTTCCTCGTCCAACACTCGTCATCCCAATCCTTTCACCCTTGCCCCGTGCGCTGCTCCTCCTTCCCCTCCCTCCTCATCATCCTTATCCTCCTCCCCCTCCTCCTCCTCCTCCCCCTCGATCCGCCCTCTCCTCCTCCTTCCCCTCGTCCTCCCCCTCGTCCTCCACTCGCCCCCCATTTGTTTTCCTCCTGTAGCTGTTTCGGCTTTCAGGGGGCGAGGAGTGGCGAGGGCGTAGCGGCTGTTCCGGCTGATGGCGATCGCCGCTGGGAAGTGCGGGCGGAAGGCCGCTGCCGCGGCGAGTGGCCGCGGCCGCGGCGGCCAGGAGGGGGGCGAGGGCCGCGGCGGCGGCCGCGGCCGCGGCCGCGGCCGCCGCGCCGCCGCGGAGGCCAACCAAGCGCAGCTCGTCGCCTCCGAAGGTGGCACGCTCCAGCTGTCGCCGGAGGAGTCCGCGTGCAACGCGACAATCCACGAGGCCGCGATGAAGGCCAAGCAGGCGGTGCTGGGACACGAGGTCTTCCAGGGGATCATGGAGATGACGGCCATGGCGATTCACGACGGCGAGGGCGACAGTGCGCACACGGTCGGCCAGATCGCCCCTTTCTCCGATGGCGGGTTCAAGGCGGCGATGGAGAACGCAGGCAGCTACACAGCGGGCATGAACTTCCTCCACCTCGATTTGCATTACAGCGCGACGCCGGGCATCCCCCTCATGAAGAACCGCATCGATCACTTGATGAATACGTACTTCGACGCGCCTAGGTTCATGCCCCGCATCCTGAAGGTTGTCGTGAGCGGCAAAAACGAAAAGGTCTTGGAGCTCGGCCGCAGCGGCCAGCTCAAGTGCATCACCCCGGAAGAGATTCGCATGGCCCTCATCTTGGCAGTCGCCAGGGACATCGCGGCCTCCGTCGAAAATACAGTCCTGTTGGAATGGGCTCGCGTGATTCGTTCCACGACGGTGCAGTTCACCGCTCAGTGGAGGGAACGAGCGGGAGGGGAAGATGAGGATGAGGATGAGGAGGAGGAGGAGGAAGAGGAGGAGGAGAAGGAGGAGGAGGAGGAGGAGGAGGGGGGGAGGCAGCACAAGAAGGAGGAGGAGGGGGCTGGGGGGACCGCGAGGAGGAGGAGGAGGAGGAGGAGGAGGACGAGGAGGAGAAGGAGGACGAGAAGGAGGAGGAGGACTTAGGTTCATACCAGCGGCGACGGCGGAGGACATGCACTGGCTGGCCGTCAACGAGCGTGAGCAGATATCGCACGATTTCGAAGCCATGCGGCGCTCGAGCCTCCAGAGGATGTACGAAGTGGTGTTGTTCAAGCAATCGAGGGACAAGGCCAGCGGCCAAGCGCTCACCGTCGATCAGGTGGCGGAGCTGTACTCGCAGAAGGTGAGGATGTCCAACGTGTCCGAGCCGGTTAGCAGGAATTTCGTGCTGTCGGCCATTCGGGTGCACAAGGTGTTGTTCTCCGTCCCCTTCATTCGCATTTTCCTCATGACTTGCGAGGACAAGCACGGCGTGAGGAACCCGTTCGACAGCATTCAGAAGCTCGACGTCATCGGCATGAGGTTGAAGGACAGTGCCGACCTGAAATGGGCGATCACTTGCTTGTACGACATGTGGCAGATGGGGTCGGTCGGCGAGACCATTGGGGCGCGCCAGCTGAAGGGGCAGGCGCCAGGCATGCAGGGTAAAGGCTTGGTGGAATTGGCCATGCTGAAGCGGTCCTTGCGCGACGTCCTGCTGAACGACTTCGTCAACGCAAAGGGCTACGCGCCTGAGGTGCTCAGCCAGATGCAAAGCCTGACCGTCGACATCGCAAGCTACCGTAGGACGTTCGGCATGCCTGGCAAGATTGCCCCCACGGACCTTACCTGTCGCGCCGGGTGGAAGGACCTCCCTTCCTCCTTATCCTTTTCACTCTCATCCTCCTCATCCTCCTCGTCTCCCTCATCCTCATCCTGCAGTCAGGAGTCCGCGGAGAAGGTCTTCAGGCTGCTGGAGGACTTAGGGGCGGCATCAAGGTCCGAGGGCATCGGCCGGGCGGAACCCGACGACGACTCGGGCGGTCGGGTCGGGCGGGCCCCTCGGGCGGCCAGGGAGGGGAGGGGAGGTGACGTCCAGGAGCCTTGGGCGGCGTCGGGGTTCGGGGTTCCATCGCTCAGGATATCGTGTTCGCCTCGGAGTACGATGGCCACCTCAAGAAGAACCTCGTCTTCAGGAGGAGCCCCCAAGAGATGCTCGCGCACCCCCCGTTCAGCGACATCTTGGCTTCGGCGGACGAGAGCTACCGGAACGAGATCGGGGCGGTTCCCGAGGCCGCAGAAGTGACGACGGTCGTGGTCGAGGACGAGCCCATCGTCCACTGCGTGGAAGCGGAGCACATCCCGCTCGTGAGCAGCACCAACGAGGAGACCCACATCGCGACTGTCGACGAGGCCACCATCTCGAAACTCAAGCGCCTGAAGAAAGACGTGTTCCAGCGGGTCCGCACCCAGGTGCAGTTGCGCGCGCCTCAGTCGCCGCCGGGCGAGGGGGCGCCAGGTTTACCTTGAGATCGGCGGTTGCAGCTCGACGCGGTTTGCCCGCCGCGATCGGGGTGCGAGGCGATCGGCCGATGTCTAATCCTCCGCCTCATCCCTCCTACTCGCCTCCCCTTTCCCTCCAGCGATGCCCCTCTCCCCCCGTCCCCTCTTCCTCGCTTTTTTTTTTTTTTTTTTTTTTTTTTTTTTTTTTTTTTTTTTTTTTTTTTTTTTTTTTTTTTTTTTTTTTTTTTTTTTTTTTTTTTTTTCTTCTCTGGACGCTTCGCGCATCCCCAAGCCCGACAGCCCATCCAACAACGATGCCCAGGCGAGTTGAGGTGTTGTTGTGAGAAGTTGTCGGAAGTCTCTTGGAGCCATCTTGGAGCTATCTTGGGGTCCTCTTGGGGCCCTCTTGGGGGCCGCTTCGGGCTCTTTTGGGGCCATCTCGGGGCCCTTTGGGGTCTCAGAGACCCTTTTGGAGCCATCTTGGGCGATCTTGGCAGAAGGGAAGGAGGGGCTGTGGAAGCCCAGAGGGCTGGTGGGTTTGGCGGCGGAGACTCAGGTTTCCCGAGCCTGCCTCCGAGACCGAGCTGGCGACGCTCATCAGGGAGAGCAGCGCCTATCACGAGGGCTTTAAACCGCAGGTGTCGAAGACGAAGAAGTACATCGGTGTGTTCTACGACCAGAAGGTCGCCGGCCAAGGCGACGCGCGGCCGAACGTGAGGCCGCCCTACTTGAGGAACGCGCACATGGAGAAGCACATCTGCGCGGCCATCAAGGCGGCCCCGGTTGCTGCGGATCCTGAGGAGCAGGAGTGCTATCGTCAGCGCGTTGCCCTGGGCCCTGGCCGGGCGCTCGCCCTGCCCGCCTTGGGGCAAGGCGTTCGCCTGGGGGGGCCAAGGGCAGGTGCGGGGGGATAGCCGCACCAGGATAATGCTCCGAAGCACTTGCCCGCGGAGCTCGCGTTCTTCGTGTGCGACGGGGGGAAGACTGGGCAGGAGACGACGCTCATGAACAAGTTCGTCGACGAGAGCAACAAGCCCTACCTCAAGTCCAAGCACACAGTGACGGTCATCTACTCGGAGGAAAGCGTGGTGAACCGCCTCAAGATCAAGCGCAGAACCACGGCTGGCGCGCTCCAGGTCGAGAAGATGTACATCGTCACCGGCAAGGCGATCGAGATCGAGGACAAGGCCAGGCTCGCGTTGAGCGGCACCACTGTCGGGGAGCACATCAGTTGCGCCTGGAGGTCCTGGAGCGACCCGAGCCATTGGACGATGAAGCGCAAGCACAAGGCGACCATCATCACGAAGAAGGACACCATTGCGAACGGTGGCCGCGGACCCGGTCACGACGAGGAGGAGGAGCGCAAGGCGGAGAAGGAGGAGGCCAAGGCCATCACGCCGGAGAGCGAAGAGCAGGTGTTCTGGTGGGCACCGCCGCCCACCCTGCAGGATGAATGGATCCACAACTTCAACCTTCGCGCGGTGGTCGACCTCACTCCCGGGGATGGCGCCAGGGCGATGTGCTGCATAAAAAATAAGATCCCATACGTGGCCATCTGCTTCAACCAGGAGAACGTCGAAGCCTTGTACGACCATCTCTTCAAGGAGACCATGAAGGAATCGTTGAACGAGGGCTGCAAGCAGCTCTACTCCTCGGAGCTGGCGGCCGTCGTCGTCGACAGCCAGAAGGCTAAGACCGAGGAGAGCGGCACGGACACGGCCGACAAGAAGAAGGGCGCGAAGAACAAGACCGGCAGCAGCGGCGGTAGCAAGGACGGCGGTGGCAGCGGCGCCAGCGGCGGTGGCAGCAAGGACCCTATGGACCGCTCGGCACTGGTGGATCGCATCCGCGCGCTGGCTGGCGGCCCCGCTGCCAAAAGGCGCAAGAAGGAGAAGGCTGAGGATGACGCCGCTGAGGGTGAAGATGGTGCGGACTCCGTCTCCGACGTCGAAGAGGAGGTGTGATGGTGTTGAGCGGTGGTGGACGAGTCTGGCTAGCGGCGGTAGTGAGCGTTCTCGCTGAGGGCCTGGCCGAGCGCGCGCCGCCGGGAGGAGGAGGAGGAGAAGGAGGAGAAGGAGGAGGAGGAGGAAACGACGCTCGTCTGCAGTCCGAGGCGCCCCGTGGCCGATCAGCGAGGCCGCGGGCGCTTCCATTTGATAATGGCGCCGCTGCCAGCAGCACAATGGCACACTGCAGGGTCTTGGAGTGTGACCGTGCCTGCTGGCAGCCCGCGCCGCTTCGGGGGCCAGGGCGAGTTGCGTGCCGCTGGCTGTGACGTTTCGCAGCAATGACGTGCCGCTTGGGTGACGTCACTACCCTCCTCATCCTCCTCGTCCTCCTGCTCATCCTCGTCGTCGTCGTCCTCATCGTCATCTCCCTCCTTGCAGTCGCTCGTGCTGCCTGGTCGTCCGCTCCCCTCCCCTCCCGCCCCTCCCACGGTCTTCGTCGTCGTCGTCGCCGCCCCCTCCCCTCCGGCCCGCCTGCCAGGAGGCGCGCCGAGAGCTTCGGCGAGGCGCCTCGCGCGCGCCGCGCGCCCGCCGGGGGGGAGGGCGAGGGGGGGGATGGCGAGGATGAAGGAGGGTGAGGAGGAGATGGGCGGCGACGACGCACGCACACGACGACGATGACGACGACGGTGGCGACGGCGACGACTCGTGACGATGACGACCGCGACGACGGCGGCGGCGACGGCGGCGGCGGCGGCGAGGACCCCAGGGCCTCGGGCGGCGCCGCCCGAGGCCCTGAGGTCCTCGCGCCCTGCCGATGGGACTCCCAGTGGCCCCTGTAACGATCGATACCGCTGCTCGTTCTGCTGGAGAGCCTTCGTCGCCACGGCTGGATTCGCGTCGAAATTCTGGCCAGAACGCGACCTGGGAGACTAATTGGTGTTCCATCGGCAGGGGGGGGACGAGAGTCGCATCCTGAAGAGCCCAAGAGGATGCGAGGATATTCAGGAGGAGGATGAGGAACATTCGCCTGAACAGTCGGAGGACAGGTCCGAGGGAGAAGGGAGACTTCGACGCCCACGTCTTCGGCGCTAGCACTCGAGCGCACTCGCACTCGCACGACGGGCCTCACTTGTGGGCCTTGGGCTTGGCCCTCGCGGCGGCCTTGTTGGGCTTGGCCTTCGGCTTCACCCTCGCGGCGGCCTTGGGCTTGGCCTTCGACTTCTTCTTCGGCATGGCCTTCGGCTTCTTCTTCTTCGGCATGGCCTTCGACTTCTTCTTCGGCATGGCCTTCGTCTTCGTCGTCGGATCGATGTGCT
The DNA here is from genome assembly GCA_963575745.1 of Prorocentrum cordatum. Taxonomy (NCBI): domain Eukaryota; class Dinophyceae; order Prorocentrales; family Prorocentraceae; genus Prorocentrum; species Prorocentrum cordatum. Next base: position 146,157 of record CAUYUJ010015204.1, on the reverse strand, counting down.
CGTCGAGGGGGTCGTCGAGGGGGCTCGCCTCGGCCTCGATCAAGCTGGAGGGGGGCGGCGTCCAGCGCCACTTTTCTTCCACCTGATCGCCGCCCCAGTTCAAACCGACGAGGACCCCACGCCATCCCTCGCGTATGTCCCTCCCACGCCACCTTTTCATCTCGACGAACGATTTCGGCGATGTCTTCTCTTGGGCAGCCTCGGCCTCGGCTGCGGCCTTGCCGCCGCCGCCGTTCGGCATGACTGTCGCGCGGGCTGTCGGGCGCTTCGGGCTTGGGCTGTCGGGCGCGGCTGTAGGCTTGAGCCAAAACCGCTACGGATGGTTCCTGACACCGCGTCGATCGTTCAAGGCGTCGGCGTTCACCTGGATGTTGCGATGAAGTCGGTGTTGGATCCTGACACTGCGTCGATCGTTCAACCTTGGACGACCGGCGGCTTTCCGAGTTCACCCTCGAACGCCCGCGCTGGGGTCGCCACCGCGCGGCCGCCTGTCGAAACGCCTAGGCCCACGCTGGCCAGCATGTTCAGAACATCTCACGTTTCCTCCTCCACCTCATCCTCCATTCATTCCATTGCCGTTTTGGCTCAAATCGTATCCTGCGGGCCGCCCCTTGGCCATCCCGCGGGCCGCCCCCTTCGGCCCAACTTCATATGGTGGCGTGCCCACTTCGAAGCACTGGAGATTGCGTGACTCTGTGCGCTGGAGATTGCGCTTCGGGAGATTGTGGCTGTCGACCTGATCTCGGAGCGCAAGCCGTTGGAGAATGGCACGCGCCGCGGTCAAAGTTGGCGTCGATCTTGGCGACGTCATGAGCACCAGGGACACCGGTGATGACAAGAAGCCAGAGGGCGACGACATCTACGTGGCAGTAACGCGAGGTTTTTTCGCGTTCGCCTTGTTGTTCGGCATGGTGCATGGGCTGGAGAACCTGTACATCGTGAGTCGCACCCAACGTGGCTCGTGGTGGTCGTACCACAAGAAGCACGGTCACGTTGAGGCGTGGCCCGTGCGCTTCATCAAGCAGACAGGGCTCGTCGAGATGGGCATGCCGCTGAACCACCTACATCTGTGCGAGCGGAAGAGTGGCGAGAAGGGCAAGGGCGCTATCGCTTCCAGACTGGGACTCACGCACCACATCGACAACGACATCGAATGCCTTTGGTCGATGGTGCACGACGATGACAACATGTGGGCGAACATCGTCGAAGAGAAGGGCTTCTTGGTGATGTTCACTGAACTGAGGCCAGTCATGAATAACAAGTGGATGACAAAAAGCTTGCGCGAGTGCATGTGCGAAGCTGGCTCGTGGCAAGAAGTCGCCCGTCTCTTTGAGCTGCCGCATGTGGACGATCCTGGCGTGTGGGACTGGCTCGATCAGCAAGGCCCACCGCATCGCCGATATTCTGGCACAACGGTGGAGCGCGTCCGACAGGAGCTGGACAAATGGCTAGCATCATCTACAAGGCCTTTAACGTCCACGTGGGGTTCGCCACCGATTGTCCCCCGGCGTGAACGCGATGATGACGATGATGAGTGGCGTCGTCAAGAAGCACGCCGTCTCGAAATCAAATACCGAGAAGAACTGGCAGCCGCAGACGCTAAAGCGCAACGCGATGCGGAGGAGCTCCGACAGCAAGAAAAAGCAGAAGAACGAGCTGAGCAAGTTCGACAACATGCACAACGCATCCGACAGCAAGAAAAAGCAGAAGAACGAGCTGAGCAAGTTCGACAACATGAAAAACGCATCCGACAGCAAGAAGAAGCAGAAGAACGAGCTGAGCAAGTTCGACAACATGAAGAACGCATCCGACAGCAAGAAGAAGCAGAAGAACGAGCTGCTGAGCAAGTTCTACAACATGCACAACGCATCCGACAGCAAGAAGAAGCAGAAGAACGAGCTGAGCAAGTTCGACAACATGAAGAACGCATCCGACAGCAAGAAGAAGCAGAAGAACGAGCTGCTGGGCAAGTTCGACAACATGAAGAACGCATTGCAGCTCTTCGCGCTGAGGAGGATCGACTTCGCGCAACACAGGAACGGCTACAGCAGCAGGTGCTAGTCAGCGACGCTCTACGACAACGTCGAGAACAGGACGCGGCGCTTCACAACAACTTCCGCGCGTTGGAGGCCCAGGTGCAGGGTATGGCAGAAGAACTTTCACGCCGCAGTGGTGACTGGAAGCCGTGGAGCACGTGGGCCAGCAACGAGCGGTGCAACGACGGGTGGAACTACAAGAAGTACAAGAGGGCTATGGAGCACGCCATGCGGATCCGCCCGAGTCCAGCATGTGTGCGCCGCGTGGTAACCCCTATGTGCGCATCTTGTCACATCAATCAGCCTGGTGTGTACTGTCCATATTCTTTGTGCTCCCCATGTTGCCAGAGCGCTTCGTGGGCGGGGCGGGCCAGCAGCTCCAGCGCCAACGCCAACGAGTGCTGGCAACACGCTTTGTGATTAACATTGGCTGATTCGGCCATCGCGTGCAGAAAAACGGCATCCTTTCCTCCACCTCCCCGCTTCCCCCCTCTCTGATGATGAGCCTCCGGGGGGGAGCTGAATTAAGTACTTCCCCCACCTTGTTTGAGCCATGCGGCGCCTACAACGGCCCCAAGAGACCTCTCAGACCCCCTTTCCCAAAGGAGCCCCAAGAGCTTACTCCTCCTCGGCCCCCGTGGGAGGAGGAGGAGGAAGGGGGGGGGGGGCGGACGGATGAGGAGAAGGAGGAGGAGAGAAGAGGACGACGATGCGATTTTTCGGCGAAAGCCGACGCCGTTGCCCTGGCTGTTGAATTACCTGAATCATGTCTGAACGAACTACTCCTCCTCCTCATCCTCCTCCTCGCCGCCTCCTCCGGAACCGTCTGGCGCCAGGGCTATTGCGCTGCTGCTGTTGGAGCGCTGCACTGGGAGCAGAGGAACTCTTCGGAGGCGAATTGTGACCTCGAGCCTATTGGCACCAAAGTACCAACGCTTCCGGAGACGTAGGCCGGGCACCTATCGCACGGCACATGAGACCCCGGCTGAGCGTACCAGAGCGGCTCACACCTCTTCAGGCTGGCCACGCTCCACTTCTGCTCGAGAGTCGGGCCCTTGTCGTCGCCTGTCTGAATACCGTCGCTCCACGAGACGCTCCGCTTCTTCTTGGAAACGCCCGCAGAGCTCGAAGTGGCGTCGGTTTTCCGCTTCTTGAGCTTCGACGGGCCTGGCGGGCCCGCCAGCGCGCTCGACGGCGGAGGCTGCGCGGGCCGCTGATTGTCGCACATGATGCTGGGGTGCACCAGCCTGCCCGCGAGCGCCATCTGCCCGAACTTGTAGTGCTTCTCCTTCAACGTTTCGGTGATGCCGTACAAGTTCTCGAGGTGCTTGAGCGTGGCCTGTATCTCTTCGCGCGACTCCTTGACACTCGGCCACGTACGGCGCCACAACTGGAAGCGCTCCTCGCTGTTGAAGACCTCCTTCATCATGCCCATCTTGATGGACACGAACTCAGCGCCGAGGTGCTGGAGGTCGTCGTGCAGGAGCTTGTAGGCAAGGATCTGCGCCGGGCCCTGGGACTGCGGGCGCCCGCTGCCCGCTGGCGCCGCGCGCGCCGGTGGCGCCGATGGCGCCGGTGGCGCCGGTGGACCTGGAGGCGACGGCGGCGCCTCCGCCGCCCCTGAAGTCTTCTTCGGAGAATCCGAGAGCTCCGATGACTCCGAGTCCGAAGAAGAATCGGACGACGGCGTCGCCGGCGGCGGCGTGGGCGGAGGCCGCCGAGTCGCCTGCTGCGGCGTGGGCGGAGGCCGCGCCGTCGAAGCCGTCCCGCTGCCCTCATTCTTGGCGCCCTCGCTCCTGGTCGGCGTTGGCGGCGCTGGCGACGCCGGCGCTGGCGACGCTGTCCTGCTGGTCCGCGCACGGGGGCCCATAAGGTTCCAGGAGCCTTCGTCGCCGAACTTCGGCCAGAGGTCTTCAGAGACGGTCGCCCTGTCACGCCACAGCTTGCTGCCACCCCCGTCCTCCCACCAGCTGGCGAAGCGCCTGACCACGCCACGATGCTGTTGCTTGCAGGCCTTGTCCTCCGGAGACGCACACACCAGCTCTAGGTACTCCTTCGACGCCATCGCGGGGAAGGTGATGTCGTCGCGCATGAACAACATTCGGAAGAACACCCCGAACTTCTTCACCGAGGAGGGGTTGCACTTCTTCACCAGCCAGTCCTCCCGGAAGCGATAGGACACTAGGGGGAAGTAGACCACGTCGTCGATGCAGTTCTTGTGCTTGCTGGTGAACACCTCCATCGGCGAAGGCTCCGTCGTCGCGCGTCGCAGGCCCAAGGCCGCGCCGCGCAAGCAGGAACCCGTCGCGCGCCGGGCCGGCGGAGGCTCGCAGGCGCGCAGCCCGCCGGGGCGCGAGCAGGAACCCGTCGAGGTTCGCAGCTCTGAAAAACAAAGCCCAAATGGCTATACGAGGAGGAGGGTGAGGAGGAGGAGGAGGACCAACACCGGACAGGACGCCCAGAGGACAAGATTTTGCTGGTGGGGCGGTTTTAAGCGGAACCCCAGGAAACGCGAGGTGTGCTGGGCTCCCTCCCCTCCTCCTCCTCCTCCTCCTCCCCCTCCTCCTCCTCATCATCATCATCCTTCTCCTCCTACCTACCTACTAGTCAGTTTGAATCAATGCCGCATCCTCCTCTGCCTCCCTCCCTCCTCCCTCCGTCCCTCCTCCCTCCCTCCTCTCCTCTCCACTCCACCGCCTCATTTCATCTCCTCCCCTCCGCCTCCCTGGCCATCGTGTGCAGAACAAGAGCATCCTCTCCTCTCGTCCGCCTCCTCTTCTCCGCCATCTCCTCTAAGGCATAATCCGTGCCAGCTGCTTCGGCTGACCCATCCACCCTCAGCTGCTTCGGCTGACCCATACTCCACCCCCGCCCAGCTTCAGAAGACTTCGACACGACCATCCGTAACAACGGATGATATTTCTAAGGCTGATTGCCCAAAATGGGTGTTGGGGAGCATGCGAACCCTGTGGCCGAACCAGCCAACAAACGTTAAACGAGGCCGAACCAGCCAGCCCGACTGGCGCTGTCTCTTCAAAACGAGGACCCAACACCACAGGGTGGTTGGGAAAGCGACCTCCATCCGTGTAATTTCCGAAGCTGTTAAGACGAAGTGATGAAGATGGGAGGAGGGAGGGGGCAGCGGGAAGAAGGTGGGAACGCGGGGCGCTGTCTCTTCAAAACGAGGACCCAACACCACAGGATGGTTGGGAAAAAAGCCCTGCGGGGACCCCTCCTCCCTCCTCCTCCTCCTCCTCCTCCTCATCCTCCTACCTCCTCCTCCTCCCTCCTCCCTCCTCCTCCCCCTCCTCCTGGGGAACGATTCTGAGCGGATTTGGGCCGCCGTTGTATCACTGCCGTTGTCTCAAACGGCTCTCCTCCGACCATTGCTCGGACTTCTTCTGATCGTGTGACGAGCCCCTCACAGACGTCACTGCTCCGAGGAGGGGCGCCACTGCTCCGAGGAGGGACGGGAGCGAGAGGACCGAAGAGCGAGGAGGTTCGAGGATCGAGGGCCATCCTCCGCTGGGTGTCCGAGGAGGAGGGGGAGGAGGGGGAGGGGGAGGGGGCTCAGGAGGAGGAGGGAGCTTCGGGGGGTGCCCGAGAGCCCAAAAACTGCACTCGCGACGACGACGACGATGGCAACGCCATGCAACGAACGACGACGGCGATCATGATGATAATATCGATGATGGTGATGATGGTTATGCGTGATGGCGACGATGGACGTGGCCCGTTTTGGCTCTACCCTAGCGGGCTTTGGACTGAGAGCTCGCCCAGTCTATACCATGGACGACTGGTCCATGCTCGTGATAGACACGCCGCCCCAGCAGCGGAAGCCCAAGGCCAAGGCGGCACCGAAGCCCAAGGCCAACGGGCGCCCGGCGCAGTTCGTCGTTCGGAAGTCGCCAGCAGCCGCTGTTCCGATCAAGAAGTCCAAGCGCTCGATGGCGCCGCCGGTCACGACAAGGAAGCCTGCCGTCTCAGACTCGCGCGGCGCCGGCAAGAAGTGGAAGGCCCCAGATGTCGTCGTTCTCCGGGACATTGATCTTGAGAGGGTGGTCTTGACGGGCGAAACGGATGGCAAGATTCTGTTCGGCAGTGATTGCGCGGGCATCGACACTGCTAAGCTCGCCTTGGAGTTGCTCGGCATTGGCAACTCCATTGTGCACGTGTTCGCATCGGAAATTGACTTCGCCACGCGCAAGGTTATCATTGCCAGCCACCCCGACTTGTGCGTGCTCTATGGAGACATAACCACCCGCGATAACGCGGCGGTCCCGCGGGTGGACTTGTACATCATCGGATTCCCTTGCCAGCCGTTCTCTGTGCAGGGCATCCACGCGGGGATTGCAGATCCTCAAGGCCGAGGCATCGTGGTGTTTTTCGCCCTAAACTACATCCAGACCAAGCTACCGACGGTGTTCGTCTTGGAGAACGTTGAGGCCCTGACTCACCAGAGGTTCCAGGAGGAGCTGAATGCCATCTTGAACTTTCTCGTCAGCCTCAAAGGCCCCGACGGTACCCCCGCGTACACTGTGAGCATGTCCGTCCTCGACACGTTGAAGGTCGGTGGCTTGCCGCAATCACGGCGCCGATTGTACATCACAGGAGTGCTGTCCAAGAAGTCCAATGTGCACACGAGTTGGCCGAGCGAGATCCCATACACGCCAATCGAACAGATCTTGGACAAGCATTCGGACAAGCTCGGCACCTTGCCAGTCCATGACTACCAGATCCACAACTTCACCCGCCTGGTGGACAAACTGTCTCAACATCAAGACATATTCGCCAAGACCAACATGCTCATCGCCGAGCTTGACTGCGGCAAGACCAGGTCGCCGCAATACGGCTGGGGGTACGCTCCGTGTTTGACGCGCAACCGGTCTGGCGGTGGGGGCTTCTGGATCTTTGCCAAGCACCGATTCATGACGCTGAACGAGCTCGAGCGCCTTCAAGGGATCCCCCCGGGCCGCATCAACTACGAGGACGCGTGCAGTCCCCGCCAGTACGCTCAGATGATCGGGAATGCATTCTCTGTCAGCGTCGTCGGCCGCCTCACGAGGAACCTTCTTGTGCAGGCTGGTTTTTTCAAGCGGCTCGCTGACCCGTGGCGGAGAGGCAGCAGTTCTGCATGACGCCTCGCCTCGGCGCGCAACGATGAACGGCGGCCGGCATATGTGCATACGTAAGTGTGCGTGCATGTGGGTGTGTACCTACATACATACGCATGAGTGTGTGTATATATGTGTATGCGCATGTATATTATACATACATACATACGCATGTGTGTATGTATGTATGTATGTGTATACATACATACATACATGCATACATACATACATACATGTGTATATGTATACATACATACATGCATACACATGTATATACATGCATACATAGGGTATGTATGTATGTATACATACATACACATGTATATACATACATACATAGGGTATGTATGTATGTATACATACATACATAGGGAGGCCCATCAACCCGACGAAACCCCGTTTGCGCGCGAACGGGGTGTCGTCAACATTGAGCGCTCAATGTTGACGAAACTTGGTGGGCTTAGGGCGCCCTTAAGGGTATGCGCGGAGGCGCGGGGCGGCCCAGCAGCCTGACGAAACCCCGATCGCGCGCGATCGGGGTTTCGTCAACATTGAGCGCTCAATGTTGACGAAACTCGGTGCGCGGGCCCTGCGGGGTGTGACGAAACCCCGATCGCGCGCGATCGGGGTTTCGTCAACGTCCACCGGTCGCCCAGGAGCGCGCGCGCACCGAGTTTCGTCAACATTGAGCGCTCAATGTTGACGAAACCCCGATCGCGCGCGATCGGGGTTTCGTCAGCTGGCGACTTCTGCCAGCGGTCCTGGAATCAGGCCTTTAAGGTATCTGGTATTCGCCGCCCGTCGGGGCTCTGAGTGGTGTCTGTTGCGACTCAGACAGTCGGGGCCGGCGTGAGAAAACGTCAACGCTCCTTTGCCATCTTCAACCGTCGCCATCGTCAGCCCCCCCCCCGTGTCTGTTAAGTCGCTACCATTTGATCATCATGGTCATCAGCCATGATCATCATCATCATCATGATCATCATCATGACGATCATCATCATCATCATCGATCATCATCATCATCAACACATGACTATAATATACTATAATCACAATGATAATCATACTCCACCCCGTGCGATGCGATGGCGACGCGACGATGATGGCGGCGGCGGGCATATGCGCATACGTAAGTGTGCGTGCATGTGGGTGTGTACATACACACATACGCATGAGTGTGTGTATATGTGTATTCGCATGCATATGTACACATACATACATACATACGCATGTGTGTATGTGTATGTGTATGCGTACGCATGTATGCATGTATGAGGAGGAGGAAGAGGAGGAGGATGAGCAGGAGGAGGATGTGCACCAGCAGGAGGAGGAGGACGACGACGACGACGACGAAACGATTTTTCTGGCTAAAAAGCCGCAGCCGCTGGCTGCTAAATTCTCTGAATGTCTGAACTGACTTCCTTCTCCTCCTCCTCCTCCCTCCTCCTCCTCCTCCTCCTTCTCTCTCCTCGTCGCTCTCCTCCCTCCCTCCCTCCTCCTTCTCCTGCTCCTTTCCCCATCCACCTCCGCCTCCCCCCTCCTCCTCCTCATCCTCCTCATCCCCCTCATCCTCCTCCTCCTCCTCCCTCTGCCGCGGGAAGGCTGGCACAGCCAGCGCACGCACAGAAAGGCGGAGGTGGAGGGAGGAGCACAAACAGGCTTAGGCGCCTCCCGCCCTCCTGGCGATGTCCGCCTCTAGAATCTCGCGCCTGCCGCGGGCGTCGAGTGCCATGCGGCTCAGCCGCCCCTCTGCGGCCATCCTCTTCTCCATGATGCGTTGCGCGACGCCGGTCCAGTCCTCGAAGTAGCCGTGCAATTGGTAGATGGGAAGCCCTTTCCCTGTCAGGCCCCCACCCTGCCCCCTATTCCCTTTCCCCCACCTCCGAGGGGGGGGGGCGGGGATATAAGGGCAGAGGGGGGAGCTTACCTGTATTGTTGTCCTCCCCCGTCCTCGTACAACTTGCGACGCCAAGAGTGCGCCCAAGCCTGAGGAGAAGGGAATTGACACCACCACCACCACCAGTGACCAACAGCGCGAGGAGCCAGAGGGCGGGGATATACTATCACCGCCCTACTCCCCGAGGCGGGGATATATTATCCCCGCCTTGGGCAGGGGCATCATGGGCATCCTCGCTGGAGGTGGCCCCCCTGGCGGTGGGGGCGTCGCTTCTCCTTGCCAACCGCGCCTGTGAATTTTTCTGGTGATCCGACCACTGGGCCTCCGCCTCCTTCTCCTCGCGCATCAGCACCTCCAGCGATTGGTATGGGTCCTCCTTCTTCGCGCGAGGCCCTGCTGGTACTGGCCCTTTGGTACTGGCTTCGCCGCCTCCTTCGCCTCCGCGAGGAGGCCCCGCTGCTGGCCCTTCTGGTGCTGGGCCTTCTGGTCCAGGCCCTGCTGGTCACCGTCCTGCTGATAGCCCTGCTGCTGGCACTGGCCCTTCTGGTGCTGGCCCTGCTGGTAGCCCTGCTGGTCCTGGCACTTCTGGTGGTAGCCCTGCTGGCCCAGGGCTAGCAGGAGGGCCAGTTCCTTCGCCTTCGCCTTCACGAAACCCGCGAGGTCGGGCTCCTTCTTCGCGAGGCCTGGCTCCGCCGCCTGCTCCTCCTTCGCCTCCGCGAGGGCCTTCTGGTGCTGGACCTTATGGTCCAGGCCCTGCTGGTCACCGTCCTGCTGGTAGCCCTGCTGGTCCTGGCCCTGCTGGCGCTGGCCCTGCTGGTAGCCCTGGTGGTGGTAGCCCTGCTGGTAACCCTGCTGGTACTGGCCCTCCTGCTGGTAGTCATGCTCCTCCACCTCTTTCGCCTCCGTGAGGCCCGGCTCCGCGAGGAGGTATGGATCCCCCACCGCATTGTTGAGGAGATGACAGGGCGGCGGCCCAGGAGGCGGCGTCGGCTCCAGCTTCACCTTCTTTCTGAGATGAACGGGCGGCGACCCCGGTGGTGGCCTCGGCCCAGCCTTGCAGCGCAGCGCAGGAGGCCGCATCGGCGGGGCCCTGTCGGGAGGCCGCATCGGCGGGGGCCTGGGCGGCGGCAACATTCTGACGCCCCGCCTCCGAGAGCCGCTTGATGAAGAAGAGGATGAGGTGGAGACGGGGGAGGAGGAGGAGGAGATTCCCTCTTCCTCCTCCTTCTCCTCCTCATCCTCCTCCTCCTCCTACTCCTCCTCCCCCCCCTCCTCGCTCTCCTCCTCCTGCCATCCTCCGAGGGGCGCGGAGATCATAACATCATAACATAGCGCATAACACATATCGTCATAGCGTCATAGCGTCTCGCGCCTCGCGGCCAATGCCTGGAAGCCTGGAAAGCCGCCTTCCTCGAGAGGGGCGGCGCGAGGGCGCGAAGATGACCAGATAACCGCACTATGAGTTTTGACAGTGCTCATCCGCAGCCGTTTGGGCTTCCTCAAGGTGCAGACGCCAGCAGCTCAAGGCTGCGCCCGCGCCGTGCCATGGAGCCATATGTTATGGGCGTCGCCATGTGTGCCGTAGGCATGGTCGTGGGCGCCATGTGTGCCGTGAAAGTGCTCAGGCTCGCGGGAGACAGGCTCGCCGTGCACGGGCCCGAAGCGTCCGAGAACTGGTCCGACGATCCCGAGCCGCCGGAGTCGCCGTCGTCGATCCTCCTGTCTGCAGCTACTGCTGACCCGAAAATTCCTTGGCGGACCCGGTGGTCCCAGCGCCGGGCGCCAGCGCCCGCAGGGTCGCCGCCGAATGGCCCGGTGAGTCCTGCAGCCCCCGCCCTGGCGGACGCGGTGGTGAACGCGTCGGCGCGGCCGCCGCCGAGCACACCTCCGCCGAGCGTACCCAGGCCCCCAGCAGGGCCGCCGCCGTCGGCCCTGCAGATACCGCCGCCGCCGCCGAGGGTGCCCGCGCCGCCAGCAGGGCCGCCTCCAGGTGTGTTCTTTGCGGAGACCGTGGCGCAACGTGCAGATGGGGATGCGGCATGGCGTTTCTTCATGGATCACGGCTTCGTCGTGATCGACCTCGGCCTGGACGCCGAGGACTTGCTCGCCTTGCACAGAGTTTCTGTCGACATGGCGTTGTTGGCGTCCATGCCCGCCACGAAGCACAATCGTGGGACGGGGCGCACGTGCGTCAACAGTATTCAGAATATCTACCGCGGCGCTTGGCAAGAGGCTCTCAAGATCATCTTGCGACGTCATCAGACCTCGTTTGTGCTGGCGGAGTTGGTCAAGGCCTACAACATCAAGTTTCACGATTGCGGCGGTGACTACGTCGAGCAAGGTGTGGACGACGCCACCGAGCTCGCCCACAAGAACCCGTGCGATTGGCATCGGGACTGCAACTACTACCTGCAATGGTTCTGTATATCAGTCCTGACGGCGGAAACAGACCTCCGACATGGACCGCTGTTTCTGGAGAGCTGGAGTACCAACAAGGAACAGGTGATTTTCCTAGGCAAGCCTGGGCTTTGTGTAATTAGAGATGTGTGGAACTTGCACCGCGGCAGTGCAAACACATCCCGCATGCCGCGGGCGATGCCCAGTTTCCGCTTCTGCACTGGCAACAATGCCAGGCCAGATGCTATGACCCCCCAGGACCTTCTAGAGTTCATTGGTCTATAGACATCTGTGAGGGAATGGCCCACAAGGGGCCCCATTACACCATACTTCGAATGGCCCACCTGCGGCCCGTGCAGTGTGCATCTCAGCGCGAATTGATTTGCGCCAACAGAAGGTCTCAGCTATATGTCAGGCTGAACGACCGAGTATCCTTTAGTGTGCATCTCTGCCGGCAGAGTTTTCGATAGCTGTTGCCATGTCTGTTTGCATGCACGCTCGCAGAGCGAACCGACCTTGCCTCGGGCAAGCCTTGGAGTGAAAAGAAGTGCAGCCTCTCTCTTCAGCGCTGGTGAGCGGTGTCGTCTGCCTCGCGGGGTCGGGCCAAACAAATAGCTATCGACACCCCAGGCTAAAATACCGAAGCGGTTTTAAGCGGAACCCCAGGAAACGCGAGGTGTGCTGGGCTCCCTCCCCTCCTCCTCCTCCCCCCTCCCCCCCCTCCTCCTCCCTCCTCATCCTTCTCCTCCTACCTACCTACTAGTCAGTTTGAATCAGTGCCGCATCCTCCTCTGCCTCCCTCCCTCCTCTCCTCCCTCCCTCCTCTCCTCTCCACTCCGCCGCCTCATTTCATCTCCTCCCCTCCGCCTCCCTGGCCATCGTGTGCAGGACAAGAGCATCCTCTCCTCTCGTCCGCCTCCTCTTCTCCGCCATCTCCTCTAAGGCATAATCCGTGCCAGCTGCTTCGGCTGACCCATCCGCCCTCAGCTGCTTCGGCTGACCCATGCTCCACCCCCGCCCAGCTTCAGAAGACTTCGACACGACCATCCGTAACAACGGATGATATGTCTAAGGCTGATTGCCCAAAATGGGTGTTGGGGAGCATGCGAACCCTGTGGCCGAACCGGCCAACAAACGTTAAACGAGGCCGAACCAGCCAGCCCGACTGGCGCTGTCTCTTCAAAACGAGGACCCAACACCACAGGGTGGTTGGGAAAGCGACCTCCATCCGTGTAATTTCCGAAGCTGTTAAGACGAAGTGATGAAGATGGGAGGAGGGAGGGGGCAGCGGGAAGAAGGTGGGAACGCGGGGCGCTGTCTCTTCAAAACGAGGACCCAACGCCGCAGGATGGTTGGGAAAAAAGCCCTGCTGGGACCCCTCCTCCCTCCTCATCCTCCTCCTCCTGCCTCGTGGGGTCGGGCCAAGCAAATAGCTATCTTTAGGCGAGATATACCCATCGTAATATAGCTTTTTTGGTTCGAGCATTTTGCTCGAAGACCCACGCAGTCAGGCACATCACTTTACTACAACATCAAATCACTTTACTACTACATCAACGATGGACGCTTCGTGGGAACCCCCTCAGCAGGTCAGGCTGCAGAACGGGGCATGGAGGCCGGCTCCTTGGTGCAAGTGGGTAAATGATAACTGGCGGTGTTACATGTGCAGCAGCAAGGGCGTTTGCATGACTCCAGAACATATTGCATCTGAGCTCCACGTGCGGCGCACGGACGTCAAGTGTGGCTACTGTTACACGTGCACACGTGAGTTCGGGTCGAGGATCGAGGAAGTGTGGACGCATGAGGACTCTATCCGTGCTGCTGAGCCTGATCAGCCTGACACGCAGGACGCCGTCGCTCCTCCAGCGCTCCCCGGTGGTCCTGCAGGGCCCCCCGACCCCGCGGCCCAGGGTCAGCTCGCCGGTGGCGTTGTCCAGGCCCCGCTGCCCGGTGCTCCAGGGCTCGTCGCGATGCAGCCGACGCTCCCGAAGATCGACGCGATGCAGACGACGCTCGATGCGAAGATCGACGCGATGCAGACGACGCTCGATGCGAAGCTCGATGCGCTGCAGAGGACGCTCGACAGGCTGGACGTTATGCAGACTGCAGTGGACTCGAAGCTCGAGAGGCTCGAGGCTGCAGCGGAATCGTTGCAGACCAACGTGGACGCGAAGCTGAAGGGGCTTGGCACTGCAGTGGACTCGTGGCAGACTGTAGTGGACGCGAAGCTGGCCGCGGTGACTGAGAAACTCGATAAGATCGATAGGATGTTCACGAGTCCACCGCGCGGAATGGGAGCGGTGGCTGCGCGGGCTGCGCGCGAGGCCTCGTAGTGTTGCTGGCCTGTTGCCTGGAAGGAAGAAGATGGAGGAGGAGGAGGAGACGGGGAGAGAGGGAGGAGAGGGAGGGAGGAGGAGCAGGGAAGACACGTTGAATAGACGGCGCTCGCATTTTCCCTGTCAGCCTAGGCGGCGCAGGACGTTATGCAGCGCACTCGTTGTTAGATCTGCGATAGGGCATCCTAAGGAGGCCGATTGCAGCTTGAATCCTGAGGTAGCCTAGCCAGCGCGACGAATAGGCAGAGCGCCGGCGTACCAGAACGCTCCTCATCGCCATCCTGATCCTCATCCTCATTATCATCACAACAACATCACAACAGCACCGCCACTTGAGGATCCCAAGCTGGAGGAGGAGGAGAAGGCGGTTCTCCTCCTGACACCTGGTGGATGAAGCAATGTCGATACCGCTGGATGACACTCGTCGCCGCGGCTGGATTCGCCTCGAGATTCTGATCCGAACGCGCCCCGGGCGAGGTCCAGCGAGTAGCGGTATCGATGTTGCTTCGAGTAGTGAGTGAGTGAGTGTGTGTGTGTGTGTGCGTGTGTGCGTGCGTGCGTGGTTAGCCCCCCCCTCGTCCTCCTCTCCCCTACCCCCTCCTCCTCCCCCTCCTCCTTCCTCCTCCCCCTCCTCCTTCCTCCTCATTCTCCTCCTCCCTCCTCCTCCTCCTCCTCCTCCTCCTCCTCCTCCTCCTCCTCCTCCCTCTCCTCCTCCTCATCCTCCTTCCTCGTCGTCCGACGACGCGGAGGCTCGAGCGGGGCCGGCCCGCCCCGGCCTCGCGGAAGCCCTCGGCCGCCTCGGCCTCGCCAGCCCCTGCGGCGCGCGCCGGCCGGCCGTCTCTCCTCCCGCCGCCCTCCTCCTCCTCTCCTCGTCTCCACCACCACGATTTCCTCGACCTCCTCCACCGCCTCTCTCCTCCCCCCTCCTCCTCCTGACCTCCTTCACCGCCCCCCTTTCCTTAGACCACCCCTCGCTTCCTGGCTGACGCCAGACTCCATCTGCCAGCAATGGACGGCTGGGATGTTTTCTTGGACGCCATTCCGCCGCCGTCCGCCGCGCCTAGCGGCGGGGCGACGCGCCCGCGACCCGCCGCCAGCAGCCAACCGCCAGCCCTGGGGGCGCCGCTGTGCAGGGACTTCCAATTCACTCGCCTCAGTGACTACACCATCGACAAGTACGAGAAGCACGTCGACTTGTGTGATTCTGTAGATTGCGTTATCTGTTTCGCAGCTAAACGCCTGGGTACATCGCACTGGTTCTGGCGCGAAACCCTCTTGGACCCTCTGGCCCCAGACCGCGGTACGTGGGCAGCGTTCGCGACGATGTCGACGGGAAGGCCAGCGCTGGGCTGCTGGATATGCTCTACAAGCACCAAGATGAACAAGCCCGGCCTCGCCCAATTCAGTTTGGATTCGCCTGATGTCCTGATCCAATCCAACATCAAGAAGCACGTGAGCTCACAGATTCACAAGGAGCTGAGCAGCGTCGTCGTTGGCACCATCGCATCTGGGAAGACGCCTGTCCAAATTACGGTTCCTGGGGCCCCATCTGTTTCGACTTTCAGAAGCCTCCTGCAGGCAGTTCGGGGAGAGGGCCCATCCGACCTCCCCGCATTCGGAAGAGCAAGAAAGAAGAGACGCATGGTTTGGTGCATAGCCGAGGCATTGCGGTCTCTATTGCGCTCCTTCTTCAAGAAGAAGACAGTGTCTTCTATTCTGCAAGACACTACGGAGGAGGTCCTGCTCATGCGCATCAGGGGCTGCGATACGAACATCAACGTGATGAGCGGTATCGTCGGTGTATGTGATTTGACAAAGCCGCCGTTCAACGGCAGAGCGACTGGCATCCGGGACGCTTCCCTGCACGTCCTTCGGGAGTTTTGCACGCCACTTCGGGGCCCGCCGTTTTCGAAGAAGCACGGCAGATTCGACCAGAAGCTGTTCAAGAGCGTGTGCGAGTCCGTGCAGATGTATACAGCTGACTCTGCAGCGCCGGAGCAAGTGGCTGGCAAGTTCTTGAAGGACCTTCTGCCGCTGCTGCTCTCCTTCTCTTTTACTCTCCTCCCTCCTTCTCCTCGTTCACTCTCCCTCGTCTTCCACCTCCCTTATCACCACCTCCACCGCTGCTGCTCCGCCTCCTCGTGCTCTCCTAACCCTCTTTCTCCCCCTCCTCCGCAACCTCCGTTCCCTTCTGCCCTCCTCCTCTCCTCCCCCGCTCCATCCCATTTTCCGCGCCCTGAGAGGACGCCGGGTGGGCCCAGGCAGCTGGGTGCATTTCTCGCGACGTGCTCCCTAACTTGAAAAAGGTTGCGCAGGACAAGCCCCACGGCGTCCGGAGGGTGTGCTCGAGGGCATGGGCTGCAGACCAGTACCTGAGCGACACGGCGGACATCATGATCCTCGCGAAAGGTTCGATCACGACCCTGATACAGAACTCCCCGACGTTCAAGGGATGGTTTCAGCAACACAATGAGAAGTTGGATCACTGCCCGTTCCAGGCCAACAGGATCCGCGACCTGAGCTTCGCAAAGCATCGCTTCAATTCGACGCAGAAGCCTTTCGGGCGACACGTCCTGATGTTCAAGAGCGTGATTGCGACGGCAACCCAGATAGCTACCTCTCGCGTGGGCAAGCAGGAGAGCAAGCTGGCCTCGGCGTACTTGTCCTTTCTGGACGTGGAGCGCGCAGTCACGTTGGCTCTCCTGGCAGATGCGGGGGACGAGTGCAACATGCTCATCCGCGTCATGGACACCGAGCGCATGGACGTCTCTGCTGTTTCCATGAACTTGCGCGCCTTCCTCAGCAGGATCCATGCTCTCTTCGTTGATGAACATTGTTGGAAGCTCGGCTACACGCAGTACATGGTGCAGCAACTTCAGACGCCCGTGCTCCTCCTCGCAATGGATGGTCAGAAGACGCTGGGATGCGCGGCCGGCGTCCCCGTCGACGTCAAGAGGAGGTGCGTGCAACGGATGGCTAATTGGGTCCACTTGGCCCGCGAGACCATACGTGCAGAAATTCCCGAGTTCGAGATCATCTACGCGATGAGGGCATTCAATCTCGGCGAGCTATCGCAGTCCCTCGGCGCGCCCGCACAGGGTTCGCAGCATGACCTAGGGAATCAGACTATGTCCCAATTGCGAGCAAGTTGCGACAGCTTGGCCGAATTCGTCGGCGTGAACCCGACCGCACTGTTCAGCCAGCTCAACGACGTGAGGCCGATAGCGCAGCAGATGCTGATAGACCCGTCTTGTACTGGTACTATTGCCGCGTGGGCGATGGCGGTTGCCGAGTGTCAGAAAGACGCCCGAAACGCGAAGCTCCACCCGGTGGGGGCGTTGAGGCCAGTACTGATGACCTTCGGCGCCTACGGCCCGAGCACTAGCGGCCTTGAGCAGAACTTCTCGCAGATCCTCAACCTCGCTGGCGCGAATCGGCCAGACAAGTGGGGGGGCTACATACAGGACGAGCTCGTGATCAAGCAGCCGTGGAGCAAGGGCCACATCGATCGAGCGGTGGCGCTGGCGCCTAAGATCTGGGCAAAGATTTACGGACCGGTTCGCAGGCCAAGAGTGCGCGTCCGCATGGACATTCACAAGGAAGCCCCCGCAAGGGCGCGCGACGTCAACACTGAGACGTCCTGGATTCGGGGCAGGCGCGCCGATGTTCAGGGCGTTGTTTCCCAGAAACGGCCAGTCGACTTGATGAGCGCCCCGGGCACGCGGACCGTCGGGGTTGACGGATGGACCGCCGACCACGAGAAGGAGGTGAAGTTCCAGCAGAATAAGAGGCAGAAGCGTTTTCACGATTCCGTGCTGAATGGAGAGATCCCGGAGGACCAGATGGCCTGCGCCAGCGAGGACCCAGGATGGAACAATGAAAATTTCCTCCTCACCCTCCTATCCCTGGCCCCGCCCCCCTCCCGTCCCTGGCCCCACACTCCTCGCCCTCCTATCATCCCTGGCGCCACGTCGGAGGGCCCCTGCGGGGCGCGGGAAGTCAGCAGGGGAAAAGCTGTGCACAGGGGGAGGGGGCTGAGGGGGGGAGGAGGAGAACACTCGAACAGGCACGTGGTCAGCCAAGTCAAAGCGGCGACATGCAACGCAGGAAAACAATGCAATGCTGATGATGCAACACAGCAAAAAACGGGGGGGGAGGACGGGGGGGGGCGGGGGGGGAGGAGGAGGACGGGGGGGGAGGACGCGGCGGAGGAGGAGGACCCAAACTATCTTCTGATTTCGGGGGTGCGTCACCATCAGGAGGAGCTCAAGGGCGTCCTCGACCAAGTAGCGACGGAGAGAAAGAGGGTCAATGCATACGTGGCGAAGGCCAAGAGACAGTCCGCAGCCGAGGCGCCGCACGTCGCACGACTGCGCGGCAAGAATGTTTTCTTCGATAAGTCCGTGGCCCTCCCGGAGGCGAGCCGTGTTGCTGACGTACTAAATAGGAACGGGGCCGGCGTAGTTGCGACTCGTCCAGAGGCGGACGTGTTCGTTGTTAAGGATGTGGAGTCTCCTGGGCAGCGCGTCCAGTTCGCGGCAGCCCTGATCGGCGGCGTGGTGTGCACGTTTGTATATCTTGAAACGCGCGGTGCTGCGGGCGTCGCCGTGGCTTACAAGCCGCAAGTCACAGTGCATCGGTTTGCTTGGTGTTCGGCAGCGTTCATAGCTGCGCACCCATCTTTGCACGAGATAATTCGGGGAATGAGCGAGCGGAGCGAGTCTAAATGGACTTTGTATGAGCCTGATTGTAAGCTTGTGTTCGCAGAGAAGGCGACCCGTCTCAACGCGCAGAAGAAATTCGCGAACTCCGTTGCTTTTGTGACTGCCGGGGAAAAGGCCGATCCAGCCATCTCGTGCGTGAGAACGCGCCTTACAGGCCCTGAGGCGCTTTTAAAGTATGTGGTGCTGGACCCCGTTCGATGCGCGGTCGGTGCGTGCCATCGATGATGATTCGGAGTGTTGCAAGGCTGCAAAACACATTCGAGATTTGGCGAGGCTGTTGCGGCCTGGGCGGTTGCAAGTAAAACACAAATCATCATCATCGTCATCGCCACTGTCATCATCATCATCATCATCAAGCTCGATCACCTCGGTCATCGTCATCACCGCCGCTGCCGCCACCGCGATCGCCATCATCGTTCGCAGTCGCAGCCGACGCCCCAACGAAACGAGAGGGGGAGGGGAAGCAGCGGGAGGAGGAAGAGGAGGGGGAGGGGGTGGGGCAGGCCTACGGCGCGAAACACAAACAGACGAGCAGGGCAATTGCGAAGCCGAAAAAACGTTTCGCAAGAAGCGAGCGAAACGCACCAGTCCGCAATGGTTTTGGCCCAAATTTTTTGGGCAGGCGCACGTACCGCCGTGCAAACTTTTGCCGACCGACGCGGGTCGCCATGGCCTTCAATCAGCAGTCTGCCCCGTTGCCTCTGCGCCCGTTGCCTCTGCGCCCGTTGGGCTTGCCGCCCCGCCCGCGCAAGCGCCCGGCCCCTGAGCTTCCTGTGCAGGAGGAGGACCCACCAGAGGTGGCCCCGGCGGAGCTGGATGATACGCGGCAGTCGCTGGAGGTGCTGGACGTGGAGATGGCGTCCCAGCTGGAACTCGGCACTGGTGGTATCAGCAGCGACAAGGTGGTCTTGGGCACCGACTGCTCGGGGCTGGACACGTTCAAGGTCGCTTTGGACGCTGTTCTGGTCAAAGGCGGGAAGGATGTCGTGCACGCGTTCGCGTCCGACAACCGGCTGTGGGCACGCAAGTTCATCAAGAAGCACAACCCGGGCTTGTGCATCGTGTGCAGCGACATCACCAAGCGCCCCAACAAGCAAACGCCCTACGTGGACATTTACTGCGCCTCGCTTCCGAACAATGGCCAGTACACGGCACAGGAGCTGTCCGACGGCGTGGATAACCCCCACGACAAGGATATCGTCACGATGCACGTTCTCAACTACATCAAGGAGAAGAGGCCCAAGGCATTCCTGCTCGAGTCCAGGGCCCACCTCTACAGCGCGAGCATGAAGCCAGAGATGGCGGCGGTGCACGGCTACCTGCAGAAGAAGCTCACGACCGAGAGCGGCGACCCGAGCTACTACGTCTGGAGCGACCCGATGGACGCGCGTTGCGATGGTGGCCTGCCTCAGGCGTCGCAAAGGTTGTTCTTCGTTGGCATCCTCAAGACGGCAGTGGATCCCAGGGCCGTTTCCAACCCGTTGACCCTCTCTCAGATGGAGGAGAAGAGCCTCGCGGACGTGCTGGACCCATACGTCGCGCCACTCTCCAGGCCCGACTTCGACGAGCCGCCAGGCCTGAGTCCGGCCCAGCTCCGCAATTACAAGAAGGTCAAGGACTGGCTCGAGCCCGCCATAGACGTGAAGATGCCGAACCCCCCCGGCAATCAGATCATCATCTCGGACTTGAGCGTCGGTCCGACGAGGGACCCCGACACTTTGCGAGGATGCTCGATCGGCCTGACGCCCAGCCGCCCGAACGGCTACTTCATCTGGGGGAGGCAGCGGTTCATGACGACTACTGAGATGGAGTCGCTGCAGGCCATTCCGAACGACCACTTCAAGTACGACGGCATCATCAGCGAGAACCAGTACAAGAAGCTCGTCGCTGAGGCGCCGCCTGTCCCGATAGTCGGCCGCGTCTTGCGCGAGATTTTGCTACAGGTGAAGCTCCCTCCGGCTATCGTGGAGCCCGACCCTTGGTGCCCTTCTTCGGGCTGGGCGAAGGCGAAGGCTTAATCTCCTGTGTTTCCCTACTTCGACTGAGGTCTGAGGTCCCGGTCTTGCCGCGCTCTGGTGGGGTTCCGAGCCGGCTGAGGGGAGCAGGGGGAGGGGGAGGGAGGATGAGGAGAAGGATGAGGAGGCAGGATGAAACGAGTGCCTAGTAGCTAGCTGCCGCCCGAGCGAGGCTCGGAAGGAGGGGATAGCCACTCCCAGAGTGCGACCGTGCCTGCTCGCCAAAATCCTTAACGCTTCGCGTATCCCCACCAGCCCATCCAGAAACAATCGCCAGGCGAGTTGAGGTGTTGTTGCGAGAGGCTCTCGGAGGTCTCTTGTGGCCATCTTGGGGCTCTCTTGGGGTCCTCTTGGGGTCCTGTTGGGGTCCTCTTGGGGCCCTCTTGGGGCCCTCTTGGGGCTCTTTCGGGGCCATATTGGGGCCCTCTTGGGGCTCTTTGGGGGAGTCTGAGAGGTCTCTTGGGACCGCTTTGGGCCCCATGGCTCAGCCCCCCCCCCCCATCGGAGGCTCAAAGGCCGTCTTGGGGCCCTCTTCTTGGGGCGGGGCTCTCTTGGGGCGCTTGGGCGTTCTTGGGGCCCTCTTGGTGCCTCTTGGGCCCCTCTTGGGGCTCTCTTGGGCCATCTTGGGGCGATCTTGAGGCCTCCGAGGCCCATCGGAAGCGAAAAGGCGAGAAGGCCAAAAACACTGATTTTCCTTAAGTTTTGGAGCCATTTGGGCCTCTCAGAGGGGTCCTTGGAGGGCTCGGTGGGCACTTGAATTCGTCTTGGGGCCGTCTCGGGGCCTCTTGGAGGTATGTCGGAGATTATCTTGAGCCATCTTGAGCTATCGTGCGCCATCTTGGGCTCTCGGAGGGCCTCTTGGAGCCATCTTGGGCCATCTTGGACGCTCTAACCCCTCCGTCTCTAAACCACCTACGCCCAGAGGGCTGGTGGGATAACCTCTTCGCCCCTGGTCACCCTCCCTCACCCTCCCCCCCTCCCCTCACCCTCCCCCTCCTCAGCCTCCCCCCTTCCCCTCACCCTCCCTCACCCTCCCTAACCCTCCCCCCCCTCCCTCACCCTCCTCCCCTCGCCCCTCCTGTCTTCGCCTCCTCCCCCTCCCCTCACCTCTTCCTCCTACTCATCCTCCAACAAGCTGTGACTCCAAGAGCCTCCCTTCCCCCCTCCTCCTCCCACTTCTTATCCTCCTCCCCCTCGCGCGGGCGCCGCCCCCGCCGGGCCGCCTCCGGCGCGCCGGCAGGTGGTCGACGCGGCGGTCGACGTCGTCGGCGAGGGGCCGGCGAGGGGAGGAGGGGGGGAGGAGACGACGACGACGACGACGACGACGACGACGACGACGACGACGACGACGACGTAGATGACAACGAGAGCACTACGACGACCACGACGACGAGGTCGGCTGGTTCGGCCACAGGGGGAGACGACGACGTCAAGGACGACGACGACGACCACGACCACGACGCGATCGTACCCCCTGCGATCCACATAAAAACGTGGTGGAACCACGTTCCCCCTGCAATCCACATATAAACGTGGTGGAACCACGTCCCCCTTGTTTCATTTTGTTTCACTTAAGGCCCCTATGTTTCACTTAAACCCCATGGGTAAAACCCCAATGGTAATGATGATGGTGCGTGCCGTGTCGGGAGAGGCCGCGCATGCCTACGCGTTTTTTCCCCGGAAAGGGCTTGAGCCCAGGGTTCTCTTTTAGATGGTTTCCCCCCGGGTTTGGCGGGAAGAGGGCCGGCGAATTTCTTTTGCGATAAATAACGAGTGGGAAGAGGGCCGGCGAATTAAAAATGAGGCGTGTCCCCCAAGCGAACACCTTGTTTTTCAGCATTTATTGAGGATGTCCCTCGAGCGAAACGCTTTTTTGTGTTATAGATTGTCCTCTCCTTGGGACCTGAATTCTGAGGATCTCTCAAGTGGATTGCATGTTTTCACTTGCCCAAGTCTTGAGAATGTCTCGAGCGAGACGCTTGGTTTCACGCCTCCAAGTGGCCCAGACAGATGTCTAGCATGAGGATTTGTTGAGGATGTCTCGAACCAGAGGCTTATTTTCACGTGTCCAGATCGCCCAGGCGGATGTCTAGCATGAGCATTTGTTGAGGATGTCTCGAGCGAGACGCTTGTTTGCACGTGTCCAGGTTGCCCAGGCTGGTGTCTAGCATGAGGATGTGCTGACAACGTCTTGAGCGAAACGCGTGTTTTCACATGTCCAGGTCGCCCAGGCACAGCACAGCCCTCGGTACGGTACATCAACATCGATACCCTTAGCATTGCAGCCTGGCATGTTGCCTGGCACGTTCCGCGGAGCGTCCCGTGGCGAGTCCCCCTGGCACGTCGCGCGGTGCACGTCCATTGGCACGTTCCGTAGCGCATCCCCTTGGCACGTCCCGCGGTGCGAGCCCATGGCACGTCCCCTGGCACGTCGCCTGGCGCGTCCCTTGGGACGTTCCGCGGCGCGTCCTCCAGCACATCCCCCTGTCAATTAGCTCTGGGGCAGCCACTATGTGCTGAGGCAGCTCGAGCTTAAGATCCAGATCAGTTCGGTCAGGACTCGGACGCCAGGGAGGACTCGAACCACAACGCTATAGAGCACAATCGCGGCATGGCACATCCGCATGCCGCCGGCGAAAGCAACAGCCGTCAGCACAGTCGTCGGCACGGTACATCAAATAACGGAAGAGACTCAACTAATGCACCTTTGCACTTTCCCTATGGGGCGCGTATCGATGGCGAGTCCACCTGGCACGTCGCGCGGCGCGTCCCTTGGCACGTCCCTCGGCACGTCCATTGGCACGTTTCGTAGCGCGTCCCCTTGGCACGACCCGCGGTGCGTGCCCATGGCACGTCCCCTGGCACGTCGCCTGGCGCGTCCCTTGGGACGTTCCGCGGCGCGTCCTCCTGGCATGTTCCCTCTGTCGATTGGTTCTGGGGCAGCTACTATGTGCTGAGGCAGCTCGAGCTTACGCTCCAGATCAGTTCGGTGAGGACCCGAATGCCAGGGAGGACTCGATCCACAACGCTATATAGAGCACACTCGCGGCATGGCACATCGCAGTTCAGCACGGCGAGGAGGGGGGGAAGTCCTAGGAGGGGAGGCAGATCCAGCCGCGGCGACGAGGGCGTCAGGAAAGGCCGAACCAGCCGAAGAGGACCAGGAAAAAACGAAAAGCGTCAGAACCCCCTCCCCCCTCCTCCTCCCCCCTCCTCCCTCGTCCTCACTCCTCCTCCCTCCTCCTCCCTCCTCCCTCCTCCTCCTCTTCCCTCCCCCTCCTCCTCCTCCTCCCCTGCACTCCATGCAACTGCAGCCCCTGACGCCAACATGTTCTACTGCGTTAAGAACATGTTGGCGTCACTTGGCTTGGCTTGCCACTTGGCTTGCTTTACGTAAAAAACATTGCTGGCGGCAACTTATCCTCCTCCTCCTCCTCATCCTACTCCTTCTCCTCCTTCTCCTCCTCATCCTCCTCCTTCTTCTTTCTCCCCCCTCCTCCTCCTTCTCCCCCTCCTCCTGGGCCACGACGTGCGAGCGGTGCCGAAGCGTCGTGCAGGCAGGCAAGACGATACCTTCGACGCCACTAAGACCAGCCCAGCGGGTAGGGCGAGGGAGGAAGGCTTGCCTGTCATGGTCCGATGCGCTGTTTCGCCGATGCTTGGAACTGAGATTTGGATTCGGTGGGGCGACATTGTCCCGTTGTGTCCCGTTGCTTCCCGCTGTCTCCCATGGCCTCCCACGGTCTCCCAGTGTGTCCCTCTGCTTCGCATGGCCTCCGGTGCCTCTCGCAGTCTCGCATGGACTCCCGCTGTCTCCTGCTGTCCACTTGCGCCGCTCTCGGCGTCACTCTCTCCGCCATGGTGTGCAGGTGTTCGGGATACTCCGCCGCGTGAAATCAATTCGCCATCGTTTTCAGTACGGAGTCCTCGGAAGGCCCGACCGACGCTTGCTCCATGGTTCTGCTGTTGTCTGAGCCGAGTCGTTCTGTTGACGGTCTCTGGGGCGGGCGAGGGTCCCCCGAGGCCGCGCGCGGCGCAACGCTTCCCCGACCCGCCTTTGCCTCGGGACCCTTTTGCTCCATGGCGATCCCTGGGCGGATCCCTCAGGACCCCTTTTGCTTCATGGCGATCTCTGGCCTGGCGGTCAAACACTGGGCGCCTGACCCGCCCTGGGGTGCGCTCTGGCCAGGATTTCGAGAGGAGTCGAGCCATGGCGTCCAGGAGGCCTACAAAAAGGCCAAAACGCTTCCAAACCGCTAAATTCGAAGTTCGGTCCTCGACTTTCGCTGGGGGTCTGGGCGGGAAGTGAGGAGGGAGGAAGAACGAAGGAGGAGGAACGAGTAAGGAGGAGGAGGAAGGGGGTAGGGACGAGGAGGAGGAGGAGGCAGGATGCGAAGGAGCAGGGATCGGGGGGAGGAGATGAAGGAGGAGGAGGAGGAGGAGGAGGAGGAGGAGGAGGAGGAGG
>CAUYUJ010015204.1:57500-121073 GCA_963575745.1 Prorocentrum cordatum | reverse complement strand
CTCGCGCACCCCCCGGTCAGCGACATCTTGGCTTCGGCGGACGAGAGCTACCGGAACGAGATCGGGGCGGTTCCCGAGGCCGCAGAAGTGACGACGGTCGTGGTCGAGGACGAGCCCATCGTCCACTGCGTGGAAGCCGAGCACATCCCGCTCGTGAGCAGCACCAACGAGGAGATCCACATCGCGACTGTCGACGAGGCCACCATCTCGAAACTCAAGCGCCTGAAGAAAGACGTGTTCCAGCGGGTCCGCACCCAGGTGCAGTTGCGCGCGCCTCAGTCGCCGCCGGGTGAGGGGGCGCCAGGTTTACCTTGAGATCGGCGGTTGCAGCTCGACGCGGTTTGCCCGCCGCGATCGGGGTGCGAGGCGATCGGCCGATGTCTAATCCTCCGCCTCATCCCTCCTACTCGCCTCCCCTTTCCCTCCAGCGATGCCCCTCTCCCCCCGTCCCCTCTTCCTCGCTTTTTTTTTTTTTTTTTTTTTTTTTTTTTTTTTTTTTTTTTTTTTTTTTTTTTTTTTTTTTTTTTTTTTTTTTTTTTTTTTTTTTTTTTCTTCTCTGGACGCTTCGCGCATCCCCAAGCCCGACAGCCCATCCAACAGCGATGCCCAGGCGAGTTGAGGTGTTGTTGTGAGAAGTTGTCGGAAGTCTCTTGGAGCCATCTTGGAGCTATCTTGGGGTCCTCTTGGGGCCCTCTTGGGGGCCGCTTCGGGCTCTTTTGGGGCCATCTCGGGGCCCTTTGGGGTCTCAGAGAGCCTTTTGGAGCCATCTTGGGCGATCTTGGCAGAAGGGAAGGAGGGGCTGTGGAAGCCCAGAGGGCTGGTGGGTTTGGCGGCGGAGACTCAGGTTTCCCGAGCCTGCCTCCGAGACCGAGCTGGCGACGCTCATCAGGGAGAGCAGCGCCTATCACGAGGGCTTTAAACCGCAGGTGTCGAAGACGAAGAAGTACATCGGTGTGTTCTACGACCAGAAGGTCGCCGGCCAAGGCGACGCGCGGCCGAACGTGAGGCCGCCCTACTTGAGGAACGCGCACATGGAGAAGCACATCTGCGCGGCCATCAAGGCGGCCCCGGTTGCTGCGGATCCTGAGGAGCAGGAGTGCTATCGTCAGCGCGTTGCCCTGGGCCCTGGCCGGGCGCTCGCCCTGCCCGCCTTGGGGCAAGGCGTTCGCCTGGGGGGGCCAAGGGCAGGTGCGGGGGGATAGCCGCACCAGGATAATGCTCCGAAGCACTTGCCCGCGGAGCTCGCGTTCTTCGTGTGCGACGGGGGGAAGACTGGGCAGGAGACGACGCTCATGAACAAGTTCGTCGACGAGAGCAACAAGCCCTACCTCAAGTCCAAGCACGCAGTGACGGTCATCTACTCGGAGGAAAGCGTGGTGAACCGCCTCAAGATCAAGCGCAGAACCACGGCTGGCGCGCTCCAGGTCGAGAAGATGTACATCGTCACCGGCAAGGCGATCGAGATCGAGGACAAGGCCAGGCTCGCGTTGAGCGGCGCCACTGTCGGGGAGCACATCAGTTGCGCCTGGAGGTCCTGGAGCGACCCGAGCCATTGGACGATGAAGCGCAAGCACAAGGCGACCATCATCACGAAGAAGGACACCAGTGCGAACGGTGGCCGCGGACCCGGTCACGACGAGGAGGAGGAGCGCAAGGCGGAGAAGGAGGAGGCCAAGGCCATCACGCCGGAGAGCGAAGAGCAGGTGTTCTGGTGGGCACCGCCGCCCACCCTGCAGGATGAATGGATCCACAACTTCAACCTTCGCGCGGTGGTCGACCTCACTCCCGGGGATGGCGCCAGGGCGATGTGCTGCATAAAAAATAAGATCCCATACGTGGCCATCTGCTTCAACCAGGAGAACGTCGAAGCCTTGTACGACCATCTCTTCAAGGAGACCATGAAGGAATCGTTGAACGAGGGCTGCAAGCAGCTCTACTCCTCGGAGCTGGCGGCCGTCGTCGTCGACAGCCAGAAGGCTGAGACCGAGGAGAGCGGCACGGACACGGCCGACAAGAAGAAGGGCGCGAAGAACAAGACCGGCAGCAGCGGCGGCAGCAAGGACGGCGGTGGCAGCGGCGCCAGCGGCGGCGGCAGCAAGGACCCTATGGACCGCTCGGCACTGGTGGATCGCATCCGCGCGCTGGCTGGCGGCCCCGCTGCCAAAAGGCGCAAGAAGGAGAAGGCTGAGGATGACGCCGCTGAGGGTGAAGATGGTGCGGACTCCGTCTCCGACGTCGAAGAGGAGGTGTGATGGTGTTGAGCGGTGGTGGACGAGTCTGGCTAGCGGCGGTAGTGAGCGTTCTCGCTGAGGGCCTGGCCGAGCGCGCGCCGCCGGGAGGAGGAGGGGGAGAAGGAGGAGAAGGAGGAGGAGGAGGAGGAAACGACGCTCGTCTGCAGTCCGAGGCGCCCCGTGGCCGATCAGCGAGGCCGCGGGCGCTTCCATTTGATAATGGCGCCGCTGCCAGCAGCACAATGGCACACTGCAGGGTCTTGGAGTGTGACCGTGCCTGCTGGCAGCCCGCGCCGCTTCGGGGGCCAGGGCGAGTTGCGTGCCGCTGGCTGTGACGTTTCGCAGCAATGACGTGCCGCTTGGGTGACGTCACTACCCTCCTCATCCTCCTCGTCCTCCTGCTCATCCTCGTCGTCGTCGTCCTCGTCGTCATCTCCCTCCTTGCAGTCGCTCGTGCTGCCTGGTCGTCCGCTCCCCTCCCCTCCCGCCCCTTCCCACGGTCTTCGTCGTCGTCGTCGCCGCCCCCTCCCCTCCGGCCCGCCTGCCAGGAGGCGCGCCGAGAGCTTCGGCGAGGCGCCTCGCGCGCGCCGCGCGCCCGCCGGGGGGGAGGGCGAGGGGGGGGATGGCGAGGATGAAGGAGGGTGAGGAGGAGATGGGCGGCGACGACGCACGCACACGACGACGATGACGACGACGGTGGCGACGGCGACGACTCGTGACGATGACGACCGCGACGACGGCGGCGGCGACGGCGGCGGCGGCGGCGAGGACCCCAGGGCCTCGGGCGGCGCCGCCCGAGGCCCTGAGGTCCTCGCGCCCTGCCGATGGGACTCCCAGTGGCCCCTGTAACGATCGATACCGCTGCTCGTTCTGCTGGAGAGCCTTCGTCGCCACGGCTGGATTCGCGTCGAAATTCTGGCCAGAACGCGACCTGGGAGACTAATTGGTGTTCCATCGGCAGGGGGGGGACGAGAGTCGCATCCTGAAGAGCCCAAGAGGATGCGAGGATATTCAGGAGGAGGATGAGGAACATTCGCCTGAACAGTCGGAGGACAGGTCCGAGGGAGAAGGGAGACTTCGACGCCCACGTCTTCGGCGCTAGCACTCGAGCGCACTCGCACTCGCACGACGGGCCTCACTTGTGGGCCTTGGGCTTGGCCCTCGCGGCGGCCTTGTTGGGCTTGGCCTTCGGCTTCACCCTCGCGGCGGCCTTGGGCTTGGCCTTCGACTTCTTCTTCGGCATGGCCTTCGGCTTCTTCTTATTCGGCATGGCCTTCGACTTCTTCTTCGGCATGGCCTTCGTCTTCGTCGTCGGATCGATGTGCTCGTCGAGGGGGTCGTCGAGGGGGCTCGCCTCGGCCTCGATCAAGCTGGAGGGGGGCGGCGTCCAGCGCCACTTTTCTTCCACCTGATCGCCGCCCCAGTTCAAACCGACGAGGACCCCACGCCATCCCTCGCGTATGTCCCTCCCACGCCACCTTTTCATCTCGACGAACGATTTCGGCGATGTCTTCTCTTGGGCAGCCTCGGCCTCGGCTGCGGCCTTGCCGCCGCCGCCGTTCGGCATGACTGTCGCGCGGGCTGTTGGGCGCTTCGGGCTTGGGCTGTCGGGCGCGGCTGTAGGCTTGAGCCAAAACCGCTACGGATGGTTCCTGACACCGCGTCGATCGTTCAAGGCGTCGGCGTTCACCTGGATGTTGCGATGAAGTCGGTGTTGGATCCTGACACTGCGTCGATCGTTCAACCTTGGACGACCGGCGGCTTTCCGAGTTCACCCTCGAACGCCCGCGCTGGGGTCGCCACCGCGCGGCCGCCTGTCGAAACGCCTAGGCCCACGCTGGCCAGCATGTTCAGAACATCTCACGTTTCCTCCTCCACCTCATCCTCCATTCATTCCATTGCCGTTTTGGCTCAAATCGTATCCTGCGGGCCGCCCCTTGGCCATCCCGCGGGCCGCCCCCTTCGGCCCAACTTCATATGGTGGCGTGCCCACTTCGAAGCACTGGAGATTGCGCGACTCTGTGCGCTGGAGATTGCGCTTCGGGAGATTGTGGCTGTCGACCTGATCTCGGAGCGCAAGCCGTTGGAGAATGGCACGCGCCGCGGTCAAAGTTGGCGTCGATCTTGGCGACGTCATGAGCACCAGGGACTCCGGTGATGACAAGAAGCCAGAGGGCGACGACATCTACGTGGCAGTAACGCGAGGTTTTTTCGCGTTCGCCTTGTTGTTCGGCATGGTGCATGGGCTGGAGAACCTGTACATCGTGAGTCGCACCCAACGTGGCTCGTGGTGGTCGTACCACAAGAAGCACGGTCACGTTGAGGCGTGGCCCGTGCGCTTCATCAAGCAGACAGGGCTCGTCGAGATGGGCATGCCGCTGAACCACCTACATCTGCGCGAGCGGAAGAGTGGCGAGAAGGGCAAGGGCGCTATCGCTTCCAGACTGGGACTCACGCACCACATCGACAACGACATCGAATGCCTTTGGTCGATGGTGCACGACGATGACAACATGTGGGCGAACATCGTCGAAGAGAAGGGCTTCTTGGTGATGTTCACTGAACTGAGGCCAGTCATGAATAACAAGTGGATGACAAAAAGCTTGCGCGAGTGCATGTGCGAAGCTGGCTCGTGGCAAGAAGTCGCCCGTCTCTTTGAGCTGCCGCATGTGGACGATCCTGGCGTGTGGGACTGGCTCGATCAGCAAGGCCCACCGCATCGCCGATATTCTGGCACAACGGTGGAGCGCGTCCGACAGGAGCTGGACAAATGGCTAGCATCATCTACAAGGCCTTTAACGTCCACGTGGGGTTCGCCACCGATTGTCCCCCGGCGTGAACGCGATGATGACGATGATGAGTGGCGTCGTCAAGAAGCACGCCGTCTCGAAATCAAATACCGAGAAGAACTGGCAGCCGCAGACGCTAAAGCGCAACGCGATGCGGAGGAGCTCCGACAGCAAGAAAAAGCAGAAGAACGAGCTGAGCAAGTTCGACAACATGCACAACGCATCCGACAGCAAGAAAAAGCAGAAGAACGAGCTGAGCAAGTTCGACAACATGAAAAACGCATCCGACAGCAAGAAGAAGCAGAAGAACGAGCTGAGCAAGTTCGACAACATGAAGAACGCATCCGACAGCAAGAAGAAGCAGAAGAACGAGCTGCTGAGCAAGTTCTACAACATGCACAACGCATCCGACAGCAAGAAGAAGCAGAAGAACGAGCTGAGCAAGTTCGACAACATGAAGAACGCGTCCGACAGCAAGAAGAAGCAGAAGAACGAGCTGCTGGGCAAGTTCGACAACATGAAGAACGCATTGCAGCTCTTCGCGCTGAGGAGGATCGACTTCGCGCAACACAGGAACGGCTACAGCAGCAGGTGCTAGTCAGCGACGCTCTACGACAACGTCGAGAACAGGACGAGGCGCTTCACAACAACTTCCGCGCGTTGGAGGCCCAGGTGCAGGGTATGGCAGAAGAACTTTCACGCCGCAGTGGTGACTGGAAGCCGTGGAGCACGTGGGCCAGCAACGAGCGGTGCAACGACGGGTGGAACTACAAGAAGTACAAGAGGGCTATGGAGCACGCCATGCGGATCCGCCCGAGTCCAGCATGTGTGCGCCGCGTGGTAACCCCTATGTGCGCATCTTGTCACATCAATCAGCCTGGTGTGTACTGTCCATATTCTTTGCGCTCCCCATGTTGCCAGAGCGCTTCGTGGGCGGGGCGGGCCAGCAGCTCCAGCGCCAACGCCAACGAGTGCTGGCAACACGCTTTGTGATTAACATTGGCTGATTCGGCCATCGCGTGCAGAAAAACGGCATCCTTTCCTCCACCTCCCCGCTTCCCCCCTCTCTGATGATGAGCCTCCGGGGGGGAGCTGAATTAAGTACTTCCCCCACCTTGTTTGAGCCATGCGGCGCCTACAACGGCCCCAAGAGACCTCTCAGACCCCCTTTCCCAAAGGAGCCCCAAGAGCTTACTCCTCCTCGGCCCCCGTGGGAGGAGGAGGAGGAAGGGGGGGGGGGGCGGACGGATGAGGAGAAGGAGGAGGAGAGAAGAGGACGACGATGCGATTTTTCGGCGAAAGCCGACGCCGTTGCCCTGGCTGTTGAATTACCTGAATCATGTCTGAACGAACTACTCCTCCTCCTCATCCTCCTCCTCGCCGCCTCCTCCGGAACCGTCTGGCGCCAGGGCTATTGCGCTGCTGCTGTTGGAGCGCTGCGCTGGGGGCAGAGGAACTCTTCGGAGGCGAATTGTGACCTCGAGCCTATTGGCACCAAAGTACCAACGCTTCCGGAGACGTAGGCCGGGCACCTATCGCACGGCACATGAGACCCCGGCTGAGCGTACCAGAGCGGCTCACACCTCTTCAGGCTGGCCACGCTCCACTTCTGCTCGAGAGTCGGGCCCTTGCCGTCGCCTGTCTGAATACCGTCGCTCCACGAGACGCTCCGCTTCTTCTTGGAAACGCCCGCAGAGCTCGAAGTGGCGTCGGTTTTCCGCTTCTTGAGCTTCGACGGGCCTGGCGGGCCCGCCAGCGCGCTCGACGGCGGAGGCTGCGCGGGCCGCTGATTGTCGCACATGATGCTGGGGTGCACCAGCCTGCCCGCGAGCGCCATCTGCCCGAACTTGTAGTGCTTCTCCTTCAACGTTTCGGTGATGCCGTACAAGTTCTCGAGGTGCTTGAGCGTGGCCTGCATCTCTTCGCGCGACTCCTTGACACTCGGCCACGTACGGCGCCACAACTGGAAGCGCTCCTCGCTGTTGAAGACCTCCTTCATCATGCCCATCTTGATGGACACGAACTCAGCGCCGAGGTGCTGGAGGTCGTCGTGCAGGAGCTTGTAGGCAAGGATCTGCGCCGGGCCCTGGGACTGCGGGCGCCCGCTGCCCGCTGGCGCCGCGCGCGCCGGTGGCGCCGATGGCGCCGGTGGCGCCGGTGGACCTGGAGGCGACGGCGGCGCCTCCGCCGCCCCTGAAGTCTTCTTCGGAGAATCCGAGAGCTCCGATGACTCCGAGTCCGAAGAAGAATCGGACGACGGCGTCGCCGGCGGCGGCGTGGGCGGAGGCCGCCGAGTCGCCTGCTGCGGCGTGGGCGGAGGCCGCGCCGTCGAAGCCGTCCCGCTGCCCTCATTCTTGGCGCCCTCGCTCCTGGTCGGCGTTGGCGGCGCTGGCGACGCCGGCGCTGGCGACGCTGTCCTGCTGGTCCGCGCACGGGGGCCCATAAGGTTCCAGGAGCCTTCGTCGCCGAACTTCGGCCAGAGGTCTTCAGAGACGGTCGCCCTGTCACGCCACAGCTTGCTGCCACCCCCGCCCTCCCACCAGCTGGCGAAGCGCCTGACCACGCCACGATGCTGTTGCTTGCAGGCCTTGTCCTCCGGAGACGCACACACCAGCTCTAGGTACTCCTTCGACGCCATCGCGGGGAAGGTGATGCCGTCGCGCATGAACAACATTCGGAAGAACACCCCGAACTTCTTCACCGAGGAGGGGTTGCACTTCTTCACCAGCCAGTCCTCCCGGAAGCGATAGGACACTAGGGGGAAGTAGACCACGTCGTCGATGCAGTTCTTGTGCTTGCTGGTGAACACCTCCATCGGCGAAGGCTCCGTCGTCGCGCGTCGCAGGCCCAAGGCCGCGCCGCGCAAGCAGGAACCCGTCGCGCGCCGGGCCGGCGGAGGCTCGCAGGCGCGCAGCCCGCCGGGGCGCGAGCAGGAACCCGTCGAGGTTCGCAGCTCTGAAAAACAATGCCCAAATGGCTATACGAGGAGGAGGGTGAGGAGGAGGAGGAGGACCAACACCGGACAGGACGCCCAGAGGACAAGATTTTGCTGGTGGGGCGGTTTTAAGCGGAACCCCAGGAAACGCGAGGTGCGCTGGGCTCCCTCCCCTCCTCCTCCTCCTCCTCCTCCCCCTCCTCCTCCTCATCATCATCATCCTTCTCCTCCTACCTACCTACTAGTCAGTTTGAATCAATGCCGCATCCTCCTCTGCCTCCCTCCCTCTCCCTCCGTCCCTCCTCCCTCCCTCCTCTCCTCTCCACTCCTCCGCCTCATTTCATCTCCTCCCCTCCGCCTCCCTGGCCATCGTGCGCAGAACAAGAGCATCCTCTCCTCTCGTCCGCCTCCTCTTCTCCGCCATCTCCTCTAAGGCATAATCCGTGCCAGCTGCTTCGGCTGACCCATCCACCCTCAGCTGCTTCGGCTGACCCATACCTCCACCCCCGCCCAGCTTCAGAAGACTTCGACACGACCATCCGTAACAACGGATGATATTCTAAGGCTGATTGCCCAAAATGGGTGTTGGGGAGCATGCGAACCCTGTGGCCGAACCAGCCAACAAACGTTAAACGAGGCCGAACCAGCCAGCCCGACTGGCGCTGTCTCTTCAAAACGAGGACCCAACACCACAGGGTGGTTGGGAAAGCGACCTCCATCCGTGTAATTTCCGAAGCTGTTAAGACGAAGTGATGAAGATGGGAGGAGGGAGGGGGGCAGCGGGAAGAAGGTGGGAACGCGGGGCGCTGTCTCTTCAAAACGAGGACCCAACGCCACAGGATGGTTGGGAAAAAAGCCCTGCGGGGACCCCTCCTCCCTCCTCCTCCTCCTCCTCCTCCTCCTCATCCTCCTACCTCCTCCTCCTCCCTCCTCCCTCCTCCTCCCCCTCCTCCTGGGGAACGATTCTGAGCGGATTTGGGCCGCCGTTGTATCACTGCCGTTGTCTCAAACGGCTCTCCTCCGACCATTGCTCGGACTTCTTCTGATCGTGTGACGAGCCCCTCACAGACGTCACTGCTCCGAGGAGGGGCGCCGCTGCTCCGAGGAGGGACGGGGGCGAGAGGACCGAAGAGCGAGGAGGTTCGAGGATCGAGGGCCATCCTCCGCTGGGTGTCCGAGGAGGAGGGGGAGGAGGGGGAGGGGGAGGGGGCTCAGGAGGAGGAGGGAGCTTCGGGGGGTGCCCGAGAGCCCAAAAACTGCACTCGCGACGACGACGACGATGGCAACGCCATGCAACGAACGACGACGGCGATCATGATGATAATATCGATGATGGTGATGATGGTTATGCGTGATGGCGACGATGGACGTGGCCCGTTTTGGCTCTACCCTAGCGGGCTTTGGACTGAGAGCTCGCCCAGTCTATACCATGGACGACTGGTCCATGCTCGTGATAGACACGCCGCCCCAGCAGCGGAAGCCCAAGGCCAAGGCGGCACCGAAGCCCAAGGCCAACGGGCGCCCGGCGCAGTTCGTCGTTCGGAAGTCGCCAGCAGCCGCTGTTCCGATCAAGAAGTCCAAGCGCTCGATGGCGCCGCCGGTCACGACAAGGAAGCCTGCCGTCTCAGACTCGCGCGGCGCCGGCAAGAAGTGGAAGGCCCCAGATGTCGTCGTTCTCCGGGACATTGATCTTGAGAGGGTGGTCTTGACGGGCGAAACGGATGGCAAGATTCTGTTCGGCAGTGATTGCGCGGGCATCGACACTGCTAAGCTCGCCTTGGAGTTGCTCGGCATTGGCAACTCCATTGTGCACGTGTTCGCATCGGAAATTGACTTCGCCACGCGCAAGGTTATCATTGCCAGCCACCCCGACTTGTGCGTGCTCTATGGAGACATAACCACCCGCGATAACGCGGCGGTCCCGCGGGTGGACTTGTACATCATCGGATTCCCTTGCCAGCCGTTCTCTGTGCAGGGCATCCACGCGGGGATTGCAGATCCTCAAGGCCGAGGCATCGTGGTGTTTTTCGCCCTAAACTACATCCAGACCAAGCTACCGACGGTGTTCATCTTGGAGAACGTTGAGGCCCTGACTCACCAGAGGTTCCAGGAGGAGCTGAATGCCATCTTGAACTTTCTCGTCAGCCTCAAAGGCCCCGACGGTACCCCCGCGTACACTGTGAGCATGTCCGTCCTCGACACGTTGAAGGTCGGTGGCTTGCCGCAATCACGGCGCCGATTGTACATCACAGGAGTGCTGTCCAAGAAGTCCAATGTGCACGCGAGTTGGCCGAGCGAGATCCCATACACGCCAATCGAACAGATCTTGGACAAGCATTCGGACAAGCTCGGCACCTTGCCAGTCCATGACTACCAGATCCACAACTTCACCCGCCTGGTGGACAAACTGTCTCAACATCAAGACATATTCGCCAAGACCAACATGCTCATCGCCGAGCTTGACTGCGGCAAGACCAGGTCGCCGCAATACGGCTGGGGGTACGCTCCGTGTTTGACGCGCAACCGGTCTGGCGGTGGGGGCTTCTGGATCTTTGCCAAGCACCGATTCATGACGCTGAACGAGCTCGAGCGCCTTCAAGGGATCCCCCCGGGCCGCATCAACTACGAGGACGCGTGCAGTCCCCGCCAGTACGCTCAGATGATCGGGAATGCATTCTCTGTCAGCGTCGTCGGCCGCCTCACGAGGAACCTTCTTGTGCAGGCTGGTTTTTTTCAAGCGGCTCGCTGACCCGTGGCGGAGAGGCAGCAGTTCTGCATGACGCCTCGCCTCGGCGCGCAACGATGAACGGCGGCCGGCATATGTGCATACGTAAGTGTGCGTGCATGTGGGTGTGTACCTACATACATACGCATGAGTGTGTGTATATATGTGTATGCGCATGTATATTATACATACATACACATACGCATGTGTGTATGTATGTATGTATGTGTATACATACATACATACATGCATACATACATACATACATGTGTATATGTATACATACATACATGCATACACATGTATATACATGCATACATAGGGTATGTATGTATGTATACATACATACACATGTATATACATACATACATAGGGTATGTATGTATGTATACATACATACATAGGGAGGCCCATCAACCCGACGAAACCCCGTTTGCGCGCGAACGGGGTGTCGTCAACATTGAGCGCTCAATGTTGACGAAACTTGGTGGGCTTAGGGCGCCCTTAAGGGTATGCGCGGAGGCGCGGGGCGGCCCAGCAGCCTGACGAAACCCCGATCGCGCGCGATCGGGGTTTCGTCAACATTGAGCGCTCAATGTTGACGAAACTCGGTGCGCGGGCCCTGCGGGGTGTGACGAAACCCCGATCGCGCGCGATCGGGGTTTCGTCAACGTCCACCGGTCGCCCAGGAGCGCGCGCGCACCGAGTTTCGTCAACATTGAGCGCTCAATGTTGACGAAACCCCGATCGCGCGCGATCGGGGTTTCGTCAGCTGGCGACTTCTGCCAGCGGTCCTGGAATCAGGCCTTTAAGGTATCTGGTATTCGCCGCCCGTCGGGGCTCTGAGTGGTGTCTGTTGCGACTCAGACAGTCGGGGCCGGCGTGAGAAAACGTCAACGCTCCTTTGCCATCTTCAACCGTCGCCATCGTCAGCCCCCCCCCGTGTCTGTTAAGTCGCTACCATTTGATCATCATGGTCATCAGCCATGATCATCATCATCATCATGATCATCATCATGACGATCATCATCATCACCATCGATCATCATCATCATCAACACATGACTATAATATACTATAATCACAATGATAATCATACTCCACCCCGTGCGATGCGATGGCGACGCGACGATGATGGCGGCGGCGGGCATATGCGCATACGTAAGTGTGCGTGCATGTGGGTGTGTACATACACACATACGCATGAGTGTGTGTATATGTGTATTCGCATGCATATGTACACATACATACATACATACGCATGTGTGTATGTGTATGTGTATGCGTACGCATGTATGCATGTATGAGGAGGAGGAAGAGGAGGAGGATGAGCAGGAGGAGGATGTGCACCAGCAGGAGGAGGAGGAGGACGACGACGACGACGACGAAACGATTTTTCTGGCTAAAAAGCCGCAGCCGCTGGCTGCTAAATTCTCTGAATGTCTGAACTGACTTCCTTCTCCTCCTCCTCCTCCCTCCTCCTCCTCCTCCTCCTCTCTCTCCTCGTCGCTCTCCTCCCTCCCTCCCTCCTCCTTCTCCTGCTCCTTTCCCCATCCACCTCCGCCTCCCCCCTCCTCCTCCTCATCCTCCTCATCCCCCTCGTCCTCCTCCTCCTCCTCCCTCTGCCGCGGGAAGGCTGGCACAGCCAGCGCGCGCACAGAAAGGCGGAGGTGGAGGGAGGAGCACAAACAGGCTTAGGCGCCTCCCGCCCTCCTGGCGATGTCCGCCTCTAGAATCTCGCGCCTGCCGCGGGCGTCGAGTGCCATGCGGCTCAGCCGCCCCTCTGCGGCCATCCTCTTCTCCATGATGCGTTGCGCGACGCCGGTCCAGTCCTCGAAGTAGCCGTGCAATTGGTAGATGGGAAGCCCTTTTCCCTGTCAGGCCCCCACCCTGCCCCCTATTCCCTTTCCCCCACCTCCGAGGGGGGGGGGCGGGGATATAAGGGCAGAGGGGGGAGCTTACCTGTATTGTTGTCCCCCCCCGTCCTCGCGCAACTTGCGACGCCAAGAGTGCGCCCAAGCCTGAGGAGAAGGGAATTGACACCACCACCACCACCAGTGACCAACAGCGCGAGGAGCCAGAGGGCGGGGATATACTATCACCGCCCTACTCCCCGAGGCGGGGATATATTATCCCCGCCTTGGGCAGGGGCATCATGGGCATCCTCGCTGGAGGTGGCCCCCCTGGCGGTGGGGGCGTCGCTTCTCCTTGCCAACCGCGCCTGTGAATTTTTCTGGTGATCCGACCACTGGGCCTCCGCCTCCTTCTCCTCGCGCATCAGCACCTCCAGCGATTGGTATGGGTCCTCCTTCTTCGCGCGAGGCCCTGCTGGTACTGGCCCTTTGGTACTGGCTTCGCCGCCTCCTTCGCCTCCGCGAGGAGGCCCCGCTGCTGGCCCTTCTGGTGCTGGGCCTTCTGGTCCAGGCCCTGCTGGTCACCGTCCTGCTGATAGCCCTGCTGCTGGCACTGGCCCTTCTGGTGCTGGCCCTGCTGGTAGCCCTGCTGGTCCTGGCACTTCTGGTGGTAGCCCTGCTGGCCCAGGGCTAGCAGGAGGGCCAGTTCCTTCGCCTTCGCCTTCACGAAACCCGCGAGGTCGGGCTCCTTCTTCGCGAGGCCTGGCTCCGCCGCCTGCTCCTCCTTCGCCTCCGCGAGGGCCTTCTGGTGCTGGACCTTATGGTCCAGGCCCTGCTGGTCACCGTCCTGCTGGTAGCCCTGCTGGTCCTGGCCCTGCTGGCGCTGGCCCTGCTGGTAGCCCTGGTGGTGGTAGCCCTGCTGGTAACCCTGCTGGTACTGGCCCTCCTGCTGGTAGTCATGCTCCTCCACCTCTT
The DNA here is from genome assembly GCA_963575745.1 of Prorocentrum cordatum. Taxonomy (NCBI): domain Eukaryota; class Dinophyceae; order Prorocentrales; family Prorocentraceae; genus Prorocentrum; species Prorocentrum cordatum. The sequence goes on along the minus strand of CAUYUJ010015204.1, from coordinate 107,565 downwards.
TCGCCTCCGTGAGGCCCGGCTCCGCGAGGAGGTATGGATCCCCCACCGCATTGTTGAGGAGATGACAGGGCGGCGGCCCAGGAGGCGGCGTCGGCTCCAGCTTCACCTTCTTTCTGAGATGAACGGGCGGCGACCCCGGTGGTGGCCTCGGCCCAGCCTTGCAGCGCAGCGCAGGAGGCCGCATCGGCGGGGCCCTGTCGGGAGGCCGCATCGGCGGGGGCCTGGGCGGCGGCAACATTCTGACGCCCCGCCTCCGAGAGCCGCTTGATGAAGAAGAGGATGAGGTGGAGACGGGGGAGGAGGAGGAGGAGATTCCCTCTTCCTCCTCCTCCTCCTCATCCTCCTCCTCCTCCTACTCCTCCTCCCCCCCTCCTCGCTCTCCTCCTCCTGCCATCCTCCGAGGGGCGCGGAGATCATAACATCATAACATAGCGCATAACACATATCGTCATAGCGTCATAGCGTCTCGCGCCTCGCGGCCAATGCCTGGAAGCCTGGAAAGCCGCCTTCCTCGAGAGGGGCGGCGCGAGGGCGCGAAGATGACCAGATAACCGCACTATGAGTTTTGACAGTGCTCATCCGCAGCCGTTTGGGCTTCCTCAAGGTGCAGACGCCAGCAGCTCAAGGCTGCGCCCGCGCCGTGCCATGGAGCCATATGTTATGGGCGTCGCCATGTGTGCCGTAGGCATGGTCGTGGGCGCCATGTGTGCCGTGAAAGTGCTCAGGCTCGCGGGAGACAGGCTCGCCGTGCACGGGCCCGAAGCGTCCGAGAACTGGTCCGACGATCCCGAGCCGCCGGAGTCGCCGTCGTCGATCCTCCTGTCTGCAGCTACTGCTGACCCGAAAATTCCTTGGCGGACCCGGCGGTCCCAGCGCCGGGCGCCAGCGCCCGCAGGGTCGCCGCCGAATGGCCCGGTGAGTCCTGCAGCCCCCGCCCTGGCGGACGCGGTGGTGAACGCGTCGGCGCGGCCGCCGCCGAGCACACCTCCGCCGAGCGTACCCAGGCCCCCAGCCGGGCCGCCGCCGTCGGCCCTGCAGATACCGCCGCCGCCGCCGAGGGTGCCCGCGCCGCCAGCAGGGCCGCCTCCAGGTGTGTTCTTTGCGGAGACCGTGGCGCAACGTGCAGATGGGGATGCGGCATGGCGTTTCTTCATGGATCACGGCTTCGTCGTGATCGACCTCGGCCTGGACGCCGAGGACTTGCTCGCCTTGCACAGAGTTTCTGTCGACATGGCGTTGTTGGCGTCCATGCCCGCCACGAAGCACAATCGTGGGACGGGGCGCACGTGCGTCAACAGTATTCAGAATATCTACCGCGGCGCTTGGCAAGAGGCTCTCAAGATCATCTTGCGACGTCATCAGACCTCGTTTGTGCTGGCGGAGTTGGTCAAGGCCTACAACATCAAGTTTCACGATTGCGGCGGTGACTACGTCGAGCAAGGTGTGGACGACGCCACCGAGCTCGCCCACAAGAACCCGTGCGATTGGCATCGGGACTGCAACTACTACCTGCAATGGTTCTGTATATCAGTCCTGACGGCGGAAACAGACCTCCGACATGGACCGCTGTTTCTGGAGAGCTGGAGTACCAACAAGGAACAGGTGATTTTCCTAGGCAAGCCTGGGCTTTGTGTAATTAGAGATGTGTGGAACTTGCACCGCGGCAGTGCAAACACATCCCGCATGCCGCGGGCGATGCCCAGTTTCCGCTTCTGCACTGGCAACAATGCCAGGCCAGATGCTATGACCCCCCAGGACCTTCTAGAGTTCATTGGTCTATAGACATCTGCGAGGGAATGGCCCACAAGGGGCCCCATTACACCATACTTCGAATGGCCCACCTGCGGCCCGTGCAGTGTGCATCTCAGCGCGAATTGATTTGCGCCAACAGAAGGTCTCAGCTATATGTCAGGCTGAACGACCGAGTATCCTTTAGTGTGCATCTCTGCCGGCAGAGTTTTCGATAGCTGTTGCCATGTCTGTTTGCATGCACGCTCGCAGAGCGAACCGACCTTGCCTCGGGCAAGCCTTGGAGTGAAAAGAAGTGCAGCCTCTCTCTTCAGCGCTGGTGAGCGGCGTCGTCTGCCTCGCGGGGTCGGGCCAAACAAATAGCTATCGACACCCCAGGCTAAAATACCGAAGCGGTTTTAAGCGGAACCCCAGGAAACGCGAGGTGTGCTGGGCTCCCTCCCCTCCTCCTCCTCCCCCTCCCCCCCCTCCTCCTCCCCCTCCTCATCCTTCTCCTCCTACCTACCTACCAGTCAGTTTGAATCAGTGCCGCATCCTCCTCTGCCTCCCTCCCTTCTCCCTCCGTCCCTCCTCCCTCCCTCCTCTCCTCTCCACTCCGCCGCCTCATTTCATCTCCTCCCCTCCGCCTCCCTGGCCATCGTGTGCAGGACAAGAGCATCCTCTCCTCTCGTCCGCCTCCTCTTCTCCGCCATCTCCTCTAAGGCATAATCCGTGCCAGCTGCTTCGGCTGACCCATCCGCCCTCAGCTGCTTCGGCTGACCCATGCTCCACCCCCGCCCAGCTTCAGAAGACTTCGACACGGCCATCCGTAACAACGGATGATATGTCTAAGGCTGATTGCCCAAAATGGGTGTTGGGGAGCATGCGAACCCTGTGGCCGAACCGGCCAACAAACGTTAAACGAGGCCGAACCAGCCAGCCCGACTGGCGCTGTCTCTTCAAAACGAGGACCCAACACCACAGGGTGGTTGGGAAAGCGACCTCCATCCGTGTAATTTCCGAAGCTGTTAAGACGAAGTGATGAAGATGGGAGGAGGGAGGGGGCAGCGGGAAGAAGGTGGGAACGCGGGGCGCTGTCTCTTCAAAACGAGGACCCAACGCCGCAGGATGGTTGGGAAAAAAGCCCTGCTGGGACCCCTCCTCCCTCCTCATCCTCCTCCTCCTGCCTCGTGGGGTCGGGCCAAGCAAATAGCTATCTTTAGGCGAGATATACCCATCGTAATATAGCTTTTTTGGTTCGAGCATTTTGCTCGAAGACCCACGCAGTCAGGCACTCACTTTACTACAACATCAAATCACTTTACTACTACATCAACGATGGACGCTTCGTGGGAACCCCCTCAGCAGGTCAGGCTGCAGAACGGGGCATGGAGGCCGGCTCCTTGGTGCAAGTGGGTAAATGATAACTGGCGGTGTTACATGTGCAGCAGCAAGGGCGTTTGCATGACTCCAGAACATATTGCATCTGAGCTCCACGTGCGGCGCACGGACGTCAAGTGTGGCTACTGTTACACGTGCACACGTGAGTTCGGGTCGAGGATCGAGGAAGTGTGGACGCATGAGGACTCTATCCGTGCTGCTGAGCCTGATCAGCCTGACACGCAGGACGCCGTCGCTCCTCCAGCGCTCCCCGGTGGTCCTGCAGGGCCCCCCGACCCCGCGGCCCAGGGTCAGCTCGCCGGTGGCGTTGTCCAGGCCCCGCTGCCCGGTGCTCCAGGGCTCGTCGCGATGCAGCCGACGCTCCCGAAGATCGACGCGATGCAGACGACGCTCGATGCGAAGATCGACGCGATGCAGACGACGCTCGATGCGAAGCTCGATGCGCTGCAGAGGACGCTCGACAGGCTGGACGTTATGCAGACTGCAGTGGACTCGAAGCTCGAGAGGCTCGAGGCTGCAGCGGAATCGTTGCAGACCAACGTGGACGCGAAGCTGAAGGGGCTTGGCACTGCAGTGGACTCGTGGCAGACTGTAGTGGACGCGAAGCTGGCCGCGGTGACTGAGAAACTCGATAAGATCGATAGGATGTTCACGAGTCCACCGCGCGGAATGGGAGCGGTGGCTGCGCGGGCTGCGCGCGAGGCCTCGTAGTGTTGCTGGCCTGTTGCCTGGAAGGAAGAAGATGGAGGAGGAGGAGGAGACGGGGAGAGAGGGAGGAGAGGGAGGGAGGAGGAGCAGGGAAGACACGTTGAATAGACGGCGCTCGCATTTTCCCTGTCAGCCTAGGCGGCGCAGGACGTTATGCAGCGCACTCGTTGTTAGATCTGCGATAGGGCATCCTAAGGAGGCCGATTGCAGCTTGAATCCTGAGGTAGCCTAGCCAGCGCGACGAATAGGCAGAGCGCCGGCGTACCAGAACGCCCCTCATCGCCATCCTGATCCTCATCCTCATTATCATCACAACAACATCACAACAGCACCGCCACTCGAGGATCCCAAGCTGGAGGAGGAGGAGAAGGCGGTTCTCCTCCTGACACCTGGTGGATGAAGCAATGTCGATACCGCTGGATGACACTCGTCGCCGCGGCTGGATTCGCCTCGAGATTCTGATCCGAACGCGCCCCGGGCGAGGTCCAGCGAGTAGCGGTATCGATGTTGCTTCGAGTAGTGAGTCCAGCGAGTAGCGGTATCGATGTTGCTTCGAGTAGTGAGTGCGTGTGTGCGTGCGTGCGTGGTTAGCCCCCCCCTCGTCCTCCTCTCCCCTACCCCCTCCTCCTCCCCCTCCTCCTTCCTCCTCCCCCTCCTCCTTCCTCCTCATTCTCCTCCTCCCTCCTCCTCCTCCTCCTCCTCCTCCTCCTCCTCCTCCTCCTCCTCTCCCTCTCCTCCTCCTCATCCTCCTTCCTCGTCGTCCGACGACGCGGAGGCTCGAGCGGGGCCGGCCCGCCCCGGCCTCGCGGAAGCCCTCGGCCGCCTCGGCCTCGCCAGCCCCTGCGGCGCGCGCCGGCCGGCCGTCTCTCCTCCCGCCGCCCTCCTCCTCCTCTCCTCGTCTCCACCACCACGATTTCCTCGACCTCCTCCACCGCCTCTCTCCTCCCCCCTCCTCCTCCTGACCTCCTTCACCGCCCCCCTTTCCTTAGACCACCCCTCGCTTCCTGGCTGACGCCAGACTCCATCTGCCAGCAATGGACGGCTGGGATGTTTTCTTGGACGCCATTCCGCCGCCGTCCGCCGCGCCTAGCGGCGGGGCGACGCGCCCGCGACCCGCCGCCAGCAGCCAACCGCCAGCCCTGGGGGCGCCGCTGTGCAGGGACTTCCAATTCACTCGCCTCAGTGACTACACCATCGACAAGTACGAGAAGCACGTCGACTTGTGTGATTCTGTAGATTGCGTTATCTGTTTCGCAGCTAAACGCCTGGGTACATCGCACTGGTTCTGGCGCGAAACCCTCTTGGACCCTCTGGCCCCAGACCGCGGTACGTGGGCAGCGTTCGCGACGATGTCGACGGGAAGGCCAGCGCTGGGCTGCTGGATATGCTCTACAAGCACCAAGATGAACAAGCCCGGCCTCGCCCAATTCAGTTTGGATTCGCCTGATGTCCTGATCCAATCCAACATCAAGAAGCACGTGAGCTCACAGATTCACAAGGAGCTGAGCAGCGTCGTCGTTGGCACCATCGCATCTGGGAAGACGCCTGTCCAAATTACGGTTCCTGGGGCCCCATCTGTTTCGACTTTCAGAAGCCTCCTGCAGGCAGTTCGGGGAGAGGGCCCATCCGACCTCCCCGCATTCGGAAGAGCAAGAAAGAAGAGACGCATGGTTTGGTGCATAGCCGAGGCATTGCGGTCTCTATTGCGCTCCTTCTTCAAGAAGAAGACAGTGTCTTCTATTCTGCAAGACACTACGGAGGAGGTCCTGCTCATGCGCATCAGGGGCTGCGATACGAACATCAACGTGATGAGCGGCATCGTCGGTGTATGTGATTTGACAAAGCCGCCGTTCAACGGCAGAGCGACTGGCATCCGGGACGCTTCCCTGCACGTCCTTCGGGAGTTTTGCACGCCACTTCGGGGCCCGCCGTTTTCGAAGAAGCACGGCAGATTCGACCAGAAGCTGTTCAAGAGCGTGTGCGAGTCCGTGCAGATGTATACAGCTGACTCTGCAGCGCCGGAGCAAGTGGCTGGCAAGTTCTTGAAGGACCTTCTGCCGCTGCTGCTCTCCTTCTCTTTTACTCTCCTCCCTCCTTCTCCTCGTTCACTCTCCCTCGTCTTCCACCTCCCTTATCACCACCTCCACCGCTGCTGCTCCGCCTCCTCGTGCTCTCCTAACCCTCTTTCTCCCCCTCCTCCGCAACCTCCGTTCCCTTCTGCCCTCCTCCTCTCCTCCCCCGCTCCATCCCATTTTCCGCGCCCTGAGAGGACGCCGGGTGGGCCCAGGCAGCTGGGTGCATTTCTCGCGACGTGCTCCCTAACTTGAAAAAGGTTGCGCAGGACAAGCCCCACGGCGTCCGGAGGGTGTGCTCGAGGGCATGGGCTGCAGACCAGTACCTGAGCGACACGGCGGACATCATGATCCTCGCGAAAGGTTCGATCACGACCCTGATGCAGAACTCCCCGACGTTCAAGGGATGGTTTCAGCAACACAATGAGAAGTTGGATCAGTGCCCGTTCCAGGCCAACAGGATCCGCGACCTGAGCTTCGCAAAGCATCGCTTCAATTCGACGCAGAAGCCTTTCGGGCGACACGTCCTGCTGTTCAAGAGCGTGATTGCGACGGCAACCCAGATAGCTACCTCTCGCGTGGGCAAGCAGGAGAGCAAGCTGGCCTCGGCGTACTTGTCCTGTCTGGACGTGGAGCGCGCAGTCACGTTGGCTCTCCTGGCAGATGCGGGGGACGAGTGCAACATGCTCATCCGCGTCATGGACACCGAGCGCATGGACGTCTCTGCTGTTTCCATGAACTTGCGCGCCTTCCTCAGCAGGATCCATGCTCTCTTCGTTGATGAACATTGTTGGAAGCTCGGCTACACGCAGTACATGGTGCAGCAACTTCAGACGCCCGTGCTCCTCCTCGCAATGGATGGTCAGAAGACGCTGGGATGCGCGGCCGGCGTCCCCGTCGACGTCAAGAGGAGGTGCGTGCAACGGATGGCTAATTGGGTCCACTTGGCCCGCGAGACCATACGTGCAGAAATTCCCGAGTTCGAGATCATCTACGCGATGAGGGCATTCAATCTCGGCGAGCTATCGCAGTCCCTCGGCGCGCCCGCACAGGGTTCGCAGCATGACCTAGGGAATCAGACTATGTCCCAATTGCGAGCAAGTTGCGACAGCTTGGCCGAATTCGTCGGCGTGAACCCGACCGCACTGTTCAGCCAGCTCAACGACGTGAGGCCGATAGCGCAGCAGATGCTGATAGACCCGTCTTGTACTGGTACTATTGCCGCGTGGGCGATGGCGGTTGCCGAGTGTCAGAAAGACGCCCGAAACGCGAAGCTCCACCCGGTGGGGGCGTTGAGGCCAGTACTGATGACCTTCGGCGCCTACGGCCCGAGCACTAGCGGCCTTGAGCAGAACTTCTCGCAGATCCTCAACCTCGCTGGCGCGAATCGGCCAGACAAGTGGGGGGGCTACATACAGGACGAGCTCGTGATCAAGCAGCCGTGGAGCAAGGGCCACATCGATCGAGCGGTGGCGCTGGCGCCTAAGATCTGGGCAAAGATTTACGGACCGGTTCGCAGGCCAAGAGTGCGCGTCCGCATGGACATTCACAAGGAAGCCCCCGCAAGGGCGCGCGACGTCAACACTGAGACGTCCTGGATTCGGGGCAGGCGCGCCGATGTTCAGGGCGTTGTTTCCCAGAAACGGCCAGTCGACTTGATGAGCGCCCCGGGCACGCGGACCGTCGGGGTTGACGGATGGACCGCCGACCACGAGAAGGAGGTGAAGTTCCAGCAGAATAAAAGGCAGAAGCGTTTTCACGATTCCGTGCTGAATGGAGAGATCCCGGAGGACCAGATGGCCTGCGCCAGCGAGGGCCCAGGATGGAACAATGAAAATTTCCTCCTCACCCTCCTATCCCTGGCCCCGCCCCCCTCCCGTCCCTGGCCCCACACTCCTCGCCCTCCTATCATCCCTGGCGCCACGTCGGAGGGCCCCTGCGGGGCGCGGGAAGTCAGCAGGGGAAAAGCTGTGCACAGGGGGAGGGGGCTGAGGGGGGGAGGAGGAGAACACTCGAACAGGCACGTGGTCAGCCAAGTCAAAGCGGCGACATGCAACGCAGGAAAACAATGCAATGCTGATGATGCAACACAGCAAAAAACGGGGGGGGAGGACGGGGGGGGGCGGGGGGGGAGGAGGAGGACGGGGGGGGAGGGCGCGGCGGAGGAGGAGGACCCAAACTATCTTCTGATTTCGGGGGTGCGTCACCATCAGGAGGAGCTCAAGGGCGTCCTCGACCAAGTAGCGACGGAGAGAAAGAGGGTCAATGCATACGTGGCGAAGGCCAAGAGACAGTCCGCAGCCGAGGCGCCGCACGTCGCACGACTGCGCGGCAAGAATGTTTTCTTCGATAAGTCCGTGGCCCTCCCGGAGGCGAGCCGTGTTGCTGACGTACTAAATAGGAACGGGGCCGGCGTAGTTGCGACTCGTCCAGAGGCGGACGTGTTCGTTGTTAAGGATGTGGAGTCTCCTGGGCAGCGCGTCCAGTTCGCGGCAGCCCTGATCGGCGGCGTGGTGTGCACGTTTGTATATCTTGAAACGCGCGGTGCTGCGGGCGTCGCCGTGGCTTACAAGCCGCAAGTCACAGTGCATCGGTTTGCTTGGTGTTCGGCAGCGTTCATAGCTGCGCACCCATCTTTGCACGAGATAATTCGGGGAATGAGCGAGCGGAGCGAGTCTAAATGGACTTTGTATGAGCCTGATTGTAAGCTTGTGTTCGCAGAGAAGGCGACCCGTCTCAACGCGCAGAAGAAATTCGCGAACTCAGTTGCTTTTGTGACTGCCGGGGAAAAGGCCGATCCAGCCATCTCGTGCGTGAGAACGCGCCTTACAGGCCCTGAGGCGCTTTTAAAGTATGTGGTGCTGGACCCCGTTCGATGCGCGGTCGGTGCGTGCCATCGATGATGATTCGGAGTGTTGCAAGGCTGCAAAACACATTCGAGATTTGGCGAGGCTGTTGCGGCCTGGGCGGTTGCAAGTAAAACACAAATCATCATCATCGTCATCGCCACTGTCATCATCATCATCATCATCACAGCTCGATCACCTCGGTCATCGTCATCACCGCCGCTGCCGCCACCGCGATCGCCATCATCGTTCGCAGTCGCAGCCGACGCCCCAACGAAACGAGAGGGGGAGGGGAAGCAGCGGGAGGAGGAAGAGGAGGGGGAGGGGGTGGGGCAGGCCTACGGCGCGAAACACAAACAGACGAGCAGGGCAATTGCGAAGCCGAAAAAACGTTTCGCAAGAAGCGAGCGAAACGCACCAGTCCGCAATGGTTTTGGCCCAAATTTTTTGGGCAGGCGCACGTACCGCCGTGCAAACTTTTGCCGACCGACGCGGGTCGCCATGGCCTTCAATCAGCAGTCTGCCCCGTTGCCTCTGCGCCCGTTGCCTCTGCGCCCGTTGGGCTTGCCGCCCCGCCCGCGCAAGCGCCCGGCCCCTGAGCTTCCTGTGCAGGAGGAGGACCCACCAGAGGTGGCCCCGGCGGAGCTGGATGATACGTGGCAGTCGCTGGAGGTGCTGGACGTGGAGATGGCGTCCCAGCTGGAACTCGGCACTGGTGGTATCAGCAGCGACAAGGTGGTCTTGGGCACCGACTGCTCGGGGCTGGACACGTTCAAGGTCGCTTTGGACGCTGTTCTGGTCAAAGGCGGGAAGGATGTCGTGCACGCGTTCGCGTCCGACAACCGGCTGTGGGCACGCAAGTTCATCAAGAAGCACAACCCGGGCTTGTGCATCGTGTGCAGCGACATCACCAAGCGCCCCAACAAGCAAACGCCCTACGTGGACATTTACTGCGCCTCGCTTCCGAACAATGGCCAGTACACGGCACAGGAGCTGTCCGACGGCGTGGATAACCCCCACGGCAAGGATATCGTCACGATGCACGTTCTCAACTACATCAAGGAGAAGAGGCCCAAGGCATTCCTGCTCGAGTCCAGGGCCCACCTCTACAGCGCGAGCATGAAGCCAGAGATGGCGGCGGTGCACGGCTACCTGCAGAAGAAGCTCACGACCGAGAGCGGCGACCCGAGCTACTACGTCTGGAGCGACCCGATGGACGCGCGTTGCGATGGTGGCCTGCCTCAGGCGTCGCAAAGGTTGTTCTTCGTTGGCATCCTCAAGACGGCAGTGGATCCCAGGGCCGTTTCCAACCCGTTGACCCTCTCTCAGATGGAGGAGAAGAGCCTCGCGGACGTGCTGGACCCATACGTCGCGCCACTCTCCAGGCCCGACTTCGACGAGCCGCCAGGCCTGAGTCCGGCCCAGCTCCGCAATTACAAGAAGGTCAAGGACTGGCTCGAGCCCGCCATAGACGTGAAGATGCCGAACCCCCCCGGCAATCAGATCATCATCTCGGACTTGAGCGTCGGTCCGACGAGGGACCCCGACACTTTGCGAGGGTGCTCGATCGGCCTGACGCCCAGCCGCCCGAACGGCTACTTCATCTGGGGGAGGCAGCGGTTCATGACGACTACTGAGATGGAGTCGCTGCAGGCCATTCCGAACGACCACTTCAAGTACGACGGCATCATCAGCGAGAACCAGTACAAGAAGCTCGTCGCTGAGGCGCCGCCTGTCCCGATAGTCGGCCGCGTCTTGCGCGAGATTTTGCTACGGGTGAAGCTCCCTCCGGCTATCGCGGAGCCCGACCCTTGGTGCCCTTCTTCGGGCTGGGCGAAGGCGAAGGCTTAATCTCCTGTGTTTCCCTACTTCGACTGAGGTCTGAGGTCCCGGTCTTGCCGCGCTCTGGTGGGGTTCCGAGCCGGCTGAGGGGAGCAGGGGGAGGGGGAGGGAGGATGAGGAGAAGGATGAGGAGGCAGGATGAAACGAGTGCCTAGTAGCTAGCTGCCGCCCGAGCGAGGCTCGGAAGGAGGGGATAGCCACTCCCAGAGTGCGACCGTGCCTGCTCGCCAAAATCCTTAACGCTTCGCGTATCCCCACCAGCCCATCCAGAAACAATCGCCAGGCGAGTTGAGGTGTTGTTGCGAGAGGCTCTCGGAGGTCTCTTGTGGCCATCTTGGGGCTCTCTTGGGGTCCTCTTGGGGTCCTGTTGGGGTCCTCTTGGGGCCCTCTTGGGGCCCTCTTGGGGCTCTTTCGGGGCCATATTGGGGCCCTCTTGGGGCTCTTTGGGGGAGTCTGAGAGGTCTCTTGGGACCGCTTTGGGCCCCATGGCTCAGCCCCCCCCCCCCCCCATCGGAGGCTCAAAGGCCGTCTTGGGGCCCTCTTCTTGGGGCGGTGCTCTCTTGGGGCGCTTGGGCGTTCTTGGGGCCCTCTTGGTGCCTCTTGGGCCCCTCTTGGGGCTCTCTTGGGGCAATCTTGAGGCATCCGAGGCCCATCGGAAGCGAAAAGGCGAGAAGGCCAAAAACACTGATTTTCCTTAAGTTTTGGAGCCATTTGGGCCTCTCAGAGGGGTCCTTGGAGGGCTCGGTGGGCACTTGAATTCGTCTTGGGGCCGTCTCGGGGCCTCTTGGAGGTATGTCGGAGATTATCTTGAGCCATCTTGAGCTATCGTGCGCCATCTTGGGCTCTCGGAGGGCCTCTTGGAGCCATCTTGGGCCATCTTGGACGCTCTAACCCCTCCGTCTCTAAACCACCTACGCCCAGAGGGCTGGTGGGATAACCTCTTCGCCCCTGGTCACCCTCCCTCGCCCTCCCCCCCTCCCCTCACCCTCCCCCTCCTCAGCCTCCCCCCTTCCCCTCACCCTCCCTCACCCTCCCTAACCCTCCCCCCCCTCCCTCACCCTCCTCCCCTCGCCCCTCCTGTCTTCGCCTCCTCCCCCTCCCCTCACCTCTTCCTCCTACTCATCCTCCAACAAGCTGTGACTCCAAGAGCCTCCCTTCCCCCCTCCTCCTCCCACTTCTTATCCTCCTCCCCCTCGCGCGGGCGCCGCCCCCGCCGGGCCGCCTCCGGCGCGCCGGCAGGTGGTCGACGCGGCGGTCGACGTCGTCGGCGAGGGGCCGGCGAGGGGAGGAGGGGGGGAGGAGACGACGACGACGACGACGACGACGACGACGACGACGACGACGACGACGACGTAGATGACAACGATGAGCACTACGACGACCACGACGACGAGGTCGGCTGGTTCGGCCACAGGGGGAGACGACGACGTCAAGGACGACGACGACGACCACGACCACGACGCGATCGTACCCCCTGCGATCCACATAAAAACGTGGTGGAACCACGTTCCCCCTGCAATCCACATATAAACGTGGTGGAACCACGTCCCCCTTGTTTCATTTTGTTTCACTTAAGGCCCCTATGTTTCACTTAAACCCCATGGGTAAAACCCCAATGGTAATGATGATGGTGCGTGCCGTGTCGGGAGAGGCCGTGCATGCCTACGCGTTTTTTTTCCCGGAAAGGGCACGAGCCCAGGGTTCTCTTTTAGTAGGTAAACCTGTCCCCCGGTGCCAACTTGAGGGAGGCCGGCGAATTTTTTCCCTGATAAATAACGAGGTCGAAGGAGGCCGGCGAATTAAAATTTGAGGATGTCTCGAGCGAAACGCTTGTTTTTGAAATCCCGATCGATAAATCACAGGGTGCGGGCCACTTTTTCGTGTGTTGAGGATGTCTCGAGCGAAACGCTTGCTCCGCAGAGTTTGCCGAGGATGTCTCGAGCGAAACGCTTGTTTTGCAGAGCCGACCGCGACGCGGAAAAGCGCCCCGCGCGAAGGAATTTCGATGATGTTTCGACTAATTTGTTTGTTTTTGCACGATTTCCTGGAATTTTGGCAGGATGTCTCGAGCGAAATGCACGACCCCACCCTAGCACGACCATACCCCAGCACGACCACACCCCAGCACGACCAGACCCCAGCACGACCCCACCCCAGCACGACCCCACCCCAGCACGACCATACCCCAGCACGACCACACCCCAGCACGACCCGACCCCAGCACGACCCTACCCCAGCAAGACCACACCCCAGCACGACCACACCCCAGCACGACCTCACCACAGCACGACCACGCCCCCACGCCACGACCACCACCCCAGCACGACCACGCCCCACACCCAGCACGACCACCAGCACGACCAGCACGACCACACCCCAGCACGACCACACCCCAGCACGACCAGCACGACCACACCCCAGCACGACCACACCCCAGCACGACCACACCCCAGCACGACCCGATCGATAAATCACAGGGTGCGGAGCACCCCAGCACGAACCCACCCCAGCACGACCCCACCCCAGCACGACCCCACCCCAGCACGACCACGCCCCAGCATGACCACACCCCAGCACGACCACACCCCAGCACGACCACTCCCCAGCACGACCCCACCCCAGCACGACCCCACCCTAGCACGACCACACCCCAGCACGACCACACCCCAGCACGACCCCACCCCAGCACGATCACACCCCAGCACGACCCCACCCCAGCAAGACCACACCCCAGCACGACCGCACCCCAGCACGACCTTACCACAGCACGACCACACCCCAGCACGACCACGCCCCAGCACGACCACGCCCCAGCACGACCACGCCCCAGCACGACCACGCCCCAGCACGACCACCCCCCAGCACGACCACCCCCCCAGCACGACCACCCCCCAGCACGACCACCCCCCAGCACGACCACACCCCAGCACGACCACTCCCCAGCACGACCACACCGCCTTGGTTGAGTGGTTGCCTGTCGTCGTGGAATGTTTCGTGGGGTGTCTCGTGGAATGTTTCGCGGGGTGTCTCGTGAAATGTTTCGTGAGGTGTCTCGTGGAATGTTTCGTGAGGTGTCTCGTGGGCTGTTTCGTGAGGTGTCTCGTGGGATGTTTCGTGAGGTGTTGCCCAGTTGGGTATCATGAAAACGTGTCCATGCTCCACATGTCTATATCCCTTTCCGGGTTCGTGGGTCCATCATGTTTTCCCGGAAAGGGCTTGAGCCCAGGGTTCTCTTTTAGATGGTTTCCCCCCGGGTTTGACGGGAAGAGGGCCGGCGAATTTCTTTTGCGATAAATAACGAGTGGGAAGAGGGCCGGCGAATTAAAATTTGAGGATGTCCCTAGCGAAACGCTTGTTTTTCAGAATTTATTGAGGATGTCTCGAGCGAAACGCTTGTTTTGTGTTGTAGATTGTCCTCTCCTGGGGACCTGAATTCTGAGGATCTCTCAAGTGGATTGCTTGTTTTCACGTGCCCAGGTCTTGAGGATGTCTCGAGCGAGACGCTTGGTTTCACGCCTCCAGGTGGCCCAGACAGATGTCTAGCATGAGGATTTGTTGAGGATGTCTCGAACCAGAGGCTTATTTTCACGTGTCCAGGTCGCCCAGGCGGATGTCTAGCATGAGCATTTGTTGAGGATGTCTCGAGCGAGACGCTTGTTTGCACGTGTCCAGGTTGCCCAGGCTGATGTCTAGCATGAGGATGTGCTGACAACGTCTTGAGCGAAACGCGTGTTTTCACATGTCCAGGTCGCCCAGGCACAGCACAGCCCTCGGTACGGTACATCAACATCGATACCCTTAGCATTGCAGCCTGGCATGTTGCCTGGCACGTTCCGCGGAGCGTCCCGTGGCGAGTCCCCCTGGCACGTCGCGCGGTGCACGTCCATTGGCACGTTCCGTAGCGCGTCCCCTTGGCACGTCCCGCGGTGCGTGCCCATGGCACGTCCCCTGGCACGTCGCCTGGCGCGTCCCTTGGGACGTTCCGCGGCGCGTCCTCCTGGCATGTTCCCTCTGTCGATTGTTCTGGGGCAGCTACCATCTGCTCAGGCAGCTCGAGCTTACGATCCAGATCAGTTCGGTGAGGACCCGAATGCCAGGGAGGACTCGATCCACAACGCTATATAGAGCACAATCGCGGCATGGCACATCGCAGTTCAGCACGGCGTAGCACAGCACAGCCGTCGGCACGGTACATCAAGATCGATACACTCAACTATGCACCTTGGCACGTTCCTTGGCGCGTTCCGTGGCGAGTCCACCTGGCACGTTGCGCGGCGCGTCCCCTGGCACGTCCCTCGGCACGTCCATTGGCACGTTCCGTAGCGCGTCCCCTTGGCACGTCCCGCGGTGCGTCCCCATGGCACGTCCCCTGGCACGTCGCCTGGCGCGTCCCTTGGGACGTTCCGCGGCGCGTCCTCCTGGCATGTTCCCTCTGTCGATTGGTTCTGGGGCAGCTACTATGTGCTGAGGCAGCTCGAGCTTACGCTCCAGATCAGTTCGGTGAGGACCCGAATGCCAGGGAGGACTCGATCCACAACGCTATATAGAGCACACTCGCGGCATGGCACATCGCAGTTCAGCACGGCGAGGAGGGGGGGGAAGTCCTAGGAGGGGAGGCAGATCCAGCCGCGGCGACGAGGGCGTCAGGAAAGGCCGAACCAGCCGAAGAGGACCAGGAAAAAACGAAAAGCGTCAGAACCCCCTCCCCCCTCCTCCTCCCCCCTCCTCCCTCGTCCTCACTCCTCCTCCCTCCTCCTCCCTCCTCCCTCCTCCTCCTCTTCCCTCCCCCTCCTCCTCCTCCTCCCCTGCACTCCATGCAGCTCATCACAACTGCAGCCCCTGACGCCAACATGTTCTACTGCGTTAAGAACATGTTGGCGTCACTTGGCTTGGCTTGCCACTTGGCTTGCCTTACGTAAAAAACATTGCTGGCGGCAACTTATCCTCCTCCTCCTCCTCATCCTACTCCTTCTCCTCCTTCTCCTCCTCATCCTCCTCCTTCTTCTTTCTCCCCCCTCCTCCTCCTTCTCCCCCTCCTCCTGGGCCACGACGTGCGAGCGGTGCCGAAGCGTCGTGCAGGCAGGCAAGACGATACCTTCGATACAACTAAGACCAGCCCAGCCTTTACAGGAAGAAAACTAAAAATAGTCAACAAAATGCTCGAGGGACGATTTTCTGAATATTTTTGAGCAATTGTTGGCTATTTTGTCTGTGCTGTATTGTTTTTTGTCCAAAATCCGCCTGCTGGAGGACATGCCCGACCTAAGTCCAAGGGGGATTGGGAGCGGGCAGTCGACGGGGTCAGAGCAAGCGCAGTCGGACGGTCATGCCGAACAGCTGATGTATCATGTATCGGCGATGCGGATCGCTCCAGAAACCGGTTTTCGATCCACGTCTCCGTCGCCGACGCATCGACGACGCGGCGCGATGCTCCGACACTATCTGCTCGGGCCCCCTCTGGGCGGCCTCCACCCGCAGGCGATCTCTCGCCCCCAATCCCCGAGCTGTTCCCCCAAAGCAAGCCTCTTGCAAAAGAAGAGAAATCCAGGGATGCACTCTAAGCGTGCTATTCGGCCGCACCGCTGTCGAGGATGGGCGGCTCCCCATTTGTGCATGCCCCCAAGTAATGATTTCGTCCAGTAGAAAGCCACGTGACGTCGGGGATCGGGGGCGCCATACCCCTAGTTATCCATGGAAGGCTGCTCTGGGGGGACGAGGGCGATGGTCTTTCCGCACCTCCTGCGCTGCGCGCTCGCATCGCCGAGCGCTTGTTGGCAATTGTGGACTCGGGGAGGGGGGCGCCCTCGGACCCTCAGTCAACGATGCGCATGGTGCTGAGAGTTCTGGGGGGCCCGCGTCGTGAGAAAGCACCTCGCCGGGGATCTGGGCTTCAGAGTCTCGGGAGAGGAAAACACACACACAGACACAAGTATTCGTCGACTCCCAGGAAAATATAGAAAAGTATGGGAAGTGGGGAGGACGACACATGTGAAAATATGGGGGATCCTGGGATTTGTTTGTTTATTTGTGTGTCCCTGGGCCCCTTCAGGGTCGAAGAAAAAAATCTGCATAGACATAAACTTCTGCGGGTCCGCGCGGATTTCTTGGAAGGGCGCTGAACCCGCCTGGCGCTGCCTCCAGCCCCGAAGCGCGCTCCGCGCGCCAGGAAGGGGGGCCCACAGTTCTTCCCCCTCCGCTGTCAGTGTGGGGTTCAAACGGGTTCGCTGGTGAACGAATCGCGCATCTGCCTCGAGGAGTGCGCTCGAAGACGGCCGTGGAGGCCAGGGCACGCTGCAGACCGAGGCAGGGCCACGAAGACTTCGGCTCAGGCCCTTCGGCGGGCAGAAGACGAGGAGAGGTTCGTCTCAAGCGAGCGGTGTGCGCCGTCGGGGATGCTCAGCGGAGGCCCTTCGAGACACTGGAAGTGGGCCTTCGGGGAGCCCCTCGTCGCCACGGCTGAACGCAGCACGGAAAACGGGTGCGTTTGGACCTTGGGATGGGTCCAGGGACCCATTTTTAGCTCCCGGTGTCTCGAACCGCCCTGCTCCGAGATGCCCTCTCCAGCCGCAGCCCCGCCCGACGCGACTCCATGGCCGAAGGCGTCGCCGCCGCGCCGCCAGCCGCCCCATCTCGTGCTGAAGGCACGGTGGCATACTTCCTGCTCGCTGTCTTGGCACATACAAGCAACGAAGAAACCCCGCTATACGCCAAGCCGAAGAGGCAAGTAGATTGTGCATTCTTCTCGACGCTTCTGTGGCTTCTCGAGTGCATTGTGCATTGTGTATTGTGCATTCTTGCACAACAAAACAATTCGCAAGAGGAGGAAGATGCTGGGCTGGGCTAGGGGACGCGCAACGCAGTGCGCCACCAGCCATTTGCTTTCACTCGGCGAGGGCTGCGGCGGGGGTTTCCTGCTGCCGCGGCACTGCCGCGCCTTCTCGATCCCTCCCTCCTCAACCCCCCTTGCGGCCTCCCTTCCCTCCGCCCCCTTATCTCCCCCTTCTCCGTCTCTCCCACTCCCCCCCTCCCTCTTCCCGTCTCGCTACGCGCCCCTCTCTACGTAAACTTCTGCACGTTTTTCTCCTCGCCTCGCCATCCTGTCGTCGCCCCCCCGCCACGCCTCCCCCGCCCTCGTCCCAGCGCTTGCTCGAGAGGGCAAGGGTGCCCTTGGACGTGGCCACATGTGCGTGTCCTCCTCCTCCTCCTCCTCCTCCTCCTCCTCCCTTTTTTGTTGTTGCTTTTTCTTCTCTCTCCCCGTGCCTCCCTCCTCCCTCGCCCTCGCCTCCTGCGTCCACTCTCCTTCTCCTCCTGCGCAGTTGACCTCGTCCGCCTCCTCCTTCTCCTCCTCCTCCTCCTCCTCCTCCTCCTCGCACTTTCCTCTCCTCCTTCTCCTCTCTTCCGCTACCCCCTCCTGCTCTTCCTCCCCTTTCTTCCCTGCTGCATCCCGTGGCCCTGCTCCCCGTCTCCATCCTTCCAGTGCTCCTCCTGATCCCCATCACTACTCTCGCTCTTCCCGTCCCTGGCTCATTAATCTCCTCCTCTCATCCTCAGTCTCCACATTCATGAGGCCTCCGCCTTCATGAGGCCTCCTCCTTGCTCGCCTCGAATCCACCCGCCTTGCTCATATAGACCTCCTTATCGCCACCGCCAGGGTAGCGACGTGACGGTCCGGGCGTTTCACTTGAGTACCTCTCACGATGTGCGTTTCGATCTTGAAGCGTGGAATGCCCAACAGCTACGTGAATTGATGACGGGTGGTTTTCAAATTGCCGTTATTTCCCTAGCGCCGCATGCACGCGCACACTTGCAACAAGAAAATGTTAGAAGAGCTACTTAGTTGAAGGGCGGGTTTTTCAAAGCGTGGCTTTCGCATTTGCGCCGAGCGCACTCGCTAAGATGCTGCAACAGGTTGGCAGGTGGGGTGCGCGGTTTGTTTGCACACGGTGCTTCTCGCCTCAACGCCGCGCAGATTCGCTTGAATTGAAGTCACGGGTGCAAGGCCGTTCCTGCTCTCACTCGAGACCGCCGCAGTTTTTAGGACCATAGTTTTCAGCCTGTTCGGCTGCATCACCAGTCGCACCCCTTCAGTCTCATTGGCGGCTCGTCTTTCCTAAAGTCTTCTTTGGGTGAATGTATCGTTATGTCAATTTGCGCTCTTCTCAATCTAGAATCATGGAAGCAGCTTCCTTTTCGGAAACCTGCCCATGGCACGCCTGCCTTGGAATGGGGCGATGCCCGCAACCATACTGTATTATTGCATGGTGTTATGAATGGTTTAGGGGTCGAATCCTCCCCTGCGAAATTTACCATCTCATCATCCGCCCTCTTTCTTCTCGCGCTCCCTTCTATCCCTCGTCCCTCCGTCCATCCCTCCCTCCCTTTCCTCTCTCTATTTCTCTCTCTTTCTCTCTCTCTATTCCGTCGCACGGCGGTTCTCTTCCCTTCTGTACGAACCCTTCCCAATCCAAACTTGACTGATGGTGGTGGTGTTCGGCCGGCGGGGGGGAGAGGGGGGCGGGGGTGGGGGGGGGGGAAATGAACCAAACAACGATGCCGATTTGTCCCCGCCCCCCCGAAGGAGGACGAGGAGGTGGTGCAGGAGGAAGAGGGACAACGCCCTTACGACGAATGGCGATCCTACCAATGATCCCGTACTAGTTGCATCATAACCCAGGTCCATTTACTAAAGGAAGCATAAGCAATGAACCGAGCAGTGACTCCTTACTACAGGGACTCTTACTGAGGGGGCCCTTATTGACGTTTTCTCGCTACAGGACTCCTCACTGAAAGGGTCTTTCCACACGATGCCTTGATGAATTCCCCCTTTTGCGAACGAGCGCGCAGTAAAGGCATCCTCAATAAGTTCTCCAGTAAAAGGGATCCGTTTAAGTAATGACTTTATACAAGAGGTCCTCTCGAAGGGCCGATCACAAACTAAACCTGTATTAAGCATCTCGAGCTAAGGAACTGCTCACCAACTATTCCTTCTTGTTGGAACCATGCCGCGACCTAGGCCCTGCCCTTCAGCGGGGACCGCTCCAGCCCCCGCATTCCCAGTCCAGTGGCGTTAGTGGTGGCCATGGGGAGGCGGGGACACATTTTGTCACACGTTTTGGCCACGGTTTTTTTTGATTCCCACACCACAGCCCCGCGCACCAGGTATTCTGACGAAGGAGTTCTTACCAACCTCTTCATTAACCAAGGCCGCTTGCACAAGACATTCATCGCAATGAACCCTTACTGAAGGAATGTTTGCAAAGCAGTCCTGACTACAGGGGGGGAGGGGTACTGAGGGTATCCCACTAGGGAGGCTTCACTAAAAGCATCCGCACGGGGGATCTATCAATAAGATGCCATTGCTCAGGAACCTGCATCCTCTTCTCTCAGGATCCACGGTTCAAGGTCGTAGTAGTCAAACGGCACATTGCCACAGGGGTCCTGATCGAGAGGCTACTGACAAACATACTCCCCCGAACGCTGCCACACTTCAGGCACTATTTCGAAGGACCCCGCACTAAAGGCTTGATCACCAATGTGTTTTTTTCCTAAAAGACGCATGAGCTATTATTCGTTACTACAGGGTTCCTTTCTGAGGAGATCCCTACTATGAGGGGCATAACTAAGAACACCCGTACTAAGGATCAATTGATCGGATGCTCTTGTTCTGGAGACGCCCCCTTCTTAAGGAGCCATTGCTGAAGGAACAGTAATATGGGCATCGTTACTACATGGCTTTTTTTTCCACAGAGGGCACACGTGCGAGAAGAACCCTCCCTCAAGTGCACTCGTATTAAGGAGCCTCTACTAAAAGGCAGCGGTACCGGACGGCCCTCAGTAAAGGAGGCATGCGCAAGGAATCCGTACTACACGGATCCTTCATGAAGGGGACTGTACTGCAGGCGTCCGCACCGTACCCAGGACCCCTCACAAAAACCATCCATCGCAAGGAACCCTTGATCAACCGAAGTATCACAAGAGGAGTCGTTACTACAGGAAGCCCTTACTGAAGGGATCCGCACTACAAGAGTATCCCAGCGTCAGCGGCTCCCCTAAAGGCATCCTTTTTAAGGGTCCCGTGGCAAAAGTATTCCTTGCACCGGGGGGTCGCACCCTTCTTAAGGAGGCGCTGCTAACGGAAGTAGTAGCAAAAGGTCAGTACCACAGGGGTCCTTACCGAGAGGGCGTTTCCTAAAGGACTCCTCCCTAAGGGCCTTACGAAACGCATGTTTACGAATGATTATTGATTAAAGGTGTGCGAAGGGCCCTTCTTAAAAGGAAGCGTGCGCAATAAATCTTTACTACGGGGATCCTTCGTGGAGGGGAGGTCCTTACTACAGGCACGCTTATACAACAAGATTTCCTCATTGAAAGGGTCCAAACAACAGGACTACTAATGGATGGGCCTTACGAACGAACGCTTACTTAAGGCACCCCACCCCAGGAGGCGTTCCTCAAGCCACCGTAGTAAGGATCCCTTCATAGAGGTATCCTTGCCCAAGGGCCCGCATCCTGCTTAGGGACCCATTGCTAACGGCAGTGGTTCCGGGGGACCATTACTACAGAGGTCTTTACAGTACTGAGAGGGCGCTTGCTAAATGACTTCGCCCGAATGGGAGCCTTACGAACAGCATTATGAGTAACATCCCTTACAAAATACGTTCGTGCCACGGGGCCCGTAGTAAAGGACGCATGTGCGATGAATCCTCAATGCGGCGCCACTAATTCGGGAATCCTTATTAAAGACGTGCCGTGAGGAATCTCCGCTGGAGGGATCCAAACGAAGGAATTCTCATTGAAGGGGTCCTTACAAACGCTTACCAGAGGCATCCTCATTCAGGATCCCCTACTAAATTGACACTTGCTCAGGGTTCTGTGAAACATAGCATCTTCAGAACTGAAGAGTTAAGACAGACATACTTACGGATTGTCTCCCACGAAAGTGCTGCTCACATCGGGTCCCGCGGGTTTCGTAGGGGGGATTCGACCCCTGAACCGGTATGAACTTGGGGCAAGTTGGTGTACTGCAGCGTCGTTGACGCACCCTGCGTTTGCTTTGGTCCTCCTCATCCCCACTCCACTCCTGCTGTTTATCCTGCTCCTCCCCCTCGTATCACGGCCACTTGCATGTGTAAGGGAGCTGCTAGGTCCCCCCCACACGGTTCCAGCCAGGGGCACATCGTGTTCTGTCGCACCGTCAACTTCACGGATTTGGCTTTTTGGCTTTCTGTCGGGTATTATTGGTTTCTATACTCCCTTACGGCCACTGTTAATTCCAGAAATCATGTTATGCCTGCTTCATCCCTAATAAGTGGTTTTGGTAACCTTTAGGCGGACAGCAAAGAATATGGTTGTCCTCCTCTTTCTTTTCTCCCACTCTTAACCTTTATCCGTATCACCTCCCACTCGTCCTCTTCCTGCCTGGTCCCCCTCGTCATCCACCTGATCATTCTCATGCTGCCTTCCTCCGCCCTCCTGCCTTGTCCCACTCATCCTCGTTTTGTTCCTTCTCGTCCTGCTTTCGGACGTCTACTGTCCCTTTTTTCTGTATTCTGAAAACCTGCCACCCCACAGGTCTCAATCCTCCTTCCCGGGGGCGGATGTTCGTCCTGGATGCGTTTCTGCTGGCCCCAGGCCCCGAAAACCTTCCCTTCCCGATGCCGAAGAGAAAGGAATTACCCTGTGACGTACCCAACCCATTTGTATCATGGGAAACGAGGAGTTGGCCGAAACTTGCACGGACAATCGAATTGCAGGATCCGTTGTTTGATATGTAAGCTACTTGTGACACGCGCCAATGGAATGAGCAGGAGAACCATACAAGAACGAGGGGCGACAACTACAGGCTCGAAGAGGACATGGGGAGTCGGGAACGAAGAGCGGGAGAAAGACGCGCGGGAAGCCCACTTTGCTGGGCCCCCCAGCAGCCCTCGAAAGTGGCGACAGTTTCACAGATCGCAGCCCCCCAGGGATGGTGAGGTCCCATTTGAATCCGCCGTGGGTGCCCACTGTGCTGGGCCCCCCAGCAGCCCTCGAACGTGGCGACAGTTTCACAGATCGCAGCCCCCCAGGGATGGCGAGGTCACATTTGAATGGCCCCGACTGTGCTGGGCCCCCCAGCAGGCCTCGAAAGGGCGACAGTTTCACAGATCGCAGCCCCCCAGGGATGGCGAGGTCCCATTTGAATCCGCCGTGGGTACCCACTGTGCTGGGCCCCCCAGCAGGCCCTCGAAAGTGGCGACAGTTTCACAGATCGCAGCCCCCCAGGGATGGCGAGGTCCCATTTGAATCCGCCGTGGGTACCCACTGTGCTGGGCCCCCCAGCAGGCCCTCGAAAGTGGCGACAGTTTCACAGATCGCAGCCCCCCAGGGATGGCGAGGTCCCATTTGAATCCGCCGTGGGTACACTGTGCTGGGCCCCCCAGCAGCCCTCGAAAGTGGCGACAGTTTCACAGATCGCAGCCCCCCAGGGATGGCGAGGTCCCATTTGAATCCGCCGCGGGTGCACACTGTGCTGGGCCCCCCAGCAGCCCTCGAAAGTGGCGACAGTTTCACAGATCGCAGCCCCCCAGGGATGGCGAGGTCCCATTTGAATCCGCCGCGGGTGCCCACTGTGCTGGGCCCCCCAGCAGCCCTCGAAAGTGGCGACAGTTTCACAGATCGCAGCCCCCCAGGGATGGCGAGGTCCCATTTGAATCCGCCGCGAGTGCACACTGTGCTGGGCCCCCCAGCAGCCCTCGAAAGTGGCGACTGTTTCACAGATCGCAGCCCCCCAGGGATGGCGAGGTCCCATTTGAATCTGCCGCGAGTGCACATTGTGCTGGGCCCACCAGCAGCCCTCGAAAGTGGCGACAGTTTCACAGATCGCAGCCCCCAGCCGCGGTGGGTACCCACTGTGCTGGGCCCCCCAGCAGGCCTCGAAAGTGGCGACAATGTCACAGATCGCAGCCCCCAGCTGGCACGCAGCGGCGAACGAAGGCAGGGGGGAAGAGAGGGACGGGGGGGGGCGGGAAGGAAGGCGCGAGCAGTGCTCTATTCAAAACGAGAACCCAACGCAGGAGGGCTGGGAACAAAACGCGATTCTGGTTGACGGGTCAACCTTCTTGGGGATACGCGTCGTCCATCCAGTCGCGCGCGTTGCGCAGCCGTTTTTTTGCAACAGGCTTGGCCGCCCATGAACACAGTAATGAGCTACTGGGGTCCCGACCACCTTGTCATCATCACGTGTTTTCTCGGAGGGCAATAATTTTCCCAGCGAAGGACCCAACCATATGCAATCGTGAATACCGCAGATGTGAGTCCCGCCTTCGCTGGAGCTCCCTGTGGGGTCACGAAACGCGTGAGGGGTGTGCCGAAATGGGTGCGGTGGCGCCGTGCGAAGCCTGCTGGTGAGGCCTTCGGTGGAGCTTCCTGTGGGGCCACGAAGCGTGTGATGGGTGTGCCGAAATGGGTGCGGTGGCGCGATGCGAACCCTGACACGGGATTTTGGGTGGAGCTCCCTATGGGGCCACGAAGCGTGTCAAGGGTGTGCCCGAAGGGGTGCGGTGGCGCCATGCGAACCCTGCCACTGGGGCCTTCGGTGGAGCTCCCAATGGGGCCGCGAAACGTGTGAGGGGTGTGCAGGAAGGGGTGCGGTGGCGCCATCAAAACCTTGACATTGTGGCCTTCGGTGGAGCTCCTTGTGGGGCCACGAAGCGTGTGATGTGGTGTGCTGGAAAGGGTGCGGTGGCGCCATGCGAACCCTGCCACAGGGGCCTCCAGTGGAGCTCCCTATGGGGCCGCGAAACGTGTGAGTGGTGTGCCGACTTACGCGGTGGCGCCATGCGAACCCTGCCACTGAGGCCTTCGGTGGAGCTCCCTGTGGGGCCGCGAAGCGTGAGATGGGTGTGCCAAAATGAACGCGGTGGCGCCATGCGAACCCTGCCACTGGGGCCTTCGGTGGAGCTCCCCATGCGGCCGCGAAACGTGTGAGTGGTGTGCCGAAGTGTGCGCGGTGGCGCCATGCGAACCCTGCCACTGGGGCTTTCGGTGAAGCTCTGTGAGGCCGCGAAACGTGTGAGTGGTGCGCCGAAACAGAGACAGCAGATGGCAGAGGCAAGGGTTGGGAGGAGGGAGGAGGGGGAGGTGGAGGAGAGAAAGAAGACGCGGAGCGCTCTTTTCAAGACGATGACCCAACACCACACGATGGCTGTGAACAAGTACTGAGCTGATGGGGTCGCCCTAGCTGCGCGATAGACACCCGTTGTTTCTGTTCCGGGGGGTGCTACAGGGGCAGGGGTGGGAAGGGGGCTGGTAACGTCACGATTTGCGCTGGCGCCGCCTGGACAGGATATTTAGTTGCCAGACAGCGCCGTCGCGGAACGTGGCGCTACCAGGGTTGGGGAGGGGGGGACACGGCCACGGTAATGGGCGTTGTCATGAGTCGTGTTCTGTCTCGATGTCTTCGAGGCAACGCCGATGCATCGGAGATGCGATGCAATCCTCCGACCCCATGTACTCCAGCCCCATGTGAGCAGCCTCCAGTTGCTCATTTGCTTCTTGTGCAAAAGCCTGGCCACTCTTCTATTACATCGACCCAGTGAGAGTTCCTTAAATTTCTATCTCGGCGCTCGCCAGCGGAAGTCGGCGGAAGTAAATCGAGGCAGAAGGCGGCGGAAGGCTGGCGGAAGGCCGGCGGAAGTCAAGGACGCTCCGTTCGAGCCCCCCCCCCCCCTTTACCCCCCAGAAGCCTAGCAAGGCAGCCATCTTGCGTGAGTTGGGCGGGATCCTGCCTGACTTCGTCCTCTTTCCATCGCTTCAGGTTAGTTCAGCTGGTTCAAGATCACGCCCATGAGAAAGGGGTAGCCCACGATCCCGTCTCGCTCCCATCTCCGGCCAGCTTGAGATCGGCCCGACGTGGGACGGGGCCGATCAACGTTGCAGACCCTCTGCCGTGTTGGGGTCGTCTTGAGGTCAGCTTGAGGTCAGCTCGATACTTTGCATCCGGGTCGTGATCAGATGACTCGGACTTCGTCGGGTCATTTTGGAGCCATCTTGGGCATGCCTCGATCCATCTGGTGGCCATCGTGCCTATCGTGCCATCTCAGGGTCACTCGTTGCTCGTAGGCAGGGCCAGCTGATAGCCGGCTTGCTACGATCCAGAAGCCATGCCGGGATCATGTTTGGGTGGCGTCATCTCAGGGCCGCCTGAAGGTCATCGTCTGTGGTCTGAGCCATTCTTGGAGCCATTTTGTGGTCGTGCGGTCATCTTGGGATCGTCTCCAGGTTTGCGCTGAGCACTGGTGCACAACGTGTCATCTTGCCGTTGGCGCACTTGCTAACACTTCCTCTTGCGTGTTTCCATGGGAACGCCTGTTGGAGCCAGCCGAGTCTGGGGCGCAAGTGAGGTCGCCCGACCAGCTGACATGGATGCCGTCTTTGGTTCCCGACTCAGCAGCCCCCCCGGGAGGAGTGGGCCGCGTGCCGGCGGGCCAAGGCCGGACCCCAGCGTTCCGCATCCGGACGCCCCTTTCTCCGTCGAGGGGTGGGCGCCTCGCCGCCGTCGCTGCCTCGGCAGGAGGGGTATCCAGACGACCTGCCAGCTTGAAGCTGGGAGGCGTCCAAGGGATGGGTGAGAACTACGGGTGTGTGGATGTCAGCACGTCCCCTGGCTCCTGGCCCCCCCCTCGTCCGCGCTCGTGCGCCGAGCCATGGTGCGCAACTCGTCCTGCTCCCCCCCCTGTTCCTGCCCCCGCTCTTCGGCGCACCCGACGGAACAGATCCGTACCCCTATGAGTGGCTTCGCTGGGCTTCAGCGCAGACTTTACGGATTCCATCGGTCTCTGAAGGCACATCCCCAAGATTGTCGTCACCTTTGGCTTCTCAATCCTCGGGATACGGAGGAGTTCTTGGTTGCTGAACGTCCCAGGGGCAGAGGTGTTCTGTCCATGCGTTTTCCAGCAGTTTCGTTGTGCTGGGGTCGTTGAAACTGCCCCTGGGGAAGAGCAGGAGGAGGAAGGGGATAACGAGGAGGAGACAGAACAGAAGAAGTAGGAGCACAGTAACTCCTCCGTGTCGCACCCCGAGGCCAGTCGGAAGGCCAGCCCAGGCGTCTCCTTTGAGATTGCTTCACCATTGACGATCCTGAAGCTGACAAATTGGCAACCGCTTCACAGATGGAGGACAGGCCGCTTCTAAAATGTGGCTCTCGCCTAAGCGCCGCGCACATTATTTTTCAACGTTCGCGAGAGCTTCACGGGTTGAGGGCGGTTCGTTTTCAACATGTTTTCTTCGCTTCAGCTCCACGCACATTCGTTTTCAAACATTGCGAGGGTTTCACTGTTTGAGGGCGAGTCGTTTTCAAAATGTGATTCTCTCTCTTTAGCTCTGCGCACATTCATTCTATAATTTGACAAGAGCTTCACGGATCCCCATGACTCACATACCAGAAATGGTGTTGGACCGATTCAGGACTGCCAGGCCGCAACAGTTACGTTGGTTCGCAGTGTTGAAGTCCCAGGAATGGTCTCCTGGCACGATTCAAGATCGCCAAGACGCCATAGTCAGGTTGATTCGTTGCGTTGGAATCTCGAGAATGGTTTTTTGGCACGCCTCAGGATCTTCAAACGGTGGTCCCCCATGGGAGAAATTCCCTCAGTGGGTATGACTAACATGAGTGTGTGTGTAAGGGCCGATGAGCAAGGGAACTCTGAGGGAGGGTTTACTCCAACATTGCTGATGAGTCTTGGGTTTACATTGGTCCTCCCCCTTCTCCTCCATTCCTTTTCCTTATACAGAAGTCCTCCCTGTGGCACCCCGAGGCCGGTCCAAAAGGCGGGCCAGATGTTTCTAAGATTTCCTGACCATTCATGATTTTGAGGGTGGGTGGTTATCAAATGATGTTCTCGCCTTAGCGGCGCGCGCATTCTTTTTAAAACTGTGCAGCGTTTTTACGGATGGAGGCGGGTCGTTTTCGAAAAAATACAACCGTTTCTCAAATGCATGGCGGTTAATTTGGAACATGTGGCTCTTGCCTTAGCGCCGCGCACATTCGTTTCAAGACCCTACAGAATTTTCATTGGTTTTCATTGTCAACATTCCCCAAAAGTGTATTGGTGCGATAGAGGACTGCCAGGGCTTAACACTCACGTTGAGTCGTCATGTGAAAGCTCCAGAACTTGTGATCTTGCACGATGCAAGATCGTCAAGACGCAACAGTAGCGGTGATTCGCGGCGTTGAAATCCCAGGAGCAGTGTTCTGGCACAGTTCAAGTTCAAGATTTTCAATCGGTTGTCTTCCCACGGGGCAAGTCCCTCAGTGAAAATGAGTCCTTGTATGGGGCCTCTTAAGAGGGAACTAGGAGGGAGGGTTGATTGTACATCGTTGATGAGTCTTGGGCTTACACTGGTCCTCCTCCTCCTCCTCCTCCTCCTCCTCTCGTCCTTGTCGTCGTTGACCTCCTCGGACCTGGGAGGTCTGAAGGCCCGAAGCTCGAGACGCCGCCCCCCCCCCCCCTGCTGGAGGGGCTTGGCGGGGCTCCTGTCGCAAGCGATGTGTTCTTCGAAGTCCCGGGGGCCCCCTCCAAAAAAAAGCGGCCGCCCAGGAGAGAAGGCCGGGGGCGGCCAAGTGGAGGGTAGGGGGGTTGGATATCATGGCGTTGGCCATGATATTTCCCCAGATTTCATGGCGACTCTTCTTATTTCGATACGTCCCCGGCCCACCGCCCGGGCCGCGCAAATGCCGTCGGCCATGATTTGCCTTCCCCCCCCCCTCTTGGACGTTCCCCTCTTGGCCGCCCCCGAGCACAGGTGACCATACCGCTACCCTCGTTTTCCCCTTCCTGGGCCTCCTGGGAGGATCTCGTCGCCACCGCCAGATTCGCTTCGGAATTCTGGTCAGAAAGGTCCCTAGGAGGGGGTCCTGGGAGTAGCGGTATCGGTGCATTTCGGTTTCCCCAGAAGAGAGGATCGGGACGATCGAAATGGGCACGGAAAGAAAGGGTGCGATGCCCAACAGCAATTCATGTTCATGATAAACAAGAACCGCTGTCCGCGCCGTCGCGGACGTTGTTCATGGAAGAGAAGAACCCACCTGCTCAACAGCAGCCGCGGTCGGTTTTGGACAACATGTTGTTGTTGGGCATCATCTCATTTTTTCCGTACCCGTTTTGGGCGTCCAAAGAAGAAGAGAATCCGGCATGCATCTTCCTGGGGGGGCTATCCACAGACGCAGCCCCTGTCGAGGATGGGAGCTCCTCGCCACGGCCGGGGGTCCGACCCGAAATCCGGACCCCAGCGCACCCCAAGGATGGTCCAGCGGCAGATCTGTCCGCGTCGCCCTATAATTTTCCGACCCGCTTTGGCCTTGAGCACCAGAAAGACTTTCGAACACCAGGAAAATACCGGAGTTTTAGGCGACTGTCGTTCGACCTTTCGCCAGCGTGTCGGGCAGACACTGTTTCGATACCTCTCTGGGTGCTCAAAATTTTCCTGAAGTGCGATGGGATCAACATAAGTGTCGCCATGAAAGAAGGGGCCCTGCAGGAATGGGTTTTTGGAGTTTTTGTTTTGCTGTTTTCGGATTCCGAGGGCGTCCCCTGGGCCCCGGGACTTTCAGAAGCTACCTTGAGATGTGGGGAGCCTTGAGGCTCAGGACCCGCTTCCACCAGGACCATTGTCCTTCATGCCTGCCTCCATAAAGAGGGGGAGGAGGAGGAGGCTCGAAGTTCGAGACGCCTGGGGTGCCCCTCCAGAGGGCTCGCGGCGGCGGTGGGGGCGCCCCACCAGAGGCACCCTGCCAGGGCTTCGGAATGTCGCAGTCGATTTCTCGCCCGCAGTCACTGGGCTGCCTGCCAACATAGCGGCCGCCCAGAAAATAAGGGAAATTCGAGGATGGACGTACCCCCATCGTATATTCCCGAGTTGGGCCCCACATGTGTTGTCAAGTTGGAAGTCCCACCAGGCCGAGAACTGGGGCCGCCAGACACCCCGTTGCCCTGAGCAGTTTGGAGTCAAGGTCTTATGCCCCAGCGCGGCACTTTGCTTCGGAGTGCAAGACTGGATAATTGTTGATGCAGCTCCCTACTAATTACCCTCCGTCGTCCTCCATCCGCCCCTCCTCGAATCCGTCCTCCATCCTGCTGCTGTGGCAGCAAAATGCAGAGGCCAAAAAACCCGAGAAGCGTAAGCTCGAGGCGGGCAGTTTGAAGCGCAAGCAGCAGTATGGTGACACCTGAAGCCACAACAACGAAAAAGAACAATTATAAGGCTGCCAGGCCAGCCAAAGTGGTGGCGGTGCATGCACGCAGGGAAATTGCGCGACAAAGCAACGCCACCGACCTTGCTGCGAGCAAGTGACGAAATCAATGACCGTGCAACAGGGTGCATGAGGTCGGCGTGATAAAGATGATTACGCGGCCGAGGCAGGCTTGGCCGTAAACAAACAAACAAAAACGAGCCGAATGGCACCCCACCCCACCACAGACACACACACACACACACGCACACGCACACGCACACGCACACGCACACGCACACACACACACACATACACACACACGCACACTCACACAACACCACCACCAACAACACCCCAACCAACCGCAAGGAACTTTCGACGTGTGCGATTCCCGTTCTCTTCTGGGGCCTCTCCGGGAGGGGGAGGAGGAGGAGGAGGAGGAGGAGGAGGAGGAGGAGGAGGAGGAGGAGGAGGAGGAGCAGGATGAGGAGGAGGAGGAGGAGGAGGAGGAGGAGGAAGGAGGAGGAGGAGGAGGAGGAGGAGGAGGAGGAGGAGGAGGAGGAGGAGGAGGAATGGAGGAGGAGGAGGAGGAGGAGAAGGGGGAGGGGGAGGGGGAGGGGGAGGAAATGGAGGGGAGGAGGAGGAGGAGGAGGGGGAGGGGGAGAAGGAGGAGGAGGAGGAGGAGGACCAGTGTAAACCCAAGAGTCATCAAAGATGTTGGAATTAACCCTCCCACCAAGCTCCCTCTTCATAGGCCCCTACAGCGGTTCACTTTCATTGAGAGAGCTGCCTCGTTGGAAGACAACCGATTGAAGATCCTGAGGCATGCCAAAGCTTTGTTCTCGGGGTTTCAGCGCCACGTATCAACCTGACTGCTTCGTCTGACGATCCGGAATCGTGCCAGAACGCCGTTTTTGGGATTTCAACACCGCGAATCAATATCACTGTTGCACCCGCATAATCTTGAATCTTTCCGAAACACCATTTCTGGTACGTTGATCCTGGGAATCCGTGAAACCCTTGCAATGTGCGCGGCGCTGCGGCGAGAGTCACATTTTGGAAAGGAACCGCCCTCAATCCGTGAAGCTCTTGCAAGTGTTGAAAACGAATGTGCGCGGCGCTAAGGCGAGAGCCATAGTTTGAAAACCACCCGCCCTCAATCCGTGAAGCTCTTGCGAATGTTGAAAACGAATGTGCGCGGCGCTAAGGCGAGAGCCACATTTTGAAAACCACCCGCCCTCCATCTGTGAAATTGTTGTAACTTTTTTTCCAGCTTCAGAGTCATAAATGGTGAGGAAGTCTCAGGCGAAATTCTCGGCCCGCCCTAACAGCTGGCCTCGGGGTGCGACAGGGAGAAGTTGTTCACCAAGAGAATGAATGGGGGAGGAGGAGGAGAGGAGGAGGAGGAGAAAAAGGAGTCCAACAAGAAGCCTCGTATCGCGACGACGCCACGCTCGTCCGCTCTTCGCTCTGGCCCGCCTCGTGCGCTCGCGCGCCGCCAAAAGCAGGTGGTCGCCGCCAGCGCGAGGAGACAGGAGGAGCGGCTCGGCCAGGCCCTCGCGGCCGCCCGGCGCTCGCGCCCGCGCTCGCGCCCGCGCTCGCCGGCGTGCGTGCGCCGTCGTCGTCGTCGTCGTCGTCGTCGTCGTCGTCGTCGTCGTCGTCGTCGTCGTCGTCGCAGTCGTCGACGGCGGCCGCGGTGGCGTCGTCGTCCTCGTCGTCGGCGTCGTCGGCGTCGTCGTCGTCGTCGGCGTCGTCGTCGTCGGCTCCGCGAAGGCCAGGACTCCACAAGCCAGCACGATGCCAGATCCGTTGGAAGAGGATGTCGTCGTTTTCTCCCCGATCGGCGCGGGCGGGTCCTCGCATCCCCTCCCTCCCCCCCCCTATGGAGTAGATCTTGGCTGTTTTTGGCGCCCGTGTCGAGCAGGTGGAGTCTCCCCCCCACGGGACGCCCTGTTGCAAACAGTCGCGCTAAGTAGAGGTCCAGAGCTAGACCCCCCCCTTCCGCCCAAATGTCGAAACGCCGAGTAAGAAAACGCTCACAATGCAGACTGGAGAATGTTCCGACCCGCGACGCCAGTTTTCTTAAGTGCGACATCGCCCTGGTTTACCAAAGTCTCCAGTTACGGGGCCCTGTCGTCGTACGTCGTCGATTCGTCGTCGTTGTCGTCGTCGATTCGTCGTCGTCGTCGTGTTCTTCTTCATGGTTTTGCCGATCGGCGCGTGCCCTCGCAGCCCCTCCCTCCCCGCACCCATGGAGTAGATCTTGGCTGTTTTTGGCGCCCGTGTCGAGCAGGTGGAGTCTCCCCCATAGGACACCCTGTTGCAATCAGCCGCACTAAGTAGAGGTCCAGAGCCAGACCCCCCCCTTTCCCCCCCCCCCCCCCCCCCTTCCGCCCAAATAACGAACCGCCCCAAAGTCTCCTGTTACGGAGCCCTGTCATCGTACGTCGTCGTCGACGATTCGTCGTCGTCGATTCGTCGTCGTCGTCGTCGACTATTCGTCGTCGTCGATTCGGTTTCGTCGGTCGTCGACTATTCGCCGTCGTCGATTCGGTTTCGTCGTCGTCGATTTGTCGTCGTCGTCGATTCGATGTCGTCGCCGACGATTTGTCGTCGTCATCGTCGACGATTTGTCGTCGTCGATTTGTCGTCGTCGATTTGTCGTCGTCGTGGTCGTCGTCGTCGTCGTCGTCGATTCGTCGTCGACGATTCGTCGTCGATTCGTCGTGGCCGTCGTCGTCGTCGTCGTCGATTCGTCGTTGACGATTCGTCGTCGTCGTCGATTCGTCGTCGTCGTGGCCGTCGTCGCCGTCAACGTCGACGTCGTCGTCATCGTTGTCGTCATTGTCGTCGTCAACGTCGTCGTCGTCGTCGTCGTCGTCGATTCGTCGACTCGCCGCCGTCGTCGTCGGCCCTCGGCGGCCCCGGCGGCCCTCCGCGGCCATCCGCAGCCCACGGCGGCCAGCGGCGGCGGCTGCGGCGCCGCCCGCGCGGCGGAGCAGCCCCTCGCGCTCGTGCTCGCTCGGAGGACTCTGGCGTGGGTTCCCGGTTGGACTCTGGGATTCTGGATCGGATTCTGGGTTTGATCTTGGGTGGGACTCTCTAGGAGTCTCTTCCGCGGTTTCGGACTCTAGGATTCTGGGCTGGATCCTGGGTTGGATTCTAGGACCAGGCGGTTCGCGTTCGAACGCTCGCTCGTTCCAGGCTTCTGGGGCTCCATCGGATTCTGGTTGGATTCTGGGCTCCAGGATTCGAGGATTCCAGAGCAACGCCACCGACGACGAGGATGACCACGACGAAGACGAGCGACGGCGGCGAGGACGGCAGACAGCGCCTCACGACGACGGCCGAGCGAAGGACTCCAGGACTGCAGGGCTCCAGGGCTCCAGGTTTTCAGCGGGGACAATAACCCACCCTGACCCCGATAGTGGCGTTTACGGCACGGCCCTTGGCCATTCGTCGTCGTCGATTCGTTGTCGTCGTCGATTCGTCGTCGATTCGTCGTTGATTCGTCGTCGTCGTCGTCGATTCGTCGTCGTCGCCACGCGTTTACGAGGCGGCCCTGGGCCTTTACTGCACAGCCCTGCCCTGTTCGATTCCTTCCCTGGGCGCCTTTGCCGAACGGTTCCGCTTGTCGGTGATGATGCTTACGGGGGCGGATGTTCTGCTCTCTGCGGCAGGCCTCGTCCGCGCCCGCGGAGAGAGGGGCACGAGGCCCAGGAAAATGAAGAACAGAGCCCTCGACGACGACGACGACGACGACGACGACGACGACGACAAACGACGAGGACGACGACGACGACCACGAACGACGAACGACGGATGACGAAGAGCCCGTTTCTTTTTGCTTGGGGCATGACGGGCGTCATGGCCCCCGCTCCCCCCCCCCTATGACGTAACGCTCCCCCCCCAGTGCGCTCCGGGCACTGCCGCCGTGCGCATTGGGATCCGCGTGGGTGTCCGCGCACGATGCCGCATAGAAGTCTGGTTCGCAGTCGTCGTTGTCGTCGTCGTCGTCGTCGCTCGTGGCTTTTCGCTCGTCGCTCATAGTCGTCGTGCGCGCGGACGCGGTTGAAGCCTGTTTTTTATTATGGGCCGTTGACGGCAATCATCTAGGGGGGGGGGTGGACGGGGTCGATGACGTCACGTTTCGCGCCGGCGGCGTCTGGGAATGCCTAGGAATGACGGAGGACGGGTAGCGCCAGCATGTAGGTTGCGATTTGCACCACAACGCCTGTGTACACCAGTGCCTGCGTGCACCACAGCACTTGTGTACACCACACCGCCGATGTACACCACAGCAGCCGCGTACAACACAGCGTCAGTTTGTGCCACCGTGCCTGCGGGCACAACAGCTCTTGTGCACACCACAGCGATTGCGTACACCACACCAGCCGTGTGCGACACAACACCAGTGTACACCACAATGCTTGCTTGCAGTGCAGTGCCTGTGTACACCACGGCGCTTGCGTGCACCACAGCAACCGTGTGCTACACAGCACCATTGCTGCATATAGAATGTTAGGACGAATCCTTCTGACAAAATGGAGCGCTTGTGGCTTCCACAAAACTATATTACATAATCATTATGGACAACGGAGCGCCGCTGGAATCTACGAGTCCTCCCGAGTCCGCCCGCATCACCCTAACTCCTCCCATCTGCGTCAAGGAGGCTCCAGCTAAATTGGCCGTCCGAGAACCTTGTCGACCGATTCAATCGACCATTCTGCGGTGCGCGTTGAGATGCGCACCTGCGCTGGAGCGCCAACCCGCACGACAGGGGGTAAGGAGGGGGAGGAGGAGGTGGAGGAGGAAAAGAGGGAGGAGGAGGTGGAGGTGGAGGAGGAGGGAGGAGGGAAGAACGTCGCATTCGATTATCAGCATTTTCTTGGCGTGGCGCTTCGTTGTCCGCAGCAAATCCTCACGTACATGCTCCTTCTACCTGTCCTATATACGCAGGCATTGTGGTGTACACCAGCGCTGCGTTGCACGCGGGTGCTATGGTGTAGACGCGCGCTGTGGCGTGCACAGGCGTTGCGGTGCACGCAAGCATTGTGGTGTAAACGGGAGCTGTGTTGCACATGGTAGCTGCAGTGTGGACATGTACACCGGCGCTGTAGTGTACGCAAGCACTGTGGTGTACGCAGGCGCTGCGTTGCACACGGTTGTTGCGGTGTACGCAGGCCCTGTGGTATACACGTGCGCTGTGGTGCACGCGAACATTGTGGTGTACACAGGCGCAGTCGGGCATATCGCCACCTACATGTTGCTCGCGTCGTCGTCGTCGTCGTCGCTCGTCGCTCGTCGCTCGTCGCTCGTCGCGTCGCGCGCGCGGGCGCGGCTGCGGTGCCGGAGCCACACGGCGGGGGGGCGCGTTACGTCATACCCCCCCCTCGCCCCCCCCCCCTTCCCCCATGACGCCCGTCATCGCTGATCTTAAAGAGACGCGCTCGAGAGACTAACGACGAGCGACGACCGCGAGGACGGCTGACAGCGCGGCGACGACGAAGACGAAGACAAAGACGAACGACGGTGGCGAGCACGGCAGACAGCGTTACGACGACGATGACGACGACAAACGAGCGAACGCAGCAGCGCGAACGCCCACCGCGGCGCCGACGGCGGCGGCGGCGGCAGCTGCCCGCGCGGTGGCGGGAGCGGCGGGCGTGGTTGCATATTGCTCGCTGCCCCCGGCTCAGCGATGCTTTCGGGCAATGGGGGCCTTGTCCACCTAGTGGAGCTGCCGGACAGCCAGGGGCTGAGAGACGTTCGGACGGAAGAGGAGGAGGACGGAAGAGGAGGACGGAAGAGGAGGAGGAGGAGGAGGAGGAGGATGAGAAAGGAGCAGGAGACGCAGGAGCAGGAGGACCTGGAGGAGGAGAAGGGGGGAGATGGAGGAGGAGGAGGAGAAGGAGGAGGAGGAGGAGGAAGAGGAGGAAGAGGAGGAGGAGGAGGAGGAGGAGGAGGAGGAGGAGGAGGAGGAGGGAGGGGGAGGAGGAGGGGAGTGGGGGAGGGAGGATAAAGGAGGAAGCGGAGGCGAAGCCGGGGGTCGTTTCGGGGACTTGGCTGGAGCAGCTCGACTGCATGCCGTCCGAAACGGCTGGAGCAGCTCGACTGCATGCCGTCCGAAAGCTCTCGCCCAGCATTGGGGCTTCTGAGTAGTCGCGCCGCCGACTCGGAGGAGGGACAAGGAGGAAAATGAAACGTGGGGGGGGAGAAGGAGGAGGTGGGAGGAGGAGGAGGAGGAGGAGGAGGAGGAGGAGAAGGAGGATAAGGAAGGAGCGCGGAGGAGCGAGGTGTTGACAGGAAACGGGAGGATGAGGATGAGTGAGATCGTCATGAAGACCAGGGCTCCCGAGTTTTGTTGTTGCTGTTGTCAGCCTCCCGCGCCCCACTAGACCATCAAGCCAATCCTCGGGAGAGGTCCAGCCAAGAGGGGGATCGATGATCGCGCTTCAAGTTTCTCCGAGCCCAAACAAGCAAGTAGCCCTGTGTACCCTGTGTGGGCCTCTGGGAGGCTTCTCGACGCCGCCGCTGAAGTCCCGTCGACGCTTTGTCTGGCCAGAACGCGCCCGAAGAAAGGTCCTGTTGGCCTCCAGGGGCCGAGCACCCAGACGCTCTGGGCCGGATGTCCGAGCCAGCAGACCAACCCGAGCAGTTGGTTGCCCATGGCAGTGCGCAGTGATCATGGAGGGCCTCTGTCGCGATGAAGCAAAAGCGGGTCCCGAGGAGATCGAGTCCTTAGGTTTTTCGCTGTGTCTGGGCTCTCGGGGACCTGCCCAGTCCCGGGGATAGTTAACAGACAGTTCGGGATGGAGCAGCAGCCCCAGGGCAAGGCCCTGAGGTCCAGGGCCCGATTCCCTCAGGACACGTTTTCCTTTCTGCTGAATTCTGGCCCCAAGGAACTGGATCGAAGCGCGCTGGATTCCCCTCGAGAGTCGCATCGAAACGCGCCGCAGGAGAGGTCGGGTGGGGGCGACTCTGAGGATGGCCAGACTTCTGGACGCCACGAGCGAAAGCATGACGGGCGTCTCGTCCGCAATTGCGTCCTCCAGGGTCCTTTTTTCGGCTTCTGGCCCGCTTCCCGCATTCCCCCCTGCTGCTCTCGAAGATCATCAGGACGTGGGTCAGCCCTAGGGTTGTGTTACCCCGTGCTGCTCCCACCGACAACACGCAGCCTACTTCGGCCCTTCTGTTACACCGCCTGCGTCGCACGAGTCGGCTTCGGTGGACAAGCGCGCGCAGACACACGCTGCGAGGAGCATCGACGCTCCCGCCTCGTCCCCCTCAGCCCCGCTCGCCGTCCTCGTCGGCGAGGTCACCGATCAGCACACCTTCCGCCCGGACATCCACCGGGCGCCTGCCCAGCACCGCTCACCGCGGCTCAGCCCGGCTCGCAGCACGCCCGCCGCGCCCTCGGCGCGCCGTCCTCGCCGCTTGGCCCTCGGCGACCTCCGGAGGCCCTCGGAGGCCCTCGGCGGCCCACGGCGGCCTCTGGGCCAGCGGAGCGCGGCGGCAGCGGTGGTGTCGTCGTCGTCTTCGTCGTCATACCGGCGTCGGCGTCGGCGTCGTCGGCGTCGGCATCGTGGTCGCCGCCGTCTTCGTCGCCCCCGTCGTGTGGTCGTCGTGGTCGTTGTTGCAGATTTCGCCCGCCCCACTCCACTCAGAGCCACTGCGCTAGCACCACGGCAAAGAGGGCAGTTCCGCTTGCACGGCACTACCCGTTTGCGAGAAAGGCGCGACGAAAAAATGGAGCAAAGAAAGGGCGACGCATCCTCACCCACCCAGAGTGGGTGCTCGCGGACAGCTAAATTTGCAGCGCAGCGGTGACCCGCAAAAGCAGACAGATGCCACAATGGCAGAGAAGGCAGGGGTGATGTGAGCCTTCGGTGCGTATCCCGAAGTCTGCCCATGAATCTGCAAGAACTGCGTCGTCTACCCACACCCACGTCGTCAACCTCTCTCCCTCAGAAGGAGACGAGGATTCGCTCTTCCACGACGGGGCATTGCCAGCTGTTATGAGTCGATCGTGCCCTGGTCGGTTGCAGGATGAACGACCTAAAATTGCTGTGTGCGCTGTCTACGGCGTCCATGTTCGTCGTAGCACCCAGGAAGATGCTGTCCCATCTGTTGCTCGTCGTGCCGCAAAGCGTGAGCCGCAATGTTTGACTGCGCGGCCGACTAGAATGCGGATGCATTTCGATCACGGGGGCTCGTTATATTCGGAGGGGCAGAATACCACAATGTCAGACACGCACGGAGGCTTGCTCTGGTGCTTGGCCTCAGAGCTGTGTGGTATACGGAATCACGCTGTGAAGGCCGCAGCGCGCGTCCCTCAGGACAAACACACAACACAACCAGTCGTGCCACCCTGCAACCCTGTAAGTATGTTCAGACGGATATTCACAGTGCTTTCGAATCGGTACCAGAGAACCCGTTTCGAACGAGTCCTTGGCGATGTTGTTCTTCGCCGCGTTGGCAGTCGTGGCCGCCTTGTGGAAGCAGGGACTCTCCACGGCAGTGGTTGTCCTCTCACGTGTCGCAGCATTGGGTGTGGTGTCTCCAGGGGTTCTCGGGTCCAAGTCATGGCCATGCAACCGAATTGCGAGAGGGCGCTTTGTGGACGCGGACCCTGATCAATGAACATATCCAGGCCATATTGGCGTACGACAGACATCTACTGACTGTTTGGGGGACCTGTTCCCGCAAGGGTCTGTTCTTGTTGTTGTTGTTGTTGTTGTTGTTGTTGTTGTTGTTGGTGTTGCTGAGTTTGTTGTTTTCCTCCCACGTTGCCGCTGCAGCAAAACGCTGCTAAGCGATAGCATTTATGCGCGGCTTCGGCGACCATGGAGCTCTCGACACAACTCCGGCGCCGCCGCGCGGTTTCCTCGGGTCGACGCGGGCCTCCCCCCTCCAGACCTCTCGACCCCGCCCCTGCAGGCCCGCTCTTCCTCCCCGGCCCCCTCGGAGAGGCCCCCGCGGGCCGCAGTCGGCGAACCAGACAGCGGCGCGCACGCTCTGCTCGGGCCGCCGGAGGTCCGAGGAGGCCGAGCACACGAAGGGCCCCGTTCCCCGCGCTCGCGGCTCGGCGCCTGGGTGCCCCCCCTCGGGGGCACGACGGCGCGGGGCCTTTGGTCTCGCAGGCATCTTCTCTCGCCGCGCCCCGGACCCCCGAGTTCCCGCCCACAGGACTGGCTGTCCACAAGAGACGGAGAACTCGGCCCACAAGGTCGGGGACTTCGAGTCGCCCTGCTCCCCGCTATACAGTGGAGGCCCACAGGGTGCCCTGGGTTTCTTGGGTTTCGATGGTTTCGCCATGGACCCATGGAAAGCACAACGTTCCCACACCAAAAATCCAATGGCGTCCTGGTGTCTCAGGGTTGGGTTTCCTGTGGAAGGTTTCCTGTGGACTGGCCTCATTTGTACTGTGGAAAAAGGGTTCGCACAGCGGCCACGGCGGCAGTGCGCTGCCGCGCGCGCGCGGGCGTGCGCGTGGGGCGAGGGGGCGCTTCCAGGCCCCAGGAGCGTCAACAGCAGAGAGATTTGACGGGGAAGGCGGTCGAGAGCCCCCGTGGGCTTTGGAAACGACAGGGCCGTTCTTCAACCGTTTCCGTTTTACCGTTTTTCTGCCGGTTCCGACGCCGTTTTTTTGCCGGTTCCGTCGCCGTTGTTTTGCCAGTTCCAGCTCCGGCTCCAATTCCGGAACCGTTGTTTGCCGTTTCCGGTCGCCGTTGGTTTGCCGTTTTTTTTTTTTTTTTTTTTTTTTTTTTTTTTTTTTTTTGTTCAAGAGACATTGTCCGGAAACGGTGACAAGAGCGGCCTTGCTGTTTCCGGGGCCACTGAGGTCGAGAGGATGTCGAGGGGCTGGCGAGTCGAAACGATCGAGTCGTCGGAGGTCCGGGGAGGAGGGGAGCGCGGTAGGATGTGGAAGCTGGGGGACCCTCCGGCATCCTCATCCCCGCTCATCATCATCCTTGTTATTCTTCCTCTCTTGGAAGAGAGGAGGAGGAGGAGGAGGAGGAGGAGGAGGAGGAGGAGGAGGAGGTGGAGGAGGAGGAGGAGGAGGAGGAGGAGGAGGAGGAGGAGGAGGAGGAGGAGGAGGAGGAGGAGGAGGAGGAGGAGGAGGAGGAGGAGGAGGAGGAGGAGGAGGAGGAGGAGGAGGAGGAGGAGGAGGAGGAGGAGGAGGAGGATTCCTCCCCCTCCTTCAGCATCCTCCCTCCTTTTCCTGTTCCATCGCAGAATCGGCCCCGCGACCTCTCCGCGGGAGTGCGGCCTGACCAGGGTGGCGCAGCGACCTTGGGGGCACCCAGACGCCTGAGGAAGCCAAAGAACGATTCTCTTCCTCCTCCCTCCCGCCTCCTCCTTCTCGTCCACCCTCCTCCACCTCCGTTCCCCTCGTCTTCCTCCTCCCTCCACAGTTACTAAATATGAAAATACTCTCCCTCTTCCCCTGATGGCGTCCGGGTGATGGCCGCGCATTCTCCGCGCGCTGTTTTTTTACACACAGGATGCCTGGGAAATCCCGGGAAACGACTCTCGCCGAGGCGCCGGCGTCATTTTCGGGCCGAACGCCCCCCGCGTATTGTTTTTTCACACACAGGATTCCCAGGAAACGGGTTTTCGCCTGCGTTTTTTTTTTAAAAAAAAAAATGATGCTCTCGCTGAGGCGCCGGCTTCATTTCTGCTCCCGCACCGTTCCGAATCGTGCTCCCGCTGCAGCGTGGGCCTCATTTTCGGATCGGTGTTTGGCCTCCGTCGTTCAGGATGGCGTTCTCGCCCCAGCGCGGGCCTCTTTCTCGCGCGCCCATCCGCCCGCCACCACCGCGCCGCACCACCACCACCACCACCACCACCACCACCACCACCACCACCACCACCACCACCACCACCACCACCACCACCACCAACACCACCACACCAGCACCACCACCACCACCACCACCACCACCACCACCACCACCACCACCACCACCACCACCACCACCACCACCACCACCACCACCACCACCACCACCACACAACCACGCACACACGCACGCACGCACGCACGCGCACCACCACCCACTACGCACGCGCGCGCGGAGCCACAGGTCCGCTACGACACGCGTCCGCGGATAGAGAAAATCAGCGCCATGGTAAGGGATGGGAGGGAGGGGTAGGACGTCAGATATGACGCGAGCGCACCTAGCTTGCCTCCCTCCCCTCCCTCCCTCCCCCTCCCTCCCTCCCCTCCTCCCTCCCTCCCCTCCTCTCTCCCTCCTCCTCCTCCTCCTCCTCCTCCTCCTCCTCCTCCTCCTCCTCCTCCTCCTCCCTCCCTCCCGTGTCCTTCTCCGTTCGGAGTCGGAGCGCCCAGGCCCTCGCCACCGCCGCGGAGGTGCCCCTGCGCTTCCCAGACAGGCCCGCTTGACGCTCCTCGTCGTCGTCGTCGTCGTTCTCGTCGTCGTGGACGCCGTCGTCCCCCTCATCCTCCTCTGGTCTTCCTCCTCTCACCTCCCTCCTCATCTTCCCGCCTCCCGATTCCAAATGCCTTCAACAAGCCCTCAATTCTTGACGCTTCTTGTTTCCACACCCTGGATGCGTGTTCTGGCGTCGCGACTTTGATCCGCCGTCAGGCTCTTCCGCTGGACTTGTGTCTCCAGTCAGTCTGTGTTACCCGTCAGACTCCCTGGATCGACGTCCTCGGGACCGTTCCTACTTGTTCGTATCCGAACTGCTGGGAACGCCTTACGCGCCATTTTGGCTGCGCTCGGTTTCCTCGGTGCCTGTCTTCAGACTACCTGGATGCACCGTTGCATGTCTCGTTCAGGGGCTGTTCTGCAGACTCCCTGGATTGCACGCTGGCTCTGACGCCCTGGGACGCTGCTGCGTGCCGCCTGACCGCGGCCTCGCGCGCGCCCGCCGCTAGTCGCGGCCGCAGCCCGCCCGCGACCGCCCGCCGCTGGCGCTTCCGCCTGCGGCTGTAAAAAAAAGTATCCCCAATCAGTTCGCCTAGTTCGCGTCCCGGACTTTGCTCTCGCCGCCTGACCGTCGTCTCGCGGCCGCGACCGAAAAAAAATCCCCAATCAGCACGTCTTCACCATGGACCAAGACTTGCCCACCGAGGTCCGCGTCCAATCCGTGCGGGTTGTGCACTGGCCGCTTGAATCCTGGTCAGTTTGTCCAGTGCACGTGCCCGAGCTTGCAGTGCGCCGATCAGTTCAGCTTCACCCAGCCCGCAGCTGCAGTCTGAGTGGGCCGGCCGGCCTGCGCCTGTCCTAGCTAATTCGCCTAGTTCGCGCCCCGGACTTTGCTTTCGCCGCCTGACCGTCGTCTCGCGGCCGCGACCGAAAAAGAAAAGTATCCCCAATCAGTCTCGTGTCACGCCCTGTAGCTAATTAGGCTTGCCCGTCGGCCCGGACACCCTGCTCGCCGCCTGCGCTCTTCGCTTGCGGCCGCGACCAAA
The DNA here is from genome assembly GCA_963575745.1 of Prorocentrum cordatum. Classification (NCBI taxonomy): domain Eukaryota; class Dinophyceae; order Prorocentrales; family Prorocentraceae; genus Prorocentrum; species Prorocentrum cordatum. Next base: position 65,313 of record CAUYUJ010015204.1, on the reverse strand, counting down.
AAAATATCCCCAATCAGCCCATCCAGAAACAGATTGCCAGGCGAGTTGCCTTGATCAGGGACGTGCAGAAGCATGCAGTGCAACAGCCGCCTTGGACATGTTTTCTCGGAGGTCTCTTAAAGCCATCTCGGGTCTCTTGGGGTCCTCGCGGAGCCAATTGGGGCACTCTTGGGGCACTCTTGGGGCCCTCTTGGGGTTGTTTTGAAGGGTCTAGGGGTCCTCTTTGGGGCTTTTTGGGACGGTCTGAGAGACCTCTTTGGGCCATCTTGGCCCCTGAGGCTCAAAAAAGAGGGGTAACGGATTCATGTTCCCCCCTGAGAGGCTCAAACATGCCGTCTTGAGGCCCTCGGGGGCCGTTTTTGGTGCACTCTTGGGCGCTCTTTGGGCCGTCTGAGAGCCCGCTTGTGTTCCTCTTGGGGCTCCCTTGGGCCATCTTCGGGCCATTTGGGGGCATCCGAGGCCCATCGGAAACGATAAAGCGAGAAGGCACAAAGCATCAATTGTCTGTAGGTGTTCGAGCCATTTTGGCCTCTTGGGGGGGTCCTTGGAGGGCTCGGGGGGCCAAGAAACAATCATGGCCTCTTGAACGTGCGTCGGCGGCTATCTTGAGCCATCTTGGAGGCCAGCTTGGGGTCTCTGAGGCCCTCTTGGAGCCATCTTGGGCGATCTTGGGGGCTCTAACGCCTCGCCCCCCCCCCTTCCCAGGCCCAGGGGACGGGGTAGAGGGATGGATCGAGGCCCCCCAAGACCGCAAGCCGTCTCGCTCACTCCCACCCGCGCGGAAGTAGCGCCCAAGTCTCACAACATCGCCGAGGAGTGCCACGCATGCCATGTGCGCCACGGGTTAGAGTGCACCAGGCACCCTGGAGGCCCAAGCGTGCGAGGCGCGGCAAGTGCTGCACGTGCTCCACGAGCGCCAAGTGCGCCACGTGCTCCAGCCGCGCCTGGTGCGCCACGTGCTCGGCGCGCGCAGAGCGTGCGAGGTGCGCCATTGCACAGCCGTCATTGCTTGGATTCTGTATTGTTTTTTGAAAAAGGATGGTTGGCCTGTGCGCATCAAGCAATATGCCGGCACCCCCGCCATCCCTGTCAAAAACCAATGTTGAGTGGTTGCGGGGCACCCGCCGAGTGGTCGCAGGGCGCCCGCGCATGCCCCAGACTTGGAGGCAACGTGGATTATGTATTGTGTTTTGAAAGGGGCGATCGGCTTGCGCGCAACCTGTGCGCAGCAAACAGCATGGCGGCACCCCCGCCGTCTCTGTCAAAAACCCATGCAGAGTGGTCGCGGGGCGCCCGCGCATGCTCGAGATTTGGAGGCAGAGTGCATGTTGTATCGTTTTTTGAAACGGATGATGTGGGGGGGGGGCGGGGAGGGGCATGTCCCGGGTTGGCCCACAGTCGGGTGGAGGAGGGGGTGCTTATTAATAAGGGGCAGTGATGGAGACATCCGCCCCGCCCGCAAGCCGTCTCGATCATTCCCACCCGCCTTCCCAACACGTAAGTAGCACCCGAGCCTCAACATGTTCAGCGATCGTCTTTGGATGGACAGCTACTGGGCACCAACAGCGACCCCATATGCGCGACGCTGGGGCAATGTGCGCCACGCGTGCCAGGCGCGCCACGCGCGCCAAGCACCCCTGGGGCCCGAGCGCACCAGGCACGCCTGGAGCGCCAGATGCGCCACGTGCGCCAAGTGTGCCGCATACTCCAGCCGCGCCTTGTACGCCACGTTCGGGGCACGTGCAGAGTGTGTCAAGTGCGCCCGCGCATGTGACAGCACACATCGGGAAACATGTCGGCCCCCACCAGCCGTGTCGAAAACCAATGCCCATCATTGTGTCTGGTGGGCCTGCGCACAGCAGGCCATACGCCATAACCCCCCGCCACCTCTGTTAGAACCACTAGACAGTGATCGCGGGATGGCCGCAGATGATCCAGAGTTAGCCGCGAGGTGCGTTTGGTATTGTTTTTGGTGCCAGGGATGGTGGCCCTGCACACAGCAGGCAATATGCTGACACCCCCGCCGGCCGTGTCAAAGAACAATACGAAGTGCTTGCGGTCCTCTCGAACATGACTCACGACTTTGCCCCAAGGTGTATGTTGTATTGTTTTTTGTGACAGGGATGGTGGTGGGGGGCCCGCATCGGGTTGGCTGCGCATGCTCCGAAATTGGAGACAGAGTGTGTGTGTTGTATTGTTTGTTGGCAAGGATGGTGAGGGGGTGTGATGATGGTGTTCGGCATTGTTCCTTGTTGGCTGCAGGTCGCCTGGAGGAAGGGGCATATATATATATATATATATATACTAACAGAGAACAGTGAGAAAACCCTCCCCCGAGCAGGGGAAGGAAGATATTGGTCGAGAGAAGACAAAACCCGTTGAACCACCCGATTCTAGAAGGCTGGTGGGATTCCGTCTCCCCCAATTCCTCCTGATCCTACTCCTCGCCCCCCCCTCCTCTCAGGCGGGCCTGGGCCGGCACCCAGTCATGCTATCGCACGAAAGACGCGAAAGTCAGCTTCCTCCTGGTGTTTGATGTTCTCCTCTTCTCTCTCCTGGACCTCGATTGCGAGGCATGTAGTGGGCGGGGAGCGGGGATGATTGAACGGGTGGGTGTTAGCATCATCGGTACTCTGCGCCACGATCCCCTCCTCTCATTGCCCTGTTCGTTCGGTCGTCGCCTGCCGCCTTTGGATCCTCCCATGCGGCATGCAGAGTAGTCCTGTCCCTCCTCCTCCCTCCTCTACTTCCTCTCTCCCCTTCCTCCCTCCTCCTCCTCCTCTTCCTCCCTCCTCCTCCTCCTCTACTTCCTCTCTCCCTTCCCCCCCCGCCTCCTCTGCCTCCCCCCTCCTTCCTCCCTCCTCCCCTCCCTCCCTCCTCCTCCTCCTTCAATCCCCCCGGCCTCGGCAGCGCCAGGGGGCCCGACAACAGCCTCCTCGCCCGGGCGAGCCCCCGCCCTCGCCCGGGGCCGCTCCCCCCCCGCGCGCGCGTCCTGCCCAGGCTGCAGGAGGAGGAGGAGGAGGAGGAGGAGGAGGAGGAGGAGGAGGAGGAGGAGGAGGAGGAGGAGGGGGAGAAGGAGGAGGAGGAGGATGAGGAGGAGGAGGTAGGGGAGGGGGATGGGGAGGAGGAGGAGGATGCTGATGATGATGATGATGATGATGATGATGATGATGATGATGAGGAGGAGGAGGAGGAGGAGGAGGAGGAGGAGGAGGCACTCCTCTTCCCTCTCTGTCCCTGCCGCAGCCACCCTTCTCTACAATCGTATCAAGTCGCGGAGAGCGGACCAGCCAGTCGTGCCGAACGAGGCGGAAGTTCGATCTCTCGCCTCCGTTGAGGTTCCAGTTGCTGCGGTGAACGTGAACTTGTTCCCAGACCACATGGGAGGAGGAGGCACTCCTCCGTTTCCCCCGCCTCCTCCATCGTCACATTCTCTCATCGATGATTCCGCCTGGTCGCACCCGTAGGGCGTGCCAGGCGTTTCGCTGGAGACGTACTCGCCACTACTGATCCTGGAGCTTCGGGTTTGCAACCGTTTCAAGGATGGTTGGCGCGTGGTTTTCAAAATGTGGCTCTCACCCCAGCGCCACGCACAGTCGCCTTACAAGTTTGCAACAGCTTGAAGGGTGGAGGAGAGGTCGTTTCCAAATTGTGGCTCTTGCTTAAGCGCTGCGCACGTTCGTGTCAAGCACATGCAAAGCCTTTAGAGATGAAAGGGGGCCGCCTTCAAAATATGGTTCTCGCCGTCGCGCCGCGCACATCTGTCTCCCGATGGAGGGCGGCTCCTCTTCAAGCTGTGTCTCTCGCCGCAGTGCCGCGCACATTCGTTTCCAAATCCTGCGACAGTTGCAAGGGTGCAGCATAGGTCGCCTTCAAACTGTGGCCCTCGCCGTAGCGCCGCGCATGTGTGTGTGTGTGTGGTGTGTGTGTCTTCGTTTGTGTTCAAAATGGTGCTCTCTCTGCAGCGCCGCGCACATGTTTCCAAGCGTGTTACAGCAACTCGCTTGTAGGATGAAGGGCGGTTCCTTTTCAGAGTCGTGCCCTCTCCCGAGCGCCGCGAGCATTCATTTCACAATGTTGTAACAGCTTCAAGGATTGAGCACAGGTAGTTCGCAACACGGGGCTCTCGCCGCGGCGCCGCGCACATTCACCCGGAGGGTTCGCATTCCATGAGATCCTCGCCCTCGGTATTGACCAAAAGCGAAACTTTAGCACACGTGGCGCTGCACGTATCCAAGGCGCCTCGTCTCCAAACTCGAGCTCTCGCTTAGGACTCTCTGTTTCTGGTGACAACCAGTGCAAGCCTGTGCAACAGTTGCGCGGAGGGGGGCCCGTCCTGGTTCGACAGGGGGGCCTCGTCGGGCACCTCGCTGAACTGTGTGATGACAGTTTCTCGCATGCCTGACTACGCGCCAAAATTGTGCAAGGCAGTTCCTTCTCTAAGCGGGCCCTTGTCAAACATGGTAGGCCCACTTACGTTGGTCTTTCGAGGAGGCGCTCAATGGGGGTGCTGCATGCGGTGGGAAAGGGAGAAGCCTGCAGAGACGTATGCGGAGGGGGCTGGCGGGAGGGTGCGTTGCAGCATCGTTGATGCATATCGGGCTTGTTCGGGTCCTCCTCCCCTTCCCCGACGCCCTCCCACTGCGGCCCCGGGAGAGGGAGAGGGGCCGAGGGGGAGGGACGGCCTGCGCCTCCTCTGCCCCACATCCCCTCCTGGTGCAGCTGGGAGGGGGCGGAGGGCCCTTCCCCTTCCCCCCCCTCCACCAGGGGGAAGGGGGAAGGGAGGTGGAGGAAAGGAGGAGCGAGGAGGAGGAGGAGTGATGGAGGGAGGCAGGACGGGGAGGAAGAAGACAAGAGGGAGGAAGAAAGAGGGAGGGAGGGAGGATCGATCGGAGGGAGGATGGCGAGGGAGGATGAGATGGAGGTCGGATCATGGGGAGGAGGTGCAGGACGAGGTGTATCAGGGGGAAGGAGCGGGAGGGAAGCAAGTCGCAGAAGGCGGGGGGCGTACGAGGTTTGATGATGATGATGATGAGGATGAGGATGAGGATGAGGATGAGGATGAGGATGATGCTGATGCTGCTGATGCTGCTGATGACACTGATGATGATGATGATGGTGGTGATGATGATGATGTTGGTGATGGTGATGGTGATGACGATGACGATGACGATGACGATGACGATGACGATGCTGATGATGATGATGATGATGCTGGTGGTGGTGATGCTAATGATGATGGCGACGACGTTGACGATAATGACGATGATGGTAATGATGATGGTGGTGATGATGACGATAGTAATGACGCTGATGATTATGCTAATCACGACGATGGTGGTGATGATGATGACGGTGTTGCTGCTGCTGATGATGGCGATGACGCTGACGATGATGATGATGATGATGATGATGATGATGATGCTGATGGTGACGATGATGATGATGCTGATGATGCTGATGGCGTTGCTGGTGCTGATGATGATGATAATGGAGATGATGATGCTGATAATGATGATGACCATGATGGTAATGTTGATGATGATGATGCTGATGCTGATGCTGGTGCTGATGCTGATGATAATGATGATGATGATGATGGTGGTGATGATGATGATGATGATGATGATGATGATGATAATGATGATGATGATGATGAGGATGAGGATGAGGATGAGGATGAGGATGATGATGAGGATGAGGATGAGGATGAGGATGATGAGGGAGAGGAGGACGAGGAGGAGGAGGAGCAGCAGCAGCAGGAGAGGGAGGAGGAGAGAGTATGGGGGGGAGCTGGACATGAGGAGGCGTTGGACAGACGTAGGGGGAGGAGCAGGGGATGGAGAAGGCTGCCTTGTGGCAACCACGGCTTGGGCCTCGAGGGGACCCTCTGGGACGACCCGGCGCCACCGGGAGATACCGACGAGGCGGAAAGTACATTCGGTATGTGGCTGTCGCCGAGAGTCTGTGGAGCGGTTTGCCATTTTGTCGATCCCAAGGTACCCCAGACATCTAAAGTCCTGTGTTTCTATGCGGAGCCTCGGCAAGTCACGACCCTTCCCTGGGGCCAGTTCTCAACACAGAGACGTTCAGTGACGGACCCGGGGCCTGGCGAGAGCCCCAGGAGGCCGAAGACGACGAAAAACATCCGCTTTGCTTTGTTCCAGTGTGCGATGATGTTGATGATGATGACGACGATGGTAATGATGCTGATGATGATGTTGATGTTGATGATGATGTTGATGATGATGATGATGGTGGTGATGATGATGATGATGATGACGATGATGATGATGACGATGATGATGACGATGGTGATGGTGATGATGTTTATGCTGATGATGATGATGATGATGATGCTGATGATGGTTTTGTTGATGGTGCTGATGATGATGAGGAGGAGGAGGAGGAGGAGGGAGAGGAGGAGGAGGAGGAGGAGGAGGAGGAGGAGGAGGAGGGGGAGGAAACGGAGGAGGATGATGAAGAGGAGGAGGATGAATTTGAGGATGAGGATGAGGATGATAATGATGTTGATGATGAAGAAAACGGTAATGATGATGATTCTGAGGATGATGAAGAAGAAGTTGATGGTGGTATTGATGATGATGACCCTGATTCGGATGATGAGGATTATGATGATGATGACGAGTATGATGATGGTGATGATAATGATAATGCCAATGGTGATGATGATGATGATGGTGATGATGGTGATGATAGTGATGATGGCGATGACGATGATAATGATGAGGATGATGATGATGATGATGATGATGATGATGATGATGATGATGATGAGGATGATTATGATGATGATGCTGATGATGATGATGATGATGATGATGATGATGATGATGATGATGATGATGATGATGATGATGATGATGATGGCGATGATGGTGCTGCTGCTGATGATGATGTTTCTGCTGCAGATTGTGATGATGATGATGCTGCTGCTGCTGTTGCTGATGCTTATGCTGATGCTGATGCTGATGGTGGTCATGAGGATAAGGATGAGGATGATGATGAGGATGGCAGTGAGGATGATGATGATGAGGAGGAGGAGGAGGAGGAGGAGGAGGAGGAGGCTCGTAGCGGTGGCGGCTCACAGCGGTGGTGGCGTCGGCAGACCGCGCGGCGAACTAGCGGCCCGTGGAGCGTCGGACCGACGGCCCGAGCGAGCGTGTGGCACAGCCGAGCGGCGGCAGCGGCCCGTGCGAGAGCTCGCGGCGGCGGCGGCGGATGCGGCGGTAGGTCGAGCGGCGGCCGCGGCTGCGGCGGCCGCGGCGGCGGCGCCCGCCGTCGGCTCGAGCGGCCGAGCGCTGGACGCGCGCGCGCGGGAGCGCGGCTGGCAGCTCCGAGCGGAGCGCCGCCCGCGCTCGCGGCGATGTCCAAGGAGTCGGCGAGGCGCTCGAGGCGCCGCATCGGGCGGTGGCGCGGCCGCACCGGGGGGTTCTTCGAAAGGCGACGGGAAGGGCGCATAGCCCAGGGGCGGGCATTGCACGTATTCGCCCGGGAGCCTGGCCAAAGGCCTGAACCATCGTGCATTGGATTGTTCTCCCCTGGGCTAATCGCCCCCATCTTCGCCCCCGAGATCTGGCCACAGGCTTCCAGCATCTTGAAAAATCAAGGCGGCGCTGCCTCGTCGTTTGCTCGGCGCCCACGGGGGGCCTCGCCTAGCCCAGCGACCGTCAAAAACGACTCAGGGTGAAAAGCCATCCCTGAAGAAAGGGTCTTGTGAAGAAGCAAAAACTGTCGTCTGAATTCAAAAGCCCTGTTTTTTTTTTGAATGCAGAAAGAGACGTCTGGGGAC
>CAUYUJ010015204.1:0-52500 GCA_963575745.1 Prorocentrum cordatum | reverse complement strand
TCCTCCCCCCCTCTGGAGCCGACCCCCCCCCCCTCCCGATCTTGGCGGCGCTGTCCCTGCTTCCTCCCTGCAAGGGCGCGGGTTGCCTGGAAGCCGGCGGAGAAGGAAGGCTCCCAGGCTCGGGCGTTGTTTAATGGGAGGGCGATACATGGGCCCGAAAGGCGCCTAGGGCCTAAAAGGGGCGCGAAAGGTGTACGCTTCCCTCCTAACCCCCCCATAGGGTCAACCCACAGAGTAAGGATGGGCATCCTTCCCAAGGGTACCCTTGCATTCTTGCCTTCTGGACCATCCTTGACCACTTTCGTTGGCCGCGCCCCGCTCGAGAAGCTTCGAAATGGGCGTCCAAGGCCCTTGCATCCTTCTTTCGCATTCTTATGCTACGGGCCGACTGTACATCGCCCCCCCCATTAAGCAACACCCGAAATGCCCCCGCGCGTCGTGAACCCACACTCGGGGAGGGTCTGGGCAGTCTTTGGTTTCTGGGGGCCCTCAGCGGGCCCCGAGACTTTCGAAGAGCGTCCCCGCATGGGAGTCCTGTGTCTGGGAAGGGCTCCAGACTTCAGAGTCCACGCTGCGAAAGGATCACGAAGTCGTGGTCGGGTTTGAGGGTCGACTGGTTTGTGGATGTTGTTCCGCGCCGACGTTCTGACCGAGACGCAGCCCGAGAGAGGTTTGGCGCCCACTTTCAGAGGGGCCCTGGAGGACAGGGTCTCAGAGTTGTTGCGCCGTTGTCGGGCTTCTGGTGTCATCCCTGGGCCCGTCGTGGGAAGCAGAGCGCAAGTACACAGCATCGTGTGCACATGCTGTAGAACCAGCGGCTCCCTTGCTGTGCAGCCTTCTGTCGCCGGTGCTGGCCGCAGGAGGTTCGGACCTTGCGACCCATCGGTGAGATCGCCCACAATCCGGAGCCCACCATGGTGGACAAGATCAGGAAGCATGCCGAGACGCCCGAGGAGCGCTTCTTCCCCTTCGCTCCATCATCATCATATCGTCAGCTGCTTCGCATCGTGTTTGAGCTACGCCACACAGGCGTTATATGACGTTTTCGGTCCGACGGCTCGTCGAGCGATCTCGCTGTGCCATCGCCGCCAACTCGAGTAGGATGTCGCCGTGTCCGGGTGCTTGCTCGGTGTTCGCTCGTGCTTTGAAGTAATTCGGTGCAAAAGGGTCGATTGATACCAGGACGTTTCTCTCGTTTCCGCCTCTCTGGTCCTCTTTGGGGAGCATTCGTCGCCACGGGTGGATCCGTCTCGGAATCCTGGTCGGAGCGCACCCCACGAGAGGTCAGGGGAGTAGCGGTATCCTTAGCAGTCGCTGCTTGGGTGGAGCGCCCCAAAGCCGTATTTGATCTTGGGCAGACATGGTATAGGGAAACGGGTTCGTAGTGCCTCAAGCATTGGGCGGCAGCATGGAGCCCGAGCCTCTGGGCAGAAAGCCCATCCTTGTTGCTTTAGGTCGCGAGCCCAGTGCTTTGGTCTCTTTTCTCAAAAGGTTCGGCATGCCGAGATAGTGCTCTTTCGAGGAGCATGTTGAGCTCGTCCCAGATCCACGAGGCCCAGCTTCGGAGGAAGGGAAAATCGACGCCTCTACCACCAGCGGCGGGCCACTGGCCACCTCCAGCGAGGATGTCCACGATGTCACTGCGAGCTCGAGATCGGAGACGCTTCGGGCGGGACGCCGCAAAACAGGGGGAGGGGACCGCCACCACCAGGAGAACCCTCCCTCGCAATCGTTTTCTTACGCATTGTTTTGCCGGCCAGCCCGGGACCTCGCACCCCCGTTTCCCCCCCCCCCCCCCCGTCGAGTAGATCTTGGCTGCTGTTGGCGCTGGTCTCCACCAGGTGGAGTCTCCTCCACAGGACGCACTGTTGCAAACAGCTGCACTAAGCAGAGGTCCAGAGCCGCATGATGGGCCGCTTGTCCACCACCACTACCATAGGTAGGAGAGGGAGCAGGAGAAGGAGCAGGAGGAGGTGGAGGAGCAGGAGGAGGCGGAGGAGCAAGAGGAGGAGGAAGAGGAGGAGAAGGAAGAGGAGGAGGATCAGGAGGAGGAGAAGGCGGAGGAGGAGGAGGAGGAGGAGGAGGAGGAGGATCACGAGGACCACCCCTGGCTCCCCGCCGCGGAGGTTGTGCCCACGCCCGCTGCTCCTGCAGGCATTGCTCTCACGTCCTGCGTGGTCCAGCCGGCCGCCTCTCGCGCGCGGCAGCCCCACTCTGCCTCTGTCAGGCGATCGCAGCAGACATGGGCGCGCCCTTCAGCCTTCCGCCGTGATGCTGCACGGCGCGAAGGGAAAGTATGCTGTATCCATCGTTGCGTGAGCTCCGATCGAAGATGAAGGAAATCCAGTTTTCTCTCTGATGTAGCGGCTATAGTTCAGGCGATCGCAAGCATGGATCGAGGGGGCGTGGATTAGCGACGGGTCCCGTTTCCATGGGAAATCGCGGATTTCCGTCGCCGAGCGAGGCGGCACCGGCCGCATTTTGTCAAGGGCACCTCCCCCGATCCGTGGATTTGGCGACCGCGCGCCAAATCCATGGATCGCTAATCCATGCTTTCGCGCCCCCGACTCTGGTGCCCCTGCTACAGGAGGCGCAGAGGCACCTGCTGCAGATCCTGCGGCTCAACGAGCGGGTGCCGAAGACGCTCGGGGCGCCGCGGCAGGCGGGCCTCGCCTCGCCTCAACGTCGGGCGGGTCCCTCTACAGGAGGAGCAGTCCAGAACAATAAAACAGAAATAGGCTGATGGCACTTCTCCTGCTCGTGGTACTATTTTTGCGAATTTTTGCCACTCTTTCTTATTTTGCTTCCCAAATCCGCCTGTAGGAGGACATGCCCGACCTGAGCCTCGCCCGCCTGCGCCCTCTCCGCCAGTCGCGGGGGACGCCGTCGGCGGCTCCCAGATCCCGATCGGGGATCGAGAGCTTCGCCAGGAGCTCAGGGCAGCAGGAAGAGGCACCGATGCCGCTGCCCTTCCGCTGTCGCCACGGCCCGATTCGCCTCGAAGTCTTGGTCAGAGCGCATCCCGAAAGAGGTCCTTGAAGTCCTCCCCGGGCGCGTCCTCCCAAGAGCTTCCTTTCTGCGTTCGTCCTCGTGCCCCAGGGCCAGTCCAGCCCACGAGGGGAGCAGCTGGGTCCGGGGACGTCCCAAGGCACGGGCAGCCGCCGCGCTGCGCTCACGACCCTCCCAGCTCGAGAGGGGATGGCGAGGCAGGCATGGCTGCCACCGCTCTTGCCGACTGGTCCGCCCAAGAATGCACGAGGTGTGATAACAAGAAACAGCACCTCCCCACTCAAGGATCGGCGCTCGATGGCTTTTTTGCACGTGCTCGCGGTCCTGCCGAGCCTCTTGGGGCACTGCTGCGGGGCCCTCCGCAGTGCACCCCCGGCCTCTGGAGACCTCCAGGGGAAGAGGACGGTGAGACCACGAGGACCGAGCACAGGCACCGCATAAGAAACGGCGGCACACAGTGGAGGCCCATGCCAAGAAACACCCTGCTTGCCTCCAGGGTGCCGTGGGTTTCTTGGGAATTGTTTCATGGTTCTGCCATGGGAAGCGTGACGTTCCTACACTAAGAATCAATGGACTTCCTGGGGTCTCATGGTTGGGTTACTTCTGGTCTGGCCTCCATTGTATACACAAACTTGCGGAGGTCCCCGCGGGGTTCTTGGGTCGGCGCTGGGCCCCACCGCCCCTGGCGGCGCCTCTGGCGCCGCCTGTGGCTCGCTCCGCGCCCACAGCCCTTTCTGTGGGGGGGCGCAAATGGCGATCGGTATCGTATTCATTGTTTTATCGATCGGCGCGGGCCCTCGCACCGCCGCCCTACCCCCCATGGAGTAGATCTTGGCTATTTTGGGCGTCTGTTTCCGGCAGGTGGAGTCCCCCCCTATGGGACGCACTGGCAAACAGTCGCATCAAGCAGAGATCCGGAGCTGGACCCCCCCCCATCCCCCCCCCCTTCCGCCCAATGTCGAAACGCCGAATAAGAAAACGTTATCTTGGATCTCGCGATCTGGGGCGGGGTTGATGACGATGATGACGATGACGATGACGATGACGATGCCTGTTGAATGCTGAGCACACTTTGCGCTCGTGACTAAGGTATCGGGCTCGCTCAGCATTCAACAAGCATCGTCATCGTTATCGTCATCGTGAGGTTTTCCCACTACCACGGCCGCTGCTTCTTTTACTCTGTGCCGCCGCTGCCCCTTGCTCCACTCCATCGGGGGTCCAGACTCCTAGTCTTAAGTCGGGCATGTCCCTCTACAGGATGAGTGTTCAAGAATAGTTACGAAATTTTTAGTGGGACGAATTTTCTACTAGTGTTGACTATTTTTGAGTAGTTGTTGGCAAATATTTGACAATTATCCAACTGTTCGCCCAAAATCCGCCTTCAAGACATGCCCGACCTAATCGCATTCGCGACAGGAGTTGATCTTGCCGTCTCGACGTATCGTGTGACCGGTCTGTGCGCCCCTGGGGCCACCAAGAGAGGGCCCGCGAGGAGAGGCCGACACGGGGGCACAGGGTTCAGAGCTCTGGTGCCCCACGCTGCGACGAGACGATTGGAGAGACGGGTTGGTGCGCGAATCGGCTCGAACTTGGCTGGCTGCTGGGCGCGCGGTGACAGTCCATAGACTGGTCGCGGAGAGATTGCGTGGCCGCTGGTTGCTGGGAGAAGGAGGAGGAGGAGGCGGAGGAGGAGGAGGAGGAGGAGGAGGAGGAGTTGGAGGAGGAGGGCGGAGGAGGAGGAGGAGGACGAGGAGGAGGACGGGGGAGGAGGAGGAGGAGGAGGAGGAGGAGGAGGAGGAGGAGGAGGAGGAGGAGGAGGAGGAGGAGGAGGAGGTGGAGGAAGAAGAAGAAGAAAAGGAGGCGGAGGCGGAGGCGGAGGAGGAGGAGGAGGAGGAGAATTGACTGGTCGCTGGTTGCTGGCCGCGTGGGTGCTAGGCGCGCGGTTACTGGTTGCAATCCGCTTGGGGAAGGCCAGATTTGGAGCAACGCGAAACAGTACAGTCGAGCATCTGATGGAGAAACCTCCTCCCGGGAAGCTGGGTCGGCGGTTCTCGACCAAGTTGCCAGAAAGCGAGTCCAGTCTCTTGAGCGCGTTCGTCGGCCCAGGCTTGTTCTAAGAAGCTTGCGGGAAGCTGATGTTGATTTCTTAAGTGATCAATTTCTTGATTGCATTTGCGGTTCCAAACCAACATGTCAGGCCCGTCGTTGCCGCAGCCGCTCCGCCTTCTATTTCGCCAGAATCGGATGAACCTGTCGAGGTTTCGCCTGGTGCCCAGTTGGTGTCCAGTCGTAGGTGCCTCGTGGGCGCCGAGTGCGCTGGGTTGGTCTGTCGAGGTTTCGTCGGATGCCCGCCAGTGGGCACCTCGTGGGTGGGTGCCGAAGGCTTGCACAACATAACGTGCATCACATAGCTTACACCAGATAATCTACATCGCATAACTTTCACCCCATAGTTTGTACCATCTTGCTTTGACACTGCACCACGCATGCAGTGTGCTCGCTTTGTGGGGCCCCCGCCGGCAAACATTGGCTGTGTGGAAGGGGGGGTTCGGCACGCGTGCCCGCCCTTGGGCGTTTCGTTGGCGCCCCGTACGCTTGCTGGGTGGATCGGGGTTTCGCCACGCGCCCGCCTGTGGGCGCCTCGTGGGCGCCGCATCGCTGGCTTGGTGGGTCGTCGAGGTTTCGCCGTGTGACTGCACGTGGGCGCCTCGCGGGCCTGCACGACACAGCTTGCATTACGTAGAGCGTGCTAGGCTAGTACGCTGCGTGGCTTGCACCACATGTTTTTACATGACGTAGCTTGCACCACACAGCTTTCACCATATAGTTTGCACCACATAGATTGCTTGCACCACAGACCCTGCGCCATTTCACGCAGTTTAATCCACATAGCTTGCACCACGTAGCTTGCACTGCATGACTTACGCATCCAGGGTGCAACAATTAATTGTTTGGGGCCCACGGTGGCCAGCACTTCTTGCTCTTGTTCCGAGAAGTCGAGCTTTTCTCGCCGCTGTCGCCCGCGCCCCGTCCCTTGTTCTTCGAGGAAACATCTATTCTTGCAGCGGGCTGGCTGTTTCTGGCCTTGGGCAGGGAACGTCGTTGAGCAGTCCATTGGCCTTCGGCCAACCCCGCTACCGCTGGATAGTGGATCAGGGGCCCTCTGGAAGCTCTTGAGGTTTCTCGGATGGCCTCTGGGGGGGGCATCTTGGGCTTTTTTGAGCCGTCTCGGGACGTCACTATGGCAGTTGTGGCGCCGTCTTGGGGCCCGATCTGGCCGTCTCCTGACACCTCCAGAGGCAGTCTGCAGCCGTCTTGGGGGCATCTGGGGGCCCTCTTGTGCCGCTGTGGGTGTATCGTGTGGCCCTCTTGGGCAATACTGCAGCTCTCTGGCAAAACCCTCAAGCAGTATTGGGCCGAGAAGCCGAAAATGCAAACATTGTGGACAGAATGCAATCGGATTATGACAATGTTTGTTGTCAAGGGCTTCTTTTGCAGCGCTCTGGGTGTTCTCTTGGAGCTTTTCGTGGGCCTCCTGGGCTCCCTTGTCGCCTCTTGGGGCCTCCTGTTACCTTTTGAGGCACTTCTCGTGTGATCTTAAAGCCTTCTGAGAACGCGGATTTGGCCGCGTTCTCTGTTGGCGGGTGTTCGCTTGTGAATGATGAAAGCTTGGGTGGGCTTCCAGAGGCACCTGGAGATCCCACAGGAGCAGATTTTCGCGCGTAGTGAATGCTAGAGAGGGCACAAGAGTGCTCCACGAGGGCCCGAAGATGATTACAAGACGGCCCCAGGTCCCTCTGCGAGAGCGCCCCGAGAAGCTTCAGGAGGCTCCCAAGAAAGACGGCAAGAGACCCGCAGGAGACCTTCAAACTGCCCCCACCAGGACTGCCAGGGAACCAGCAACCCAAGACAGCCAAAGATGGCCGCAACATGATTTCAAGGTGGCCTCGGAGGGCCCCCAGAACCGGTCGACGAGGGGGGCTCAAGGATGCCCCGCAAAGATAGCCCCACGAGGGCCTCAATTGGCCCTGTCCCTCCTTCCCGCGTCCGTCTCGCCCTTGCTTCCGTTTCTATCTCCTGAATGCCCGTCATTCGCATATTGTTTCTCTAGTGTCATGAATGAACGCAACACGGGGAACAACGCGAGTACGTAGGATGCCTCTTCTGTCCAAGGTGATCTCGCGAGCGCACCTAGCTTGTCTCCACCTCTGCCTCCCTCTGCTTCTACCTGCTCTTGGGCCGCGCTGTCTTACCCTTCCTGCACCTCTCTTGAGCCCCTCCCCCCTTCACGGCCACATAAGGGACATAGACAGCACAGGAAC
Organism: Prorocentrum cordatum; assembly: GCA_963575745.1. Lineage (NCBI taxonomy): Eukaryota > Dinophyceae > Prorocentrales > Prorocentraceae > Prorocentrum > Prorocentrum cordatum. The sequence continues at coordinate 45,169 of CAUYUJ010015204.1, read as the reverse complement.
CATCCTGCAGCATGGCTCCCCTGTTCCGTTCGTAGCCATTTTGGTTCACGGGTGGCATTTTTCTTGGGGCGTCTTAAGCAGTTGTTTGTACACCTCTTTTGTAGTATCGGCTTCTCAGGAATGGCAGACAACAAAAAGGAGAAGAAGGCCAATAAAAAGTTGCTTGAGTCTGTTGCGCCTGGAGAAGACGAAGAAGTTGCCACCGAGAAGAAGGCCAAGAAAAAGAAGAAGGAGCAAGCCACCGAGAAGGAAGCCGAAGCAGAGTTGGCCGTGTCGGACAAGAAGTCAAAAAAAGAACATAAGCGTAAACAAGTCCTAGATGCGGAAGAAGAGGCGGGCCCAGAGAAGAACAAGAGACACAAAGTTGCGAAGACCGTGGACGAATATGAGAATGATGTGGAGGAGGAAGGTGCAAGAGAACGGAAACACAAGAAAACAAGTAGGCCGGAGCAAGTTGCCAAAACGGAAGAGGAGGTTGATGATGAACCGTTTATTGTCAAAAAGGCGGCGTCTGCTAGGAGCTCAGATGAGGAAGTGTTCTGTGTCTTTGTTGGGGGCTTACGATCTCATGTGGACGAGGACCAGCTCTGGGCGGATTTCGGTGAGTGTGGCAAGGTGAAGGACGTGATTTTGTCCAGATGGCCGGAGGATAATTCTTCCAAGGGCATGGCTTTCATCACCTTCGAGACTAAAGCAGCATTGGATAAGTGCTTGGAGTGGCACGACTCACATTATGAGGGAGCGTGGATACGTGTGGAGCGCAAGGTGGGAGGCGTTCAGAAGAAAGTCAATCCAGGGCTGGGCGGGCAGCGTGGCTTCAAGCCGGAGGGATGCAGGGCGGTGGCAGTGCTGAATTTATCCAAGGAGGCCGTCGACGATGATGTTTGGAACTTCTTCGCCGGCTGTGGGAAGGTAGTCAGCGTGAAGATCCCGAAGGACCGGTTCACATATGAGTCAAGGGGTATGGCTTTTGTTGATTTTGAAGACACTCGTCACACTGACGAGGCTGTTAAGATGACGGGCCAGAATTTGGCTGGCCAAGCCGTGAAAGTTCAGTACGCCGCACCGAAGAACGACAGGTCTGCTGGTGGCAAGGGAGGAGGGAAAGGTAGAGACGAGGGTCCGAAAACGAAGCCAGAGGGGTGCACGTCCGTGGTTGTCAAGAATTTGTCCAAGACAACGTCGGAGGATGATCTGTGGCATTTGATGAGAGACTGCAAGTCGGCGAACAATGTGAGTATTCTGTTCGATCGCGAAACATTTGAGTCTAGGGGTATTGCTTTCGTTGACTTTGACGATACTGACGACACCGACAAGGCCGTCGCGCTTACAGGGAAGACTCTGCATGGCATGTCTGTCCGCATCGATTTTAAGCAGCCCAGGTAGGACGCATTGGCCTTGCCTTTGGAGAGTATTCATGGCATGACTGCCCGCTTTGATTACAAACAGCCCAGCAAGGAGGGGCGGTGGCGTGATTATTATGCTCGTGAGACGTTCCGTGTATGCACAACAGTTGTATCCGGTGAGGCTCCAAAGGTTTCCCACGCTCGACCTAGATTATTTTTCGATCATTTATCATCACACACAAGAACACGTGATGGTTTCCTGCCCAGCATTGTACGTGCGTTCATAAGCCCAGATGGGTGCAGTGTGTGCAGTCCCACATCTGGCTTCGCATCGCATTCTCCTGCAGCTCTATGTGCGCATGTTCTGTGACTTAGCCTCACTTGGAGTTAGGAGCCTTCGAGCACCAGTGCCCACTGGCGCGCACCTGTAGTGTGCACGTGGTTGGCATGCCACTTCCAGCTTGCGCTGAGATGGCGCATGGGTGCTTCATTGCTCGAGGTGGGTGAAAAGCTCGCCAGTGGCAGGCAGCAGGAATACCACCAAAAACAAACAGGACCAAAAAGGAGCCCATTCGGCGGCCCATGTGGCTGCCGAATGGGCTCAGTCGCAGAACGGGCTCAGAAGGAAACCCTGGGTTTGTCCGCCACCAGAGCCTGTGAATTACTCCTGCATTCGTCTGCTACTGCTGCGTTGTGCAATCGTGTCCCCGCATTCCCAAAACGATAGAGTGGTAGGACCGCGAGGTTCGTATCAAAATGTCCCACCCTAGGGAGACTCAACGAGCAGTCGTCGTATTCCAGCTCTTTTCCAATCCGTTTGAGTCCGAGCTTCGTGGCAAAGTACCACCGGAGGGTTGCTGTGTGCTCCATGGAACGGTTCCGACATTGTCATGTTTTGAACCATACGTTTCAAGCTTGACTACCTGAATCCACACCTACACAGGCCGCATCGCTTGAGAACTCCCCGTATGCCCGCCTCTCTCGCCTCTCTCGTTGAGTCTCCCTGGTCGCACCCCTAGGCCAAAGACCAGTCGGCGCGCCGGGCTCTGTTTTTTTGTCATTGTGGCAATCCAGACGCAGCGCAGCACACCGCACCGTTATTTGTTGCCCCCCTCCTCCCAGATCCCATACACCCGACGTCACTATTCTTGGGTGTCGCGAGCCCCTAGACCTCTCGAGCTATTCCGCGGGTATATGTATTGTGGTTTGGGTGCGTATTTTTGATGTGTTTTGATTGCCCCGCGACCCAGAACCTGTCTTCAAAAATCCAACATGGCGAGAAACAGTCTGTACATTTTTCCAGATGCCCACTTCCCGATCGTGTGAGTTATCCACGTGGACCGACCGAAGTCTGGACCCCTTGTTGCTCGTCAGCCCCGAGAAGCTTTTCGACAGCCCCGGAGCTTGAGAAAGAACCCCTTTGAGGCCCAAAATTGAAAACAAACATGCCGAACGAGCGCCAGCGGATGTCCCTGAAGTTGTAAAGGGGTCTCGCGTGAACGCGGACCTCCCCTCCACCTACCCCTTCATAGGGGAAATGTTTCTGGACCCCCTCCTCCAATGGAGGCTTGACCCACCCTTTTCCCCCCCGTGTGCCAAAGAGAAGGGGCGGATTTCGGACCCCCCCTCCCTCCCCCCCCCTTTGCGCCACAGAGGGTTGGAGGTGGGACCCCCCGCTCCTATCCCGTTGGCCCTTGGCGCGCCGGTCCGAGTTTCAGGGTCAGTTAGGGTGTTAGGGTAGGTGTTAGGGCGGGAGGATTCGGGGTAGGGTGTAAGGGTTTCGGTGTTAGGGTTAGGATGTTAGGGTCAGGGTGTTCGTGTTAGGGTTATGGGTAGGTGTTAGGGTGGTAGAGTGGTAGGGGTAGGATTGGGGTGTCAGAGCTAGGGTGTTAGGGTTTGGGTGATGGGTTTCGGGTATAAGGTTATGGTGTTAGGCTTGGGGTGTTAGGGTCATGGTGATAGAGTCAGGGTTAGGTTGTTCGGGTTACGGTGTTAGGGTTTGGGTGGTGTGGTTAAGGTTGAGTTGGTAGGGTAAGGGTGTTTGGGTTCGGGTGTTACGCTTGCGGTTGTAGGGTCAGGGTTCGGGGCGGTAGGGTTAGGCTCTAGGTCGGGTGTTAGGGTTAGGGCGTTAGGGTTAGGGTGTAAAGGGTAGGGTGTTTGGAGGGGTCGGGTGCTTTTGGGTTAGAAGGTTCGGGTTATGATGTTTCAAAGGTAAGGTTTCACAAAATGATGTCAGGAATAGGGATAGGCGTGAGTGTTGAATTGTTAAGGTTCGGGCGAATGTGGGTGTTAGGGTAAGGCTGTCAGAGTTCGGGTGTTAGGTTTATGGTGCTCGGTTAGGGTTTGGGCGGTAGGGTTAGAGGGTAGGGTGTGAATGCCAGGGTGTTGTTAGGGTTTGGGTCAGAGTTAGGGCGGTAGGGGGGTTAGGGTTAGGGCGATTAGGGTTAGGGTGGTAGGGCGCTAGGGTGTACGGTATTAGAGTTAAGGTTCGGGTGGTCGGGTTAGGGTAAGGGTGTTACGGCTCGGGTGTTCGGGTTATGGCGGCACGGTATTAGAGTGTTGGGGTTAGGGTGTTGGCGTTAGAGCGTTAGGGCTAGGTTTTTAGGTAGGTGTGTTAGGGTAGATTGTTAGAGGTAGGGCGGTAGAGGTAGAGGTGGGGTGTCAGGGTTAGGATGTTGGGGACAGGGTTAGTGTGTTTTGGGTAGGGTTAGGGTTATGAATGGTGTGTTAGTGCTAGGGTGTTAGTGTCAGGGTGTCAGCGCAAGGGCGGTAGGGTTAGGTTTTCAGGCTGAGGATGTTGAAGTTCGGGTGTGCCTGGGCCTGAGCATACAATTAGAGCGGTAGGGTTAGGATACCGTGAGGTTCGGGTGTTAGGTTAGGGTGATAGGGTTAGGGTGTTAGGGTTACGGCGTCAGGGTTAGAGTTAGGGTGTTAGGGTGTTGGGGTTAGTGTGTCAGGGTTTGGGTGTTAGGGTTAGGTGTTAAGGTGTGAGAGTGCTGGGGTTAGGGTTTAGGGTTAGGGTTGTGTTGATTATGATGTTTGAGATCGGGCCCATGGTGTTAGAGTTAGGGGGTCGGAGTTAAGGTGTAAGTGAGAGGTTGTTCGAGTAGGTCACAGCCTCAGGGTTCATGTGTTAGGGTCAGGGTGTCAGGGCTTGGGTGTTAGGGTTAGGATGTTGGGGTTAGGCTGCTAGAGTTGTTAGGGTAGTGTTCTGGAGCCAGGGAGGCGGCGTGGCCAAAGGGGGAGAGAGGGGGGGGGGTCGATTTTCGAGTTCAAGCGGGGGAGGGGGCGGGGGGGTTAAACGCCTCCCCTTCTCTTTCGAAAGGGGGGAGGGAGGGAGGCTCCACGACGACGGATCGGGGGGGAGGCGGGGGGGTCCCAGTCGACGGACCAGGGAAAGGCGGAGGGGGGAGGGGGGGGTCCCGGACCCCCTTCCCCTCTAGGTCATCCAACGGCGCGCCTTTCAAACTTTCGCCGTGATGCTGCACTGTGCGAAGGGAGAGCATGTTGTATCCATCGTTGCGTGAGCTTTGATCAACGTCCAGTTCTTTCTGGTGTAGAAGCTATAGTTCAGGCGATCGCAAACATGGATCAAGGGAGCGTGGATTAGCGACGGGCCCCCTTTCCATGGGACATCGCAGATTTCTGCCGCCGAGCGAGGCGGCACCAGCCGCATTTTGGGGAGGGCAACTCCCCCGATCCATGGATTTGGCGACCGCGCGCCATTTCCATGGGTCGCTGATCCATGTTTGCGCGCCCCCGACTATTGCTTCTCTGCTGCTCGGTTCGTTTGTGGTGCCAGCCAGTGCACGCTCCTCTGGGCAGGACACTCGGGATCCGTCGCCTCTTGCTTGAGCCTCCAGCCAGAGGCCTGCCCTGCCCGCACGAAAGGCGCAGGCCTGCTCTGCGGAGGCACGCTGGCTCAAGATGGAACCCGCGCCCGCGGCGGGCTTTTGCTGCTGCTTCAGAGAGCTTATCGATGCACGCGGGTGTGGGGGGGTAATGGCTTCTCCGAGTCCGAAGCAGGGTGATGTCTTCCAGGCGTTGCAAGAGGTCGCAGGAATCCCTCATGGCCGGGGATCGAACTTCTGCCCTATGGCATGTCCAGGTGTGGGTCGCGTCAGGATGTCGAGCGGACCCCAGCCGTGCCGACGTGGAGCCCCGAGCGGGCCCAAGAAAGGCGGAGGCGGAGGAGGAGGAGGAGGAGGCGGAGGAGGAGGAGGAGGAGGAGGAGGAGGAGGAGGAGGAGGAGGAGGAGGAGGAGGAGGAGGAGGAGGAGGAGGAGGAGGAGGAGGAGGAGGAGGAGGAGTTGAGCGGGAGGAGGAGGGGGGAGGGAGGGGGAGGAGGAGGAGGAGGAGGAGGAGAAGGAGGAGGAGGAGGAGAAGAGGCGGGGGGGGGGGGAGAGAGGAGGAGGAGGAGGAGGAGGAGGAGGAGGAGGAGGAGGAGGGGGAGGGGGAGGAGGAGGAGGGTGATGATGATGATGATGATGATGATGAGATGATGATGATGATGATGATGATGATGATGATGCTGATGATATTGATGATGATGAGGAGAGGAGGATGAGGAGGAGGGAGGAGGAGGAAGGAGGAGGAGGAGGAGGAGGGGAGGAGGGGAGGAGGAGGAGGAGGAGGAGGGAAGAGGAGGAGGAGGAGGAGGAGGGGAGGAGGAGGAGGAGAGGAGGAGGGGAGGGGGGGAAGAGGAGGAGGAGGAGGAGGAGGAGAGGAGGAGGGGGAGGAGGGGAGGATGATGATGATGATGATGATGATGATGATGATGATGATGTGATGATGATGATGATGATGTGATGGTGATGGTGATGATGATGATGATGAGGAGGAGGAGGAGGAGGAGGAGGAGAGGAAGAGGAGGAGGAGGAGGAGAGGAGGGGGAGGAGGAAGAGGGGGAGGAGGAGGAGAAGGTGGAGGAGGAGGAGGAGGAGGAGGAGGAGGAGGAGGAGGAGGAGGAGGAGCAGGTGGAGGAGGAGGAGAAGGAGGAGGAGAGCAGCGTCGGCAAGCCTTGACCGGCCGACCTCCAGGCACAGGGTGTCTGGGCTCGGGGGTCAGCTCGGGGGTTCGAGCGCGACCCCCAAGACGCCCCAAGACTGTTCCGAGAGGCCCAAGAAGGCCTCAAGAGGCAACACTCATGTTTTTTGTTGTTTTGTTTTCGTTGGGTGTCGAAAGTTTTTGGCGTTCTCGCCTTTCCAATTCCCCTACGCTCCACGACGGCCAAAAAAGGCCCTGCCCTGTCCAGGGGTGCGTCCATGCCAGAATCTCGAGGCCGAAAAGGGGCGAAGCGGCGCCTCACAGCCTAGCTTTAAGTCGGGCATATCCACCTACAGGAGGAGCTTCCAACAAAAAATAGTATGGTGACGTTTTTTCGTGTTCGTGTACTAGTTCGAATGTTAAGTTGTTATCTGATTAATGTTACAGTATGTTGTCTGATTATAGACATATTTCTCTTCCAAAATTCGCCTGTAGGAGGACATGCCTGGCCTACGCCTAGCTCCTCGAACCTCGACCTGCCCTCCCCCGCCCTCGCGCCAGCCTTCTGCAGCACCGGCCTGCCCCGCACCGGCGCCCCCAGGCGTCCGATCGCGAGCTCCTGGAGGCCCTGGCCCGCTACGAGTCGGCGTTCGCGGCGCCCAGCGCTGCCTCGCGTTGCAGCTCATCTGTAGAGTGCATTCGCGTGCGCCAGCGTTTGGCGATCGATGGGAGAGCGCCGACTCAGCGTCTTTTGGCGTCGTCTACCATCGATTAGCGTCGGCCAGCGTCGATTCGCAAGGGCCAGCAAGATGGCATGGGAGGCGCCCATGAGTCAGGAGGGGAAAAACACAAGTGCACAATTTATCGTCGACTCAGGAAAACCTCAAAATATTGGAAGTGGGGGGGAAGACGAACACCCAGAACAAAAATATGAAATATGGGGAATCCTGGGATTCGTGTCTATTTATTTGTGTGTCCCTGGGCCCCTTTCATGAGCTGCCACCGAACGCTGCCTCACGGGCCCATTGCCGGGGACAGCCCGCCGAAGGGTTCACCGATCGTTCAAGGTTGAACGATCCACGCGATATCACAAACCAACGGCCGGTTCGTCATGACTCGAACCTGCCGTACCCAGACATCCTCGCGTCGTGAAGCAATCATGCCAAGAAGAAGAGAGTCTCCTGGATTTCTTGGATCGGCGCTTGTCCCCTCTGGCGGCGCGTCAGGCGTCGCACTGGCGCGCTCCGCGGACCAGCGCCGATCCGAGAGCTCATGTTCATGCTCATGCCCACTGTGCTTATTCGAGCCGCGGCGGCACGTTGCTGGCTGGCTGTGTTCGGCCTTTGGAGGCCCTGAATTGGCCAGGGGGCCGTCACAGGACGGTGCGGGATGAAAAGAGCAGTCCCGAGGAAGGGGTCCCGTCCTCCCACGTTGTGAAAACTCAAAAAGAACATGTCACCACGTCGGGGGTGAGTGACGCTGATGCTCTGCCTTCGTTGTGCCCCTAGGGGCCTCCTGGGCGGCGCTCGTCGCCACGGCTGGGGAGATTCGCGTAACAAGTGTGAAGCAGTGCAGCGAGCGTCGCAATAGAGGCATACAAGATAGAGGGCCTATGGTATACCTCCGGTTGGTAACAATGAACTCCTTGAGCCTGCAATTGTTAGTTGAAGGGTTTATGGCGCCTGCCCAACCCGTCCCGTCCACAGGGACTTTGCACTTGCCCCTGGTACAATGGGGTAGAGGGTGACCGGCCGCCCCCTCTGGCGATGCATGTGCTACGCCAGGCATGGAGGGGATGCTGGAGCACACTGGTACATGATCCTGCCTCACTTCTCCCGTCCCATGTGGCCCAAAGCCCCCAGCCCCCGAAGGGCTCAAAGCTCCCAATCCCCAAGTCCAGCACCAAGGCCGCGGATCAGCATTTCTGCCACGGGTCGTGGTGGTAACACTGGTGCTACCGCTCGCACTCGTCCTGCACACTGGCGTACTGGTAGACCCAGTCGTCTTGGTGCTCGGGCTGCTGCTCGCACTCGTACTGCGCTGCAGCGAAACACTCATTACGACCCGTTTGTTTTGAGGCGCGTGTGCGCCGTTGGCTCAACCGCAAGCGGACCTCGTTTGGGGAAGGGGCACATCGCCAAACTAGTTAAGTGTTTGATGTCTGGTGTTTGGGGATCGTCATTCTGCTGGGGCGCGCAGAGCAGAAACGGCTGCGCTTGTGCAAGAGCGGGCGAGGGGATCTTCTGTCGAAAGTGCGGCTGACAGGAAGTTGCGCAGCTGAACGTTAGCCCTCCCCCACCCCCAACCATCTCTTCGTATCATCTTTCCCTCCCCCTCCCCCCCTCTACAATTACACAATATGAATACTACTCTCCTCCATCCCCTGATGGCGTGCGGAAGATAGCGGGCACCCCTCCGCGTACTGTTTTTTTACACACAGGATTTCCCAGAATTGGGTTCTCGCTTGAGTTTTTTTTCAAAATGATGTTCTCGCTGAGGCGCGGGCTTCATTTTCGGGCTTCCGCTCGTTCCGAATCGTGCTCCCGCTGCAGCGCTGGCCTCATTCCCGTGCTTCCGCTCGTTCCGATTCGTGCTCCCGCTGCAGCGCTGGCCTCATTTCCGCGCTTCCGCTCGTTCCGAGTCGTGCTCCCGCTGCAGCGCTGGCGTCATTTCCCGTGCCATGCCACGGCATGCAATGCAATGCTAGGTTGCGTTCCGCTGCGCGATGCCATGCCTTCAGCTGCAGCTGTCATATCCAGTGCGTAAGTGCCACGTCGTGCTATGCCATGCTACGCTTTGATCTTCAACGCCATGCTATGCAATGTTATGTTCGGGGCCGCTGTGCGATGCCATGCTTTGCGTTGCAAAGCTTTGTGATGCAATTCTTCACTACGCCACGCCACGCCATGCGGTGACATACTACGCTTTGCGGTGCTCTTCTACGCCATGGCATGCCGTGCTCTACAATGCATCGCGTACCCTTTCGGGATCATTGCCCTGCTCAACATCCGACTGTGCGAGTAGAGAGGGGATCTACGCCATGGTAATGGATGGGATGGAGGGGTAGGATGTCAGATATGACGCGAGCGCACCTAGCTTGCCCCCACCCCCTTCGCCCCCCTCTCCAGTCCCCTGCTCAGCTGCCCGCTCCACCCATTCTTTCCTCACTCCTCCTTCATTTTTTTTTTTTTTCCCTCTCTCTCTCTCTCGTGCTCTCTCTCTTCTCTCTCTCTCTCTCTATCTCTGTCTTTCTGTCTCTCTCTCTGTCATTGTCTGTCACCCAATCTTCCATCTATTCCTTTTCCCCCCCTCCTTCCCCTCTGCCCCCTCCGTCTCCCTGTCTTCCTGCTTGTCCAGGAGGAGAAGGAGGGAGGATAAATACGGAGTCTTTCTTCCTCCTCCTTCTCCTGGTGGGCATCCGAAACAATCTCGGACCCGTATGCAGACTGTTTGCAATATTCCCATGTTTCCAAAGATCATTGCAAACTTGACAAAGCACCTGCGACCATCCAAGGAGACCCTCGCTCCTTCTCAGCCATCCTCCTCCTCCTCCTCTACCTCCTCCGTGTCCACCCCTCCCCTTCCCTTTTTCCCCCCTTCCCGGTCTCCTCCCCGTCCCCTCCCCCCTCCCATGCTACGATTTGCCGTGCCGTCCCACGCCATGCTATGCTGTGCGGCGCCTACCCTCTCGGAACCACTGTCTTCTTCGACACCCGACCATGCAAGCAGAGAAGCTCTACGCAATGGGAAGGGGCAATGAGGTGGGAGGGGAGGGGCAGGACGAAATTGGGAGGGGATGGGGTAAGGCATGGGATGGGGAATTCGATGGGATGTACGGGGACGTGATGGTAAGGTAAGGGGGCGGGAAAGGGTAAGTGATGGGATGCGATGGGGAATGCTGCGAGCGCACCCAGCTCGCCCCTGTCCCCCTCTCTCTTGCAAGCCCCGAGGCGCTGCGTTCCGCCGGCTGCGACGTCGCCACCGCCACCTACGGAGCCTGGCTGCTGCCCGTCGCGCTGAAGGCCCGGGCGGGCACCAGTCTCGTCCTCTGCTCGCGCCTCTGGCCCAGGAAAGCGTCGGGGGGGTTCGCAGAGGGTGGGTCATCCCGAGGTGGGGCTGGGGAGCGGGCCCAGCTGGATGCTCCCGTTCAAGGCGTGTCCTTCCTCCAGGGGCCGTTCGGAGCGCTTTCCCCTCCAGCCCCACCTTTTGCCCAAACCCCACCTTGGTGCCCCCCCGAATTCGTAGCCCAGCGTAAGCTCCCCGCGGAAGCCGAGATAGCGCGATGGTGCTGGCACTGGGCCGTCGTACGCTTTGGGGGTTTCAGCAGGGCGAGCACGCCTGAAGTGCAGTGGCAGGCCCTGTTACAATCAGTGTCGGGGATCGCGCAGGGAGTAGTTGGGGCGGAGGCACGGGTGAACCGCGACATCCGACTTTGATGTCATGTCAACAATCACCACCAGACGTCTCGACAGCACCACACGCTCTTTTTGATTTGGCAGCCAGATCGCTCCCAAGGCAGCGCGGCAACTCGCTTACGTACGTGTTTTGTGCCCCTCCGCCATATTTCCATGGTGAGGGGTGGAAGGACCCAGGCCCCCCAAGCTGGGGCCGCAGCAGTGGGGCCCTCGATCGCAGCGCACCACCGATGCATCGGCGTTGCATCGGTGATGCGGTGCGATCTTTGAACGCGGGCGCCATCCACCATCGGCCGCGCGCAGAGGGGAGAGGAGGAGGGGCGAAGGCTTGTTAGACTTACCCCTGCTTCTTTGAAGGCGCGGGCAGTACCTGTAGATGCAGGGCCCTCGCGGATCGATCCGGCTCGAGAAGTGCCGTTCTGAACGGATGTGTCCAGGGACCCGGTCGCGATTTTGGACCGTCCTGCAATATGTCTGCAACGTCGGATCTCAGGGCCGTCGTGCGCGGAGAGAGCGATCCAGATCCCCGGCGTCTTGAGTATTCACGCTGTGGGCCCATGAAGTCTGGACCCATTCCTTGGCACCCGCTTTTCCACCTCAAGGCATCTTGCCGACGGTACCCGGGGATGGGCCCCGCGGAGCCCGGAATGACGAAAAAATTGACCATGAAATATGGACCACTCTGGGCTCATTCTGGGCGCTTGTTTTCAGGCCACTTCTTAGATCTGGATCGGGGAACTTGTTAGTGGCCGAGGCTCGCCGTGGCCAGAAAAGCTTGTTCGCTCATCACTGAGACCGCAGAGCGGGAGTCACGGCGGGCCCCCAGGGTCAAGGGAAGAAAAAACACCCGGACACGATAATTGGCGTTTGTTGAACGGCCTTGGGCGTTTACTTAACAGCCCTACTCTGTTCGATGCCTTCTTTGGGCGCGTTTGCTAAACGGCTTCGCTTGTCGGGGTGGTTCTGATGGGGGTGGATGGTCTGCCCTCTGTAGGGGGGAGCTTGCACGCATTTGCTGCAACGAGTGGGTGTCGCGGACACTGCCTCGACGAGGGTCGGTGCCAGTCGTTGCAGTGCTTCTTGGGGGCGCGCGTGCGCCCCTTGGGAAAATTGGGCGAAGGCGGTCTTGGGGGCCGACCGAAAGGCCTCTTGGGATCCAGGAGAGCTCCGAGGCCCAGTCGTCGAGGATGTCCCCAGCGATCCTGCCAGTCTTGACATTCAGAGTCCCCGCGAGGTCACTCTTAGCATGCGTTTCCGCATGCTGCTCACCATCCTCCATGTCATTTTCAGCTCATCATCCTCGCTCGAGATCTGACACGGTGAGGGACCGCAAGGGGCCCGCCGAATTCAAGCGCTTCGCTTATTCCGTCGGCCCATCATGCATCAACGCTGTCACTTGCCCCGGTTCTTTCTGGGATGGGGAGTTGTTGTCAGTTGTTTCTCCCAGTTGTCGTGTGACGCTCGCGTTGGTTGAGGGCGTTCGGTGTGGGCAGTGGCTGAACGAGCTGGCGGGCTGGAGGGTGGCAGGGCAGCGTATCGCGCACCGATGGCGGGACGTCGGATCGGGTCGCAGGAGCATGTGCGCCGAGCAAACGAACCGTTCTGCGAATCCAGGTGACCCGTACCTCGTCGCCTTCGGCACATCCCGCCACCGTGCCTGAGCCAGCTTGGGTGCATGTGATGGTCTCTTGGGATGCCTTTCGGGAGCCTCTTGGAGGGCTCTGAAGGGCCTGTCTTGTGGGCCTCTTGGGATTCTCTGGGAAAACTTCTTGGGGGCCTCTTTGCAGCCTCTTTCCAGCCTCAGTGTGGCGTCTTGGCGTCTTGTGGGCCTCTTGAGGCCCCTGGGGGGTCTCTTGGGGGCGTATGGGCGTTCCTGGGGGTCGTCTTGGGGCGCTTTCCCCCGCTTGGAGACCTCTTGGACCGTCTTGGGAGGCTATTGCGGCAGTCGTGGGGCCCTCTTGGAGGCCATCCTGGCTTCGAAAATTAGGGGAAACCCTATAGTTTTGTAAGTCGGGTCTCTCTTGGGGTTCCTCTTTAGAGCCTTCGGAATGCGTGGTTCGAAGCATGTGGGCGCTCTTGGGTCGTCTCGGGGCCTCTTGGGTTCTCTTGGAGCTCCGTCCAGGAGCTCTCGGGGAGCTCAGGGGGTCCTGAAGCGCGCGCCCAGGAGTTCCGGCATTCGTGACCCAGATCTGCCGGGATTTGTCCGAGATGTTTTTCCTCCCGGGACCCTCTTGGGCCGCCACGGCAGCGCGGAGCGTACAAGAAACATGGCAGACTGTTACCATTCTAGGACGCCTTTTGCCCGCTGGGTCGGCCAAGCTGGCGTTCCCTACAGCAGCGCGACTCCATAAGACCCGACGTCGCAACACATATCCACCAGGGGCAGACCTCACGACCCGGCGTCCCAGGTCCCCTTTGCTGCGGGATGTCTCGAGCTGGACTGGTACGTGAGGGCCTCGAGGCACGAAACCGGACGAGGGCATCCTGGAAGAAGAGGTTTCGCCGGTTGGAGGTTCGAGGGGTGAGGCTTGAGGTGGTCAGAGGCTTTCCGAAGTCCTTAGTTCAGTGCTGTCGCTTCCGAGCAACACCAAGGCAGACCCTACAACTCGGGCCTGGCAGCGCGCGAGTGGCGCTCTTGGGACCTCTTGGTTGCCTTTTGGAGGCTTCTTGGAGCCTCTTGGGGCCTCTTGGCTCTTGGGGGTCCCTTGGGATCTTCTTGGGGGCCTCTAGAAGGCCACTTGGGGCCTCATAGGGGCGCCTCGGGAGCGTCTTGGAGGCTTTGGGGGTCATCTCGGGGTGAAGGGATCGAAGCGTCCATTCGAGTTCCCCTCTGGGGCCTCTCTTGGGGCAGTCTTGGTGGCCTCGTTGGGTCCTCTCCGGGGCCTTCGTTGCCATCTTGGGACCCTTTTGGGACGCCTGGGGGCCCTCTTTGGGGCCTCTTGGGCTGCCTAGGGGAGGTTTGGGGGGTCTCTTGGACCGTCTTGGCCTGAGCGTTGTCGCACCTTCATTTTACATGGGCAGGAGGACGAGGACGAAGAGGAGGAAGAGGCGGAGAAGGAAGAGGAGGGGAGTAATACGGGGGAAAGGGGAGAAGGGATGCATGGCTACTCCTATTCCCATTCCCGCTGCCCCTGCTCCCCTCCTCTTTCTCTCCTCCTCGCCCTCGCCCTCGCCCCCGCACGGATCTCGGACGGATGGCTGCATGCGGGGGAGCGGCCCCCAGAGACACGGGCGGAGAGCGCGGGGCGCACCCGCTCCGGAAAAAGTCCCGGCCCCGGAGGCGCCGATGAAGGGCGCCCCGCGCCGCCGCTGCCCGCGGTTCAGGCGCGGTCTGTGGCGGCCGCCTGCCCTCCCGGAGGCCTCAGGAGCAGGAGCACGCTCATCGGGTTGGGAGGTTGGGGGCACGGGAGGCATGGGGACATCATTATCCGTATAGGCGGCCGAGGGTATCGCTCACGGCATCCGGGTGCTATTGCTCATACCCTTCTCAAGCCCAATCCCTTCCGCCCAGCACGGCCACTGTTCTCCTCAAAGGAAGGGGCTGCGAGCAGACTCGAGAGCGTGGTGTTTACCCTTTAGGCCATGACGCCCGGCTCTGCCGCAGTACGTCCGGCACCACAGTCTGGGGGAGGGCTACGTTGTGCCCCTTCCCGTTCCCCCCCCACACTCTCTTCCCCAATAACGCTTGTTATGACCGCGAATAAACACATGCGCAGGAAAAGAAAACAGCATATAGTCAACCCGCATCGTTAGAATGAGCGACTTTCCAAGGTCATCCTTGCATCCGTCCCCATTCGGCCATCCTCGGCCGCTTTCGCTGGCCGCGCTCCGCCCGCAAAGTGTCGACATGGCCTTCCGAGGCCCTTGCGTCCTTGCGTGCGTCCTTATGATACGAGTTGACTCTAGGTCCTGTCGGTATCAGCGTTGGGAGCTCCGCTCGGATTTTTTGGATCTGCGCTGGAACTCCTTGGCGGCGCCTCCAGCGCCGCCCCTAGCGCGCTCCGCGCGCCATGGAGGGGGTCCAGCGCCGATGCAGGAAATCCGCGCGGAACTCCGTCCTTAGAGTGCACTCGCATGCGATAGCGTCTGGCAAGCGGTGAGGACGCGCAGATTTAGCGTTGACTAGCGTCGATTTGGCGTCGAGTAGCGCCGATTAGCGTCGACTAGCATCGGATAGTGTCAGTTCGCAAGAGCCAGCAAGAAGACATGGGAGGCCCCCGTGAGGTGCCGCAGAACTAGGCCTCCCGAATGAGTTGCGAGCAGATGGCGTCGGAGGGTCGCGCCGCATCGCCGATGCATCGGCGGGGCGGCTCGAGGTGTAGCCTGATTGTCTTCCCGGTGGCGGCGCGGATGCATCGATGATGGCATCGATTGTGTCGACATGGCCTTCCAAGGCCCTTAACATCCTGATCGGGGAGGAAAGCCACCCGGACCCGATAATTGGCGTTTAACGGCCTTGGGCGTTCACTAAACAGCCCTGCCCTGTTCGATTCCTTATGTGGGTGCGTTTGCTAAACGGCTTCGCGTGTCGGGGTGATTACTATGGCGATGGATGTTCTGCCCTCGATGTCTGCTCTTCGATACGTCGGGGACCGACGCGAGCCCCACGATGCCTATTCGTTTAGCGAAACGTCCTGCTTCGGTTGTCGACATAGGGCGTGGCGTCCGCGATTTGTTTTGGCGGGCCTGCGCCCGCCTTGGGTGGATGTCCCATAGAAAGGGCGCGTTTTGCCGCATGGCGGTCCAGCAGTGCGCGGGCAGTGCCAGAGAGGGGTCGCCGCTGGGGGGATCACCGCCTGCTTTTGGAGATCGAGGATCGAGGGGGGAAGGAGAGCATCGAGAGTCGCTGAGATTTTTGGGGGCTCTTGGTCGCTCGTTGGGGTCCTGAATCCAAGGGGTCAGTGTCCGCGAAAGGAGGAGACGACCCCCCCCCAGTGGTGACCCCCCTTGGCACTACCTGGGGTAGCCGTCTTCTGCGGCGAAATCCGAACCCTACCCTCGCCGATCAACGACTCAGGCAACTCGATGGGCGGCGGGGATGGGGTTCAATCTGTCGAACACGTGGCGAACTCCAAACCCTACCCCCGCCCCCCATCGATTCAGGAGAATCGATGGTGGGTGCGAGTCAGGTTCGATGTCGCCACCTGAGCAGCGCCATGGGAGACAATTATGAAGTTGTGTTCTGGGTCTGATCGTGGGCGTCATCGCCGTCATAGAAAGGTTGGTCCATCGTTCAAAAATCTGACCCAGAGACAAATCCATGTTCTGTTATGATCCTTCCCGTGTGTTTTTTCTGCTGTAATCCCACGTTAAATGGGGACCGCCAGCTCCTGACAGAGGGTCGAGCTTCGAGGATCGGGTCGCTATTCACGATTTTGTAAGTGCTCAGAGCATCAGAGGGATCTTGGGCGGGGTCCTTCTCAGAAGGCCGCAGGGCTTCCGAGCCTTCTGAGAAGGCCCGCCCCCCTGACTTCCCCCCTTGGTCGTGCCGCCGGGAAATTGGGGCATTTTTGATGAAATGGGGGGATGGGTACGAAACTAACTACGTGCAGCTGGTTCGGCACAGCGGTGGGCGCTCTCCTTGATACATGGGCGCCTCAGGTGCCGGGGAGGCGCCAGAGACATCAGCTGCGTAGGCTGATCCGCTAATCCCTTCTTTGCTATCCCCCCCTTCCGTCCGACCCGGATCCTGACCCAGACGCCACACGTCGTCACTAGCAAAAGAGCCTCTTTCTCTGTAGACTCCAGCAAGTTTTGTTGCATGGACGGAGGGGGGGGGGCCTGAGCTTGACGCAATCCGCAAACGATTTGCACGTGCGGAAATCACTTAAGTCGAAAGGCGCTTGCACGCTGGTGTTCGTTCGAAGAGGGGCGAGGGGCCGGGGGGGGGGGGGGGGGGCGAACGCCACGCAAGTAAACTTGCCTGTGGGGAGAGGCTTGTGGTCCTGAGCCCGTTTCCTAGGCGTACATCCTGCAACGTTTGGAGGCCAGACCTCCTTCGGATGGATGTTCTCAATCTCGACAACTTTCTTTCGGCCTCGTGAAGCCGCTCTCGGGCCCCAGACCCATCAACACGCGTCCAGGACGAAGAGCTGCCCCCAAGGGGAAGGTGGATGGAGGAGGGTGGGGGACGGGGAGGAGGGGGATGGCGTTGCAAGCCCATAGATCCGATGTCGCGATTTTTTAAACGGGGTCCCTGGAAGTCTCGACCCATTCCCCAGCACTGGTTCTTCATCCTGAATCGTTTTTGCTGAGAATCCCGGGGCCCGGCGAGAGCTCCCAGAGGCCGAACGTTGCGAACAATTTCCGCCTCGATTTGTTTCAGCACGTTGGATCTCTGGGAGTCTCGCATGGTCCCACGGTTCCGAGCAGCGCGCCCCTGCATCAGACAGAATCAGGAGAGCGCTGGACGGCATGTGGAAGCATGATCGTGTTTTTGTTAACTCTCTGGGCCGCAACGCGCGTTATGCCCCCGCGGGGGGGGGGGGAGTGAGAAGGAGAAGGCCTTCTCAGAAGGCTCGGAAGTCCCCTGGCCTTCTGAGAAGATTTCTAAGCTTTCCCCGACGGCACGGAAAACTTTTCCGAAGGTGCGAGGGTTTATGAGAAGTCCCGCCGCCTTCTGAGAAGGCCTTCTCCCCTTCTCCTTCTCACTTTCCCTCCCCCCCCCCGGTCGCCGCCGAATAACGTAACGCTCCCCCCCTCCCCCCGATAGTGCGCCTCTGGCATCGCCGTTGTGATGCTCGTAGGCGACCGTGGTGCTTGCAGACTACTTGAACGTTCGTCGTCGTGTCCGAGGGCCTCGCAGGGCCTGCAGATGCTTCCAGAGGCCTCCAGGGATCTCCTAAGGCCCTGGGGAACCTTTGTAGAACTTCAGAGGTGGCCGTCGTCGTCGTCGTCATTGTCGTTGTCGTTGTCGTTGTCGTTGTCGTCGTCGGCGTCGTCGTCGACGTCGTCGTGCTCGTCCCCGTCCTCGTCCTCGTCCTTGTCCTCGTCGTCGATGTTGATATCGTCCTTGTTGCCGTCGTCGTCGTCAGCGTCGGCGTCGTCGTCGTGGTCGTCGCTTGTGTCGTCGTCCTCGTCCTTCCCATCCCCTTCCTCGTCCTCGTCCGTGTCGTCGTCCTCGTCGTCCTCTTCGTCCCCGTCCTCGTCCTCGTCCTCTTCCTCGTCGTCGCCGTCGAGGGCCTCATAAGGCCTCCCGACGCCTCCAGAAGTCTCTGGAGACTTCGTGCGGCCTCCAGAAACCTCCGGGTACCTTCAGAGGCATCCGTCTTCGTCCTCGTCCTCGTCGGCGTCCTCGGCCTCGTCCCTGTCCTAGTCATCGTTGTTGTCGACGTCGTCGTCGTCATCGTCGTCATCATCGCCGTCGTCTTCCTTTTCTCGTCGTCCTCGTCGTCGTCGTCGTCGTCGTCATCATCGTCGTCGTCTGGCGCTCGGGTGGTCTCGTCCCCCCCCGCCCCCCCAGTAACGCCCGTTCTGACCGCGCATGAAAATTTGCTCCATCCGGAGGACTTTTCGGATCCCGTGCCGCGTCCGCTGTCCGAACACCACGTGGCGCGCTCCAGATCGAGCCTCGCCTTTGGCACATCCTTCGCCGTCGGCGGACGCCGGCGGACGTGTGCGGAAGCAAGACAGCGGTGGTTCCGCCAGCGGAAGCTGGGCGAAAGGCAGCGAAAGTAAGGGTGAAGCGTCAACATGTAAGGATTCAGGGTTCCTGGAGTCGGCCAAGCGGAAACGAGAATACCCTCGCATACGGCCCAAGACATCAGGCGGCTCCTGTTTAGTCCGAGACAGGGGCTGCCAGACCTCTCGGCCAGCTCCCCATGACCAGCTTTTCATCCCGAGTTGTTCTTCGATCGTCCTAGACAAGATACCAGTCTCCGAAGGCCCAACAGGTGGAAACGTCGTCCGCCTCGTCTTTTTTTAGCCGCCTGATGCCTGTGCCCCCACGCGCATCTTTCTAGGCGCGACCCTAGGCCTCCCTTCTCCTCCTCCTCCCCCTCATCCCCCTCGTCCTCCCTCCTCGTCCTCCTCCCCCTCCTCCTCCGCACGGTGGGTCGCTCGATTCCGAGATCAGTCGGAATGCGGGGAAGGGCGAGACTTCGACCATCGGCTCATCACCGTTTCGCCGCCACCGCCTCCTCCTCCTCCTCTTCCTCCTCCTCGTTCTCCTCCTCCTCCTCCTCCTCCTCCTCCTTCTCCCCCTCCCCCTCCTTGAAGGTGGGGGGATCGCGCCGAATCGCCGATGCATCGGCGATGCGGCTCTATGTGGACCCAGAACTTGTCCGCGCCAATGGCGCCGATGCGTCGCCGACGTCGCCGATGCATCGCCGATGCAGTGGCGATGCAGTGGCGATGCAGTGGCGATGCCGCGGCGATGCCTTGGCGATGCGGCGCGATCCTTGGACTCGGAGCCGCTCTGGGAGGCCGCTGATCTTGCCTCCTGGCTGCACGTGGAAAGGCCTGGCTCGTCTGCCCGCCCACGCAGCCAAAGTTTTGCCGCACCCCGCCCCGTCGCCGCCGCGCCGCCGCCCGCTCGGCCGCCATGAGCGGCGCCGCCGACGGCGGCGAGGAGAAGGCCGCACCAGAGGGCGGTGCGGCCGGCGGCGAGGAGAAGGCCGCGGCGCCGGGCGGCGGCGAGGAGAAGGCCGCGCCGGAGGGAGGAATCAGGCAAGGTTGCCTGCGTGGCGTTCCCCCCCCCACCCCCCTTTGCCCCTCCTCACACGAAAACTAGCGTGCAAGTGCCTTTCGACTTTTGCGCGGTTCCCGCACGTGCAAGTCGTCTGCGGCCTGCTTCAGCTTCAGCCCCCCCCCCGTCCATGCAAGTAATCTTGCTGGGGTAAAAAAAAAAAAAAAAAAAAAAAAAAAAAAAAAAAAAAAACTCCCAGCGAGGAGAAGGCCGCGCCGGAGGGCGGGCCCCCAGACCTCCAGCGTCTTGAACCATGGGTCACGGCCGGGGCCCCCTGGTAGCGGGAAGATCGCAAGAGAACAAGCAGGTCTCGAACTTCGTCGGCGAGATGCGTCGGCCGACGAATAGACGTACCGTGGGGTTGTCACGCTTCCACCGAGGCGCCTCCCACTGGGGCGCCAGGACGCTACGCCGGCCAGCCGTTGACAACATGGCAGCAAGGCAGCGTCGGGATTGAGGTTTCTCGCGGGCCGCCCCGCATTGAATGTTTACAGGTGAGCGTCTTTTCGTGTCACACTTTGTTCGCCTTTTTGTGCCACATTCTGTTTGTCCTTTTGTCTCACACTTCGTTTGGCTCATCGCGTCGCGGATTCTTGGGCGTCCTGCGCGCAGCCTATCAACGCGAGTACTCCATATGCCTTATTTATCGACCCCCCTAAGAAACCAGACACCCCTCGAAATGCGACCTCATATTCCGGACCCCCCTCTTCGACAGGTCGCCTTAATATTCCGGACCCCTTCAGCACAATTACATCATCGGCGCGGGCACGCCAGTGGATATGTTAACACCGATGCGGTTCTCAGCATACCACGCCAGAGGATTTATGAACACCCAGGCGGTTGCATTTGAAGCGCAATTTATTCTTCACCATTGCGGGCACACCAGAGGATTTGTTAACACCGAGGTGAGACGCAACGTATTCCTCAGGTTCCGCGGAGGACCTCTTGCAGCATACCACGCCAGAGGATTTATTAACATTCAGGCGGTTGCATTTGAAGCGCAACTTATTCCTCACCATTGCGGGCACACCAGGCTGATGACAATTATGCTTATCAAAGGGCTGAACAACGATATCCGAAAGGCGCCTTATTGAACCAGACCCCCCTGAGCTCCAATTCACAGAAAGCGCCCTAATAAACCGGACCCCCCCCCTGTTACGAAAAAGGCGCCTTAAAAAGCCAGACCCGGGGGAAGATGAATAAGGCATATGGAGTATTTGCGAAACGAGTTATTTTTTTTATGCGGATGTGTTAGTGGGTTTTTGGTGGGTGCGACGTGCTGTTTTTTTTTTCGGCCTTTGGGGGCCCTTGCCGAGCCCCGGGACCGTCACGGAACGACTCGGAATGAAGAACCGCCCTTCGGGAGATAGCCAGATTTTCCAGGGCCCTCGCATGGAAAAAAAGATTTCTGCGAAGGACCCGACCAGATGTAATTGTGAGCGTCGCATCCCCCTACGGAGCCACGAAGCGTGTAAGGGGCTTGCCGACATGGGAGGGGTGTCGCCATGCGCCATGTCCGTGTGAGGCCTTCGTTAGAGCCCCCTTCTGGGACCACACAAATTGTGAGGGTTGTCCTGACATGGGCGGGGGTACGCCATGTGCCTTTTAGCTTTCGGTTGCGCTCAGGCGAGGGGCTGTCACTCGCGCACTGCAGCTGGGGCCTTCGGCGGAACCCCCTGTGGCTTATAGGGCTATTCAAGGTACCTCCTAACAGCGAATTAAAAGTTCGAACGGTAAATCAACACTACGCTGTTGACACTACATAACGCAGGGTGGATTCACACTACGCTGTTGACACTATGTGACGCAAGGTACATTAACACTACGCTGTTGACACGACATTTTCGCAATAAGAGGACTGACTGTACGCTTCGAATATGCGACACTACGTTGTTGACACGACGTTGTTCGCAATAAGAGGACAGACTGTACGCTTCTAATCTGCGACACTATGCTGTTGACACTACGTTGATCGCATGAAGAGGAGAGACAGTACGCCTCTAATCTGCGACACTACGCTGTTGACAGAACGTTGTTCGCATTCGGAGGAGAGACAGTATGCCTCTACTCTGCGACGCTACGCTGTTGACACTACAGTGCTCGCATTAAGAGGAGAGACAGTACGCTACTAATCTGCGACACTACGTTGTTGACACTACGTTGTCCGCATTAAGTGGACGCTGCTGGTTGATGTTGACATTACGCTGTCGACACCACGCTGTTGACACCACGCTGTTGGTCGACGCTACGATTTCTTTTTCCGATACGCTGTCGGCTCCTGTTGCTGACACTACGCTGTTGACACTACGCTGTCAACACTACGTTGTCGACGCTACGCTGTTGACACTACGCTGTTGTTCGACGATGCGCTGCGATTCCTTGTTATGTCGTTGGCTCACGGCTGAGAAAACGCGGTCGACAGTTCGTTGTTGTTTGACATTGCGTTGTCGATATTGCGTTGTTGACACTCCGCGATTGACACTACGCTGTTGACACGACGTTGTTGACGCAACGCTTTAAAGTGCGCTGTTGACACTACGCTGTTCACATCACGCTGTTGGCCGGCGCTGCGTCATCATTTCCTATTACGCGGTTGGTTCATGCTCCTGACAATACGTTGTTGACGCTACGCTGTTGACACTACGCTGCTGACACTTCGCTGCTGACACTACGTTGTTGACACTGTGCTGTCGATACCACGCTGTAGACACTACGCTGTTGACACTAAGTTGTTGACATTAAGCTGTAAACTCTACACTGTTGACACTACGCTGTTGACACTATGCTGTTGAAACTTCGCTGTTGCTGCGCAGTTGGTTAACACGGCGCTGCTGACACTACTCTGTTGACACTACGACGCTACGCTGTTGACAGTACGCTGTTGACACTACGCTGTTGGTCGACGCTACGCTATTTCATGTTAAGCTGTTGGTACATGCTGCTGACATTACGTTGTTGGCATTACCTTGTTGAAACTACGCAGTCGACAGCACTCTGTTGACACTACGCTGTTGACCTTACGTTGTTGACACTACCTTGTTGACACTACGATGTTGACACTACGCTGTTGACACTACGCTGTTGACACTACGCAGTTGACATTACACTGTTGACACTACGCTGTTGCTACGCCGTTGGTTGACACTGCGCTGTTGACACTACGCTGCTGGTGCTACAATGCTACGCTGTTTACATTACGCTGTTGACGCTACGCTGTTGAGATTACGCTGCCTGTCGACGCTACAACGTTCTTTTCTGCTACGTTGTTGGTTCAAGCTGTTGACACTGCGCTGTTGACACTACGCTTACGCTGTTGACATTACGGTGTTGACAGCGCGCTGTTGACGCTACGCTGTTGACACTACGCTGTTGACACTACGCTATCGCCTCTACGCTGTTGACTTGATGCACCGTTAAGACGTTAAGCGTCGACGGCACGCTCATATTTCACGCCATGCCGTTGGTTCGCGCAGCTAACCATACGCTGTCGACAGCGCACGATGTGGGTGGACAGTACACTGTTGACACTACGCTGTTGACACCACGCTGTTGACATCATGCTGTTGCTACGCCGTTGGTTGACACTACGCTGTTGACGCTACGCTATTGACACTTCGCTATTGTACGCCATTGGTTGACACTACGCTGTTGACACTACGCTTTTGCTGCGCCGTTGATTGGCAGTATGCTGTTGACACTGCGCTGTTGACACTACGCTGTTGACACTACGCTGTTGACACTACGCTGTTGACACTACGCTGTCGACACTACGCTGTCGACGCTACGCTATCGACACGACGCTGTCGACGCTACGCTATCGACACGACGCTGTTGACTTAATTCACCGTGAAGACGTATTCTCGGGGCTATTAAGCGTGTGAGCGGTGGGCCAAAATGGGCGGCGTGGACGCCATGCGCCCTTTGCCGATTTTCGCCTTCGGTGCAGGTTCCTACGGGGCCACGAAACTTGTGCGGTGAGTTATCCAGGGTTCCGGCGGCCTGAACCAATCAGGACGGAAGTTTGTTGGCGCCACCAGTTTCCAGAGAAAGTAATGGTAAAGATGCGCTCCAAGAGTTCCAGGCTGTCTTGTTGCCCCGCGCGGCAAGACACGACCGGCCGAGTACGAAGGGCCGAGGGCCGCTCGACGAAACTCTGGAACTCCCAGAACGTGCTTTGAGCCAATCGTTCCATGAAGTTGTTACCGTCCCAATTTTCGGCGTCTGGTTGCCTTGTCCGCGCTGAGGGGCAGTCAACAACCATCCGAGACGTAGAAATTTGGCCGTCATACGCGATCAGAACATCGGAGCAGGTATGGATCCATATGTGTTGTTTTACATGTTTCGCCGAGTGAAAACGAGCGCGCACACTGGACCGCCGAACCTGGCATCTGTGCTGTGCGCTTTAGCTACGACAGGCTTTAGTTGCATGAGGCGCGGCGGGGCGGCACTGCAGTCGGGGCTGGTGCAGGATATTCATGTAGTCCTATCAGCTGCAGGGCGCCGAGGGCCTAGGGGCGTCTGAGGCCCCGTGGCTTCCCTCTTGGCCACCGAGCTGACGCTACTGGGTGTATGGGCACATGCGAAGCCGCCGATCGGTCTCGATGCATGGGCCTCTGGGCAGTGGAGTGGGCAGAGTTGCTCAATTGGCAACTGGCCTCGATCGTAATGGCGGCCGTGCATCCGACCTCTGTGATCCCGCGGCGCATGCACTGCGCCTCCGCCAGTGCAGTCCACGGCCCCCGAGCCCCCTTCGTTGGAGCTGCGCGCGACCGTCGCGCCGAGCTGCCAGCCGTCAGCCACACTCGAATGGACCATGTGGGGCGTCGAGCAGGAGACTGGCAGAGAGCTCGCTCAGCTTGCAGGGCGTCAGGGCGTCGAAGAGGTGGCGGGGGACAACGGGGACTTGGAGATCACATGGCCTGGGCCTTGATCTCCCAGATGCCTTGGCCCCCCGCCTCGCCCCCATCTTCCAGCCCGCTGCCTCGCTCCCCCGCCCTCCCTTGTCCGCGCACGCGCCCTGAAGCCTTATGAGCGCCAACCTGGGACCCCCTCCTCCTGCCTAGGGAACGCTGAGGAACCTCAAGGAATCCGAAGGGATCCCAGGGAACCTCTTGGATCCCTGAAGAATGTTAAGGGTCTCCGGAGGAATCCCACTCGAAGGAATTCCAATGAGCTTTTTAACATTGCAAACAAAAACGGCAAGTTTCTTTGCATGGGCGGGGGGGGCCTGAACCTGAAGCAAGCCGCAAACGATCTGCACGTGCGGACATCAAACAAGTCGACAGGCACTGACACACTAGAGATCGTTTTCTTATTCATTGTTTTGCCGATCGGCGCGGGCCCTCGCCTCCCCCCCTCCCCCCCCATGGAGTAGATCTTGGCTGTTTCTTGGCGCCTGCTTCGAGTGGGTGGAGTCTCCGCCAGAGGCAGCACTCTTGCGAACAGTCACACTAAGCAGAGGTCTGGAGCCAGACCCCCAGCCTCCCCCCCCATGCCACCCAATGTCGAAACGCCGAATAAAAAAACGCCAACCTAGTGTTCGTTTGAAGAGGGCGAGGGGTGGGGGTGGGGGGCGACCGCAATGCCAGTAAACTTGCCCGCATCTGAAAAACCGGCCCAATGGAACCCGCAGGGAATCCTGAGGAACCCTTCGCACATCCGGAGGATACTTCCAAGGAGCCCACAGGAATGTTCAGCGAATCCCAGGGCACCCCTCGGGAACCCTCCGGAGATTCTTGCGCGGAGTCCTTCTGAGAGCCGCTCCCCGCGCGGGCCCGCTGCCGCCTGTAGCCCCCGCGGCGCCGCCGCAGGCGGGCGGCAAAGACGACGGCCAGGAGCGGCCCCCGCAGGACCCCGCCGGCACTCCGCCTGCGGCGGGAGGCGGCCAGGGCCAGGAGCCGATCGGGCGACCGCCGGCCCGGCCCCGCGGCGGCCAGGGTGGCGCGGCCAGGGGGGGAGGGCGGCCAAGAGGGGGGCGATGTCAGCCGCGCGCAGAGGGGGGTGGGGGGAGGGGGGAGGGCTTCTTGGAAGCACCCCTGGGCCTTATCTGTAGAGACAGGGCCGCCGCCTTCGAAGAAGAAGCCTCCTAAGAAGGCCTCCCCCCTCCCTCCGCCCCCTTGTGCGCGTCGCCAACGATGACTAAGTCGGGGGAGGGAGCCATGATATCTCCCCAGATTTCATGGCGCCTCTTCCTACTTCAATGCATCCCTGGCCCCCCTCCCCTCCCCCTGGGCTGGGCCGCGCACTTGCCGACGCCCGGGGAGGTAAGGGAGGACGAGGATCGAGGTTTTCGCGCATTTTCGTCGGTCCTCGGCTTTCGTCCAGCCCCGGGGCGCCTCCATAGCAGCTGCGGCTCGCCGAGGGCGTGCCGGGGTTGCCCGGATCGTCCGGAACGGCCACCAGAGGCCCGCACTGTGGTCGTGGACCGCGCACGCACACGCAAAGATTCATCGATTCCCCGGAAAAAATATTGAAAAGATGGGGAGGGGAGGGGAAGACGAACTTCCAGGAAAGAGGGGAGGTATGAGGAAGCCTGGGATCTGTGTCTGTTTATTTGTGTGCCTCTGGGCCCCACTCATTCTCGGCGCGATGGGGGGGTGGGTCGGCTTGCGGCACGGCGGCGCAGTGGGCGCGTCACGCTAGAAACCGTCCTGGCAGCAGGTGCCCAGCGAGAATTGCGCATTCCCCAGATTCTTCGGGGCGCAGGCCAGAACTGGAACACCGTGGGAGGTTAGATATGGACGACGAGAGCGCCCTTTGATTGTTGTTGCCGAGCAAGATTCCCTATCCCGTGAGCCTACTCATGGCTCCGCGCACCGTCCCTTCGTCTGTCGGCGGCACGCAAGAGGGGGTCATTTTTCTAAGGTTCATGTGGATAGCGTGAGCACCTTGTGTTTTGTTTGTTTGTACATGGGCATATGTATGTACGCACACGCACTAAATGCAGGGTTTCGCAGCAGCCCCCCTCCCTCCAGCCTTCTTGAAATGCCCCCCCCCTCCCTTCGCCCCTTCGCTCTCTGCCCGACGCGATACAGCCAACCCGCAGAACAAGTCTGAGCGACATTCCCTAGGGTACCTTTGCATCCATGCCCTTTCGGTCTATCCTTGGCCAGTTTCGTTCGTCGCCGCCTCGCGCTTGAACAACTTCGAGATGGGCGTCCAAGGCTCTTGCATCCTTATCGCGCATCCTTATGGTACGGATTGACTGTAGTCCCCCCCTGCCTCGCTGCTGCATCGCCACCTCTCCGATCTCCCGTGCGTGTGTTTTTGTCCTGGTGGCCGCTCCGCGGCACTTAGCTGAGCTCGCCGCCCCGACTGGCCTCTCGGCCGCACGGCGTGGCCACTCCGTGGGTACAGTCAACCCGCACAAGAGGGATGGACAGTCTTCCAAAGGGTATCCTCGCATGCCTTGCCTCCTCGGTCCATCCTTTGCCACTTTCGTTGGCCGCGCCCCGCTCGAAAGTCCGAAGCGGGCGTCCAAGGCCCTTGCATCCTTATCGTGCATCCTTCTGATACGGGTCAACCCTCGCTCGCTTCTGATAGGTCTTAGGTGGGAGCATCCACGTGGCGCGCTCCAGAAAGGTCTTCGCACTCGAGAACCCAAGGAGTTGGCATCTCTTCCTGGGCGGAAGGCTTGCGGAAGACGGCGAAGGTAAATTGAGGCTATAGCACCGCCAGCGGGAGCCGCCGAGGGGAAGGAAGACATGCACCCCCAGGTTGGCGGAAGACGGTGGGAGTTAAACGAGGCTACCGCTTTGCCAGCGGAAGCCGGCGGAGGGCCAACGAAAGCCAGCGGAAGAAAAACATGCACCCCGAAGAGGAGACATTTTTGGGGGGTTCAGGGTTTCTGGAACCCGCCACATGACAGAGAAGGGGTTGTGTTGGTTGTCATTGTAGTTCTAGTGGATTGGTACCTTCTTGTGTTTCTGCTCGCCTCGCAGGGTGGGCGCCGTGCCCAGAGACGTGCGTGCAGGCATCTGTGTTGGACGTTGACCTGCCAAGGCTTGTTTGCTATTCTCCTCCCGCTCCTCTTGTGACGCCGGTGTCGTGTGCAGGACAGCTTGTCCACAAGGGACGAGCTCGTCAGGGAGCCAGTCAGCTCGGCCATCGTCGCGGTTGGGGGTCTGAAGGAGGATGTTGGCCACTTAGCGCCGCAGGGAGGGGCAGCTGAAGGCAATGAGGCTCTCGGAAGGAATTACTATCCACAAGTCACCCGGGGGAGCCGTTCTAATGTTACCAAACGCGCCTCTCAGAGAGGATCGTTTGGGTACCGTACGTGGGCCAGCGATGGTGTGGGCCAGCGGCGGGCGCGCCTCGAAACTCGCGCATTGCCGCAACATGAACCGCCAGTGGGTGGACCACACGTCGGGCTGAGCAACACCAAGTCGCACCAGACAGCTCTAAATAGCACAAAGCGAAGACCACAAGTGCTAAAGTAGGTTCCCATGATTTGCCACCTAAAGTGTGTTCCGTGGGACGGTCACTAGGACGCAAGAGCCCGCCTCGAGTGCCCGCCCTCGTTTTCCCCAGGGCTCGTCGGGGGGGTTCCGCAGGCTTCGGTTGGAAGTTTCGCCTCTCGCCGTCGGGGAAGCCGCGCAGAGGCCATCCCTGCCACGGCCTTGCCGAAGCGAGAGCAACGTCCGCCCCCCCCCACCCCACCCACCCCTCCAATGTGTGCAGGAGCGGAAAAGAACGTCTACGTGCATGATGTTCGAGGTTTTTTGGGGACATCGAGCCCGGGAGCATGCGATAAATGGGGAATCGCATCGCGCCTCGGCGTCGAAGCTCTCGCCGCTCGGCTCGGCTTTTTTTCAAACGGTTTGGACGGATCGTCTGCAAGTGCCACGTGAGCGTTCGGTGGCGTGTCCATCAAAGCACCCCGACGATCGTTCGGTTGCGTGTCCATCAAAGTTCCCCGATAATCATGCGAAACCGCGAATGGAGGATGGTGTGTCTGGATTGTGTCCTCATTCGTTTTCATCGTGCAGGTCGCTGATTTTGTTGCAGCGCCAACTGCTGCATACCTGTAAGGTGTTCCTTATTGTGTGTGCTCTGGTGCTTACGCTTGTACGCAATGCGAGTCCGAGATTCAAGACGTGCGCTATCACCAAATTTGTTTGCCCTGCTAGGCCATTGTAGTTCACCCCCTGCAGCACCTCATATGTGTTTGGAC
Organism: Prorocentrum cordatum; assembly: GCA_963575745.1. NCBI lineage: Eukaryota > Dinophyceae > Prorocentrales > Prorocentraceae > Prorocentrum > Prorocentrum cordatum. The sequence goes on along the minus strand of CAUYUJ010015204.1, from coordinate 16,565 downwards.
GCCTCCGTTCCAGCGTCCCTCCCCTGTTTGTGCGCTGGCTGGGCTTATTTGTCCACCAGGGAGTTTTTGTCAGGATCGTTTTGGCAATTGTTCGATTCAAAACCCTTTCTTCGCTCTTTCGCACAATCGCTTTGCCCGCGGCTTCAAATTTGCGTCCCGTTCTCTTAGGCGGAGCGTTCGGACGACGCGCGGGGGGTTGGGGGGAGGCGCGTGGGATGGAATGCCAGCGACGATACGTCACCAGTTGAATTTCGATCTGCCAGCCCGGCCGCGCGCACCCTGAGCAAGGAGCAAAAAGGAGGCGGCGGAGGGTAGGAGAGGATTCAGGCAGAGGAGCAGAGTGAATGGAAGGAAGGGAGGAGGCAAGATCGGAAAGCGCAGGATGAAGAGGAACAGTTGTTGGGCGGAGAATCGCGAAGACAGGGGCGGAGACAGACGAGGAGGATGGCCAATGATAATGCAGAGAGATAGTCAGGCCGATGTTGATAAGGTGAGGAGGATGGAGGGTTGATTAGGGCGGAGGTCGGATACCGGAAGCAAGATGGGCGCTGGAAGGAGCGGGGAGGTCTGGCCGTGCCTGCGAGGTACGGCGGGGTTTTGTGAGGGCGTCTTGCGGGCGCCCCGTGCGCTTGATGGGAGCGCCGGGTTTTCGCCTGGTGGGCGCCTGTGGGCGCCTCGTTGGCGCCTCGTTTGCTGGTGAGTGCGGGGGGGATTGGTTTCGGAAGCGTCCGTTGTTTTCCAGGTGCGTACCTCGGCTTGTGTGGGGCTGTCAATGTACGTGACTGTTTCTCCCCTCTGGCATGCCCGAAGAAATTCATGTGCATACCCCAGTTGCCCCCTGGCTATGTACATGCCGCCGGGGGAACGGGTGACCGGTGAACTGACGATTTCCATCGCGTTCGCCGAGAAATCGCACGAACCCAAAGACGGGCCAGAAGGCCCTGGACAGCCCCAAGACAGCTCCAAGAGGGGCCCAGAAGAGTTCCCAAGAGGGGCCCAAAAGAGTCCCCAACGGTACCATACCAAAGGCCCGTGGTATGATATCGTTTGGGGCCGCCTTGAGGGCCCTCTCGAAGCCCTTTTTGGCATTCTTGGGGTCGTCCTCTGGCCCCAAAGACGGCCCAGCTGGGCCCTGGGCGGTCCCAACCCAAGAGAGCTCCAAGAGGGGCCCAAAAATGTTCCCGTGAGGGCCCCCAAAGAGGGCCGCCAACGATATTAACGTAGCAAGATCCCTGGTGCGGCATCGCTGGGGGACCTCTAGGGGCCCGTGTTGGGCTCTTGAGACGGCGCGGGAGGCCCCCAGACAACCCCAAGAGATTTCCAATAATTGTTCAAAAGGGCCCTCAAGAGGGGCCCAGAAGGGCCCACAACGGTATCATACCAAGAGCCGCTTCGGGGTCTTTCTGCGGGACTTCCGCCGGCCCCAAATATTACCCGAGAGGGTCCCCGACAGCCCCAAGAGAGCTTCGAGAAGGGCCCAAAAGAGTTCCCAAGAGGGGCCCGAAAGGGCCCCAAACAATATCATACCAAGAGCCCGTGGTATAATATCGTTGGGTGCCATCTTGAGGCCCTCTGGTGGCCCTATGGGGGCCTCTTGGGGTTTCCTTCTGGCCCCAAAGACGGCCCAGGAGGGCCACATGCAGCCCCAATTGAGCTTCAAGAGGGCGCAATGTCCTTTAATGCTGGAGAGTTGTAGCTCCACTGCATCGTTTCTACCACACAAGTTGCACATACATAATTCAATAATTTCGTGTTGAGGACAAGGGGGCCAGAAAAGGCCCGAAAGGACCCCCGCTTGATTACAATGCTGCCCAACATATGTTTGTGTGTGGCTCACTGGGATAAGCGGGGATCAGGAGGAGGAGGAGAAAACGCAGAGGTAGGAGGAGGGGGGAGACGATGGAGGAGGATAGCTCGAATATTCATTCATGTACGTACTTCGGCGCGTACGTCCTTCTCTGGATATGGCAGGCCAGGGCGTCTGGCCATCTTTGGAGCTGCCTTGAAAAGGCGCAGGGCCCCTCCTGTCCCGCCGGGGGCCCTTGCGTCCCTGCCAGTGAGAACGCCGAGCAAGAGAGCAGTTTGCCACCATCTCTAGTCGCATACCAGGAAGTAGACCATGGCGCGGCCAATCTGGGCGGGAGTCGGACACTGGCCAGATATCGTTCCAGCGCTCGGCCCTTCCACGGCCAGCCGCGCGCAGCCTTCTGCATGCCGCATGCCTTTCCGGCCTGCAACCTGCCTTCCGCGTAGTCTACAGGCGAATCCAGCTGTGTGTGAATCCTGCCCTTCAGCCCGGCCGCCCCCGCGCGCTCGCCGCAGCCTCGCTGCGTGAGAGTGCCCTCGCGCCCGGTTCCCCCCCCGGCGGCCGCCTTCCACGCTTCTTTCCTTCCTCTTGCGTGCGGGTGAATTCGCGATTCCGTGCCCCGTTCTCTCCCAGACGCGCGTGCGAAGCTTCTGCCGCGCTGCGACGTAAGAAGTTCCCAGCCTCCTGGTGCAACCTGGAGGGCTGCTGCATGGGGCAGACGTTGGCCCTGCAACTCCCAGGGCCCTCCGGGCTCACACTTTGAACACCCAGGGGGAAACCAATGGCAGGGGGGGCGCCAGGGGGCCTCCAGCTTCCAGGGAGGGACCACTGGGCCGCCAGGGGAGCGCCAATGCTCTCCCGAAGACTTCGAGGGCGCTTCGAGAGATCAGCTATAAGGCGCCATCCCAGGCCAGGAGCATGGCTGGCGCCAGTGTGGGAGCGTCCTGCAGGGCTGGGAGTGTGGACTGCTGAAGCAGGCGCATGCCTAGGAGACGTCAGAGGGGATGGATCGAAGACGGGGGTCACATCTCCCACCTGCGCTCTAACCAGTGCGGACAGTGCGGGCGCAACGGGCAGCTTGCTCGGACAGCCGCGACCCCCTCGCAAGCAGAAGCTGGGCGGAACGGACTTGGCCCAGCAAACAGGACATTCAACACCCTTCACGTGCAAGCGACCTTGTGGATTGTGACGTAGCGGCCTCAAGATGTGAGACCCCATCGGCTCTCACCCCAGGTGCGCCTGCAGCAGAGCAGGGCACTCCAGCGCGTCTCTCCCTTGCGAGAGTGCGAATGACCGACGGCACGGCGGCCTCCAGCAGCGCAGCAGCCGACCGTGGTGTGTGTGTGTGTGTGTGTGTGTGTGTGTGTGTGTGTGTGTGTGTGTGTGTGTGTGCCGACGTGCGATGGGTGCCAGCGCGCCTGCCTGCGGAGCAAGCCGAGAGGCGAAGGGGGACAGATGGAACGGTGTAGATACGAGAGGGGGCGTTGGTTCAGGAATGTGCCCAAGAGGCTTCGGACCCTGGGGAGTCCCTTATCCGATGAGGGCGGCAGTGATGCCCATGGCTAATCCACGATTGGAGTTCCACCAGCTTCCAGAACCTGGATTCCTTCTCCAATGGTTCCTAATCCAATGCTCTCACCGTATGATAAGGGGACGGAGAGGTCGGAGGAGAGCAGGCGAGAGCAGGCCAGGGGAACGCAGGGAAGTGGATCTCGAAATGGAGGATTGATCGTGAGTTGCGTGCGCACCGCGTGCCCCACAGTTGGACTTATGTGCAGGACAGAGCGCAGGAACGTTCGCATTCTCCCCGTCATCCCGAGGTAGAAAAGTTCATTGCGCAGAATGAGGCTGTGGACGTGAACGCTGCTGGAGATTTGCGGTCCCTCTTCGACGATCTTGAGCCAGAGTGTGGAACCAATTTCCCGCATCCTCGCCTCATGCTCGTTGGCCGTAGCGGAATTGATTCCCAAGCCCATTGTGGAGCTGGGTCCTCGTTTGGATTCCGCAGCGCGACGCGCCTCCTGCCTTACAACCTCTCCCTCCCTTTCTTTTTCCTTCTCATATCCCTGCCTCTGCTCTCAACATGTTAATGTCGGCACGCCTCGGCGCACCGTTCTCGCAAAACGTAGCCGCATAGGGAGGCACACCTACGGTCTCAGCGTGCGCAGACTCATGCGGGCCCGCATCCAGTTCGGTCCTCATTCAGGTTGTGGCCCCATACGAATCGTCACCTACAGCCTCAGTGGACGTAGACGCATGTGGGCCCACACGACTCTCCCCCCTGCAACCAACCGCGTGGGGGGCCACACTTTTTTGGCACCCCTTACGCAGATTGAGGCCCCACTGGGAGTTTTACCCAAGATCTCGGCTGGCGCAGGCGCATACAGGCCCACACCAATGTCGGCACACCGTTCACGCACGTAGAGGCTCCATGAGGAGTTCCACCTGTTGTCTCAGTGCGCGCAAGCTCATGCGTGCATGCGCCCCCCTTGGTAGACAGCTCAAGCCGATCGTGTCCCCTATGAGGGCATCCAACTGCGGCTTCAGTAGGCGTGTTCGCATGCGGGCCCGGCTTCCATCTCGGCGCACCTCTCGCGCGGATGGTGGCCCCACTGGAGGTTCAGTGCGCTCGCGCGCGCCTGCTCCGCACCCCTCTGCTGTGGGCAGGCCCTGCGGCGCACGCAGCCGCACGCGGTGGGGCCCGCGCCCATCTCTCGGCACACCGCTCGAGCGCACAGTGGCCCCATGACAGGCTCCACCTATGGCTAGAGCCAGTGGGTGCAGACGCATGCAGGCTCGCGCCCATCACGTGACGCCCACTCGCGCTGACCGCGGCCCCATGAGGGGCTCCAGCTGCAGCTCCGGTGAGTGCGTTCGCATGCGGGCCCGCGCCTATCTCGTCGCACGTGCCACGCGGGGAGCCCCACCTACGGCCTCAGCGGGTGCAGCCGCACGCAGAAGCACGCGACCATCGGCGCGCTGACGCGAGCCTGCTCTGCAGCCCCTTGCTATCCGCACTGCCCCGCGGCACGTATCATATCAGATGAGGGCAACGCCCTTCGCTACACACAGCTGCACAGGTCTGGGCCCTTGGCCAGGCAAGATTTGTCAGAGCGCCATGGCTGATGTCCACAGTGCACTTGCATGCCTGCTCGTGTCTGTTCATCTTCTGCGGGGTGCTGCTGGCAACAGGGAAGCGCTGCGCGAGGGCATTGCTTGTGGTGTTCCTCATCCTCTTCTCTCCTCATCTTCTCTCCTCCTCCTCCTCCCCCCTCCTCCTTCTCCTCCTCCTCCTCCTCCTCCTCCTTCTCCTCCTCCTCCTCCTCCTCCTCCTTCTCCTCCTCCTCCTCCTCCTCCTCCTCCCTCCTTCCTTCCTCCTTCCTCCTTCCTCCTTCCTTCTTCCTCCGTCCTCCTCCTCCCCGGACGCCCGACGTCGTGATTTCGCCCAGAGGTGTGAACCTCTTCCCTGGGACCGTTATTCATCGTGTGTGTTCTTGTGAATGGTCTTGGGGCCTGGCAAGGGCCTCCAGATGCCGAGAACGGCGAAACAAGTATCCGCGTTGTTTTTGATGCATGGTAGGTGTCTATTGTCCTCCTCCCCTTCGCGGCCACTCTGGCTCGAGAGCTCGTCTCGGCGGGGCTCCAGCTGGCAGCGGTCGTGGCCCAACGCGGCGGCGGCGCTCCTCGGCGCGTGCTGCGCTCAGGGCGGGTGGCTCCTTCGCCGCAGTGGTTTGCGGCCACGGGGGGGCCCTCCCCGGCGCGCGGCCCGCTCCAGCCGTGGGCGGAGCGGCGGCAGCGGGGGGGCGTGCGGCGCACAGGAGGGCCCGCTGAGACAGCGGCAGTTAGCCTTCGGGGGCCCCCTCGTCTCGGGGGCGACGACGAGGGCGAACAGCCCAAGGGAGAGCAACCCATGCATCCAGGGGCGCCGATGCTCCATGCCTTCGGCGAGGCTCCCGGGCGATTCCGTGTAACCTGTAATGGCCGCCCCTCGGCGAGTCGCCCCTCTCGTCGGCCCCGATCGTCGCCACCACGACCTCACGGCGCAGCTGGAGGCTGCAGAGCATGCCCGTGAGGATGCCTGGGCCATAGCCTTCGACACGAGGATCACGGACATTTGATTGCAAGGCCACGGGCGCGCGCGAGCAGCAGGGGGCGCAGGATTTGTCCATCGCCGCAGCGCCTTTCGGCAAGGACGGGGGCTGGGGCGACGCCCCTCAGTTGTGGGCACCCCTAGTGCGCGTCTAGGGATGTGCGGCCCTCGTGTTATGTTGTCCTCGGCAGGGTAGCGCGTAGGGCTGAGCCATGAGGATGGCTCACGTAGACACAACCTAGACGCGAGAATCACCCTTCTCCCTCGTCGCGCCTCCCCTCCCCTCCTGCCCTCACCGCTCCCCCCTCCGTCCTCGTCCGTCCCACCTCCCCTGTCCCTCGTGTCCTTCTGCATCCCTCGGCTGTCCCCCGTCATCCCTCCCCATCATCTTCCCCCTCCTCGTCCCCCTCCCCCGCGCAACTCCGATGAGTATTTAATCTTCTGAACCGCCTCTCGGCTAACAGCCAACATCCAGCTGAACAGACGCATCCCTGTCTTAGCAGCTTTCGCTCGCGCCAGCGACAACACACCAGACGATCTTAGAACCAAGCGTGGCTGGTTGAGTTGGTTCGTTTGTGTGGAAAGTCCTCCTCCCTCCCCTCTTCACCCAGCCCTCCCCGCCGCCGCCTCTCGTTATCCCCCCCTTTCTCATCAGGAGGAGGGGGTGTGGAGGGGAGGCGGCGCGGAGGCATCGGCCCGCCAGGTCGTGTCGCTCCTTCTCTCCCCTCTGCCCTCCCTCCTCCCTCCTGCTCCCCCCTTCGCTCCTCCCACTCCATCCTCCCTCCTCCCCCTTACCCTCATTCTCTCCCTCTCGTCCCGTTCGCCTCTCCCTCCCCCCTCCTGGGGGGAGCAGCTCGCAGGAAAGCCAGGAGGCGGGGCGCAGTAGCATGGGCCAGGGCTTCTCTGCACCGAGCCCGCCGACTGGCCAGCGTGCGCCCGTGGCACAGCGCCGGTTGTGCGCGAGGGTGGCGGAGAGGAGGCAGAAGGTGCAGGAGGAGGAGGAGGAGGAGGACGAGGAGAAGAAGAAGGAGGAGGATGCCCTGCCATGCCCTGACATCGGCCTCCGGGGACCCTTCTTGGGCCCCGGGACCATCAAGACAACACCCTGGATGAAAATCCAGTTTCCCGACAGCTAGGCCTCCCACATGGGGTTCGAGTGGGTGGGGTCGGAAGAGCTCGCTGCATCGCTGAATCATCGCCGATGTATCGGCGATGCATCGCCGATGCGGTTCGATGTGGAGTCCGTTTTTCTCCACGCCGACGTCGCCGATGCATCGCCGAAGTCGCGAGATCTATCGACCCTATCTACTCCGGCCCCATCTGAGAGGCCTCCTAGAGAGGGTGTCCAGAGTCCATACCTCTGGGGAGCCATCGTGTGAAGAAGCACGACGTCGGATGTCTTGGTCACAGTCGGACTGGAGGCCATCGCGGGCAGAACAAAGCGAACATCGTGGCCCTCTGAGAGCCATCCTGGAAAGCTTGATCACCCAACGCGCTCCTGCCAGGAGGGTGCCGCAGGACGCGGCCAGCACGGGCGAGGTCTGGATACGCATGGGCCAGATGTCTTTCCAGTGCTCGTCAGTCGTATGGCTGAGCACGCCAGGCTTCCGCATGTCTTTCCAGCGCGTGGATGCTCCACATGCAAATCTCGAAGAACCAACTGCATTAACATGAACTGTTGGCGCTCCGCGCGGATTTCTTGGATCCGCGCTGGGCCCCCTTTGCGCGCTCCGCGCGCCAGGGAGGGGGGTCCAGCGCGGATCCAAGAAATCCACGCGGAGCGCCAAAAGTTTATGTTTATGACGTTTTTTCTTCTTCTGAAATCTAGCCACATGTGTCCAGCTTCCTGGGGTTCTCTAGGGCGCTGGACTCCACACGAAGGCTCTCAGAGTCCGAGTTCACTGAGTTCGCCTGCCCTGGTTGGCACAGCCAGTGGGCACATCCTTCCGCCGCCCCCACTCCCCCCCGCCAGGTCGTGCCCCCCGGAGGTGCAGCGCATCGTCCTCTCGCGCGGGGACCCGGGCCTCAGAGTGCTCAGATCCTCCTCCGCTTGGCCTCTGGCGAGCCTCATTTTTGTGGACTACGCGCCAGGTCTTCCTCGAAGAACAACAAGCATACCTACGTACTTTGCCGAAGGACCGCGGATTACTTCTGTGGTGGGCCCTGGGCCCGAGAAATCTGTACGGATGTCTGAGAACGTTGATGTTTTTTGTCGTGTTTCTTCCGTCTTCCTACCTCCAGACGGCCAGCACGGCACGTGGCCAGCGCGCGAACAAACACACGACAGGTCCAAGCAATTGGCTGATGATCGGCGTTTGGTCCAAAAGGTCGTCGCATCAGGGATAATAAATCTGGGCGGGATGTCCCGATACATCTGCAGAAAGGAGCCCCTATCCCTAATCTTTTTGGGCCTCCCAACTTAGGTCCGCTCCCAAAGGATTAGGGGTCCTTTTTTGGTTAGTCAGGGAGTTGCCGTCCTCGCTATGAACGCTTGGCTGCCACAAGCCAGTTATCCCTGCGCTAACTTTTCTGACACCTCTAGCTGAACATTTCTCAGACCTAAAGGATCGATAGGCCATGTTTTCACAGTTTGTCTTCGTACTGAAAATCAAAATCAAGCAAGCTTTTCCCAGCTCGCTTTTTTGTCCCAGCTCCTCGCCTCTCATCCGCAACCCTCCTCCCTCACCCAGGAGGGATTACACACATACGCATACACACACAGACATGATGAATCGTCGATTCCCCAGAAAAATTAGAAATATATGGGAAGTGGGGGGAGACGAAAACCCAGACAATATGTGCAATATGGGGAATCCGTGGATTTGTGTCTATTCATTTGTGTGTCCCTGGGGTCCTTTACTCACCCCACCCCCAGTCGTCCTCGTCCTGGTCCCCCCCTCCTCACCCGCCCTTCTCAGCCATTCCCCCCAGCCAGCGGGTCGACGATCTCCAAGCGATCGCACACTGGAGCCTGTGGGGTCCGTGGACCCGCTCTGAGCAACAAAAATGGCTGGGGGGGATGGGTGGGAAGGGTGGATGCGGATGGGGAGGGATGAGGACGAGGAAGATTGAGGAGGAAGAGGCTGTGGGAGAGGAGGCCCCTCCCTGGCTCCAGCCTGGGATCGCGACATCGCCGACCCGTCGATCGCGATCATTCCCGATGGGAACCCCGTCGGCTCCTCGCCCCAGAGCGAGGCGCTCCGCGCCCCGGGATGGCCCTCCTCGGCCGGCTCGGTCTCTGGACCGCATCGGCAGGCGCCGACGTCGCGCAGCAGAGGCGCACCCGCACGGAGGCGGCGTCAGACGGTGGCGAAGCGAGGCACCGGGAGTCGGCCCGCGGGGGGCCCCCTCGCCGCCACGGCCGGGACGCAGCTCGGAGAACGGGAGCGTTTGGGCAGCGGGGGGGGTCCGGGCACCGATGTCTGAGCCGCCGTCTTCTCGGCCCTCCCTGCGCCGAAGGAGACCATGACAGGGGTCGACCTACACTGTGTTTGGGCGATTTTGTGGGCGGTGTCCGTTTGAATTTCGTCCTGCAGCAAACGCGGCCTGGAGACAAAACATCACGAAAAGGAGGAGCACTGTCGATGTCGAGCCCTGCACAATGATTGACAGAACGGCGCGTGTTGTTGTTGTTGTTGTTGTTGTTGTTGTTGTTGTTGTTGTTGTTGTTGTTGTTGTTGTTGTTGTTGTTGTTGTTGTTGTTGAACATTATTAATTCTAAAGAATAATTATTGTTGGGACCCCTGGTGCACGGCCCCCCTGCGCCGCCTAGGCCGCAGCTACATTTTCATCATTTTCGTGAGGAAGCCTCAGGTAATACGATGTCATCAAGATCCGGTTGTTTTGTTGTAATCCGTTTTCCCTTGCAAAAAACACTATAAAATGACATTTCTTGTTCTAATATAATCAAATTTCAAGAATCCCTTGCAAAAAATAAGGTAAAGTGGACATTCGCGCGCGCAAGACGAAATCCTTCCAAAAGCTTAGTGTTCGGAGCGATTTTAACATAAAAACATCAAAAAACCAATGGTTTTTCAACAAACAAATGTCAAAATCTCATCCCGCGCGCTCTTGCGGATTCGTAGGAAAACCAACACTTTTTAAACATTTCTGTCAAACGGGCTTTTGCGAGCAACTTTTTCGAACTTCTGCGACAACGGTTGCGCACCTGCCAGGGCCATCATCCCTGTCAAATAATACCATGCGGGACACATTCGTTTTTTCTTCGCGCGCGCACGCCGAAATCTCCAAAAACCATTGGGTGTACGAACGTAGGCTGAAGAACTTCTGTGGGTGTACGAACGTAGGCTTAACAACTTCTGTGGGTGTGTACTCCACGCCAGTGTAGTAGCCACGGTCGTCCGCAGGCCACGAAGTGAAGTGTCCGAACGTCATAGGGCGGGAAGCTGGGTGTGGGTGGTGGCGAAGAGTCGTGTGGATATTTGGTAGAGCTTGCACTGCCCCCCCACAAAGTGGGGGTATTGGCTGGCGTCGCATGAAAACCCTGGCACTGGTGAGAACACTGAGCGTTCGGGTAAAGTGATTGTTGTTGTTGTTGTTGTTGTTGCAGCGGGCGCTGGCGGAATCCATCGGCCGATTCCCACCCTGCTGGTGGGACCGTCGCGGTCGGCGCTTCCCCTGGGGGCGCAAAACGCGCCGACCTCTGCCAGGCCTGTTTGCCCTGGAAGTCCGAGGCGGGGAGTGATCCAGAGCCACCGCCGGGGGGACTGGGTCTTCGGGGGCCTCGGCGAGCGATGGATCAATGGATCCGTTCGGGCCCTGGGGCCGAAATGTGCACATGTCCGCCACCCCCCTGGGGTTCCAGGACGTCGGTGCCCCAGGCGGCTGACGTGGATGATTGCGGTGGGGGCGTTGGGTAAGGAGTGTGCCCAGAAGGCTCCAGACCCAAGCGGATTCCTCATCTGATGAGGACGGCAGCAATGTCCTCCTCCTGCTCCGCCTCCTCCTCCTCCTCCTCGTCGTCCTCCTCCTCCTCCAGGAGGAGGAGGAGGAGGAGGAGGAGGAGGAGGAGCAGGAGGAGGAGCAGGAGGAGGAGGAGCTCTCCATCCTCCCTTCTCCCCCGTCTTACCTATGGTGGTGGTGGTGGGAAATCTGCCCATCATCAGGGGCCCCGCGGCCCGCCGCGGGGCCACGATGCCCGCCGCCCGCCGCGGATCTCTCCTGCACGGCGGCCGGGCCGAAAGGACCCTGGCCCCCCCTCGGGGGTCAGGGGACGGGGGCCCATGCAGAGCCTGCAGGATCCTTCGAAGAGGAGACAACGCCATGAAGATACGTAAACTTTTGGCGCTCCGCGCGGATTTCTCGGATCCGCGTTGGGCCCGCCGGCGGCGCCTCCGGCGCCGCCCCTGGCGCGCTCCGCCTCTGACGCGCGGAGCGCGCCAGGGAGGGGGGTCTGGCGCAGATCCAAGAAATCCGCGCGGAGCGCCACAAGTTTACGCTTCTGCCGTTTTTTTTATCTTCTAATTTTGCAGAGCCAGGGCTGCACTGACCCTGCTTGCGCGCAGGAGCTCGCAGGATCCTGCAGGGTCCTGCAGGGTCCCGCGACGCCTGACGGTCACGGGCTTGCATTGACCCAGGTCAGTGCGTCCCTGACATCCCTCGTGGGCGGCAGCGAGGGGGGTGATGACTAGGGGGGGATATCATGGCGGGGGCCATGATATCCCCGATTTCATGGCGCCACTTCTTATGTCAATACGTCCCCGGCCCCCCCTTGGGCCGCGCAAGTGCCGCCGGCCATGATTTGCGCTCCCTCTCTGACGCCCCCCTCTTGGCCGCCCCCGAATCCCCGACATCAGGGTCCATGTCGATCCGATCGATCCGATTCGATGTCGGCTCTGGCCGATCCGATCCGATGCGATTTCGACATTCTGGCGATCCATGCGGTCCGAGGGCCCGTCCTCAGGGCCATCTTCCGGGGGTCCTCTGTCTGAACGGGCACTGTGACAGACCAGCGCACCCTGGCGCGCCCGGGAGAGCTGCAGCCGCGGGTCGAAAGATGCTCCGCTCTTCCTTCTGGGAATGTGTAAAGCCCTGGTCCTGGGCCGCAGCGTCCTGGTTCCAGGTGGGGCCTGACATCCCCCAGACACCCGGCGGCTCGGCTTCTCGGAGGCATGGGCTCCCGGATCTCTCGACCCCGTCTCTGCGGCCGGCTTCCAGATTTCGAGCAAGATCTCAGGTGATTCCCACGCCCGCAGGGCGCGAGGGCCCGCCCGTCGTGACTTCTCCTCACGCCCAGGGGCCTGGGCTGGGCGCGGTGCCCCCGCAGGGGTGTCCGTGGCTCGGTCGGGTCGGCCGCTTCGCAGTCGGGCGCCTTCGGTCGCCTCGATTCTGCCGGTGGCTGCGCCGCTGCATCCATCTGGGCTGCCTTTGCTCCGTCAGGTTTGGTCCACTTCGATGTCGCTGCTGCTTCGGCCGGTTTTCACATGTGCCGCTACAGTCAACCCGCATCAGAAGGATGGGCATCCTTCCCAAGGGTACCCTTGCATCCTTGCCTCCTCGGTCCATCCGTGGCCGCTTTCGTAGGCCGCGCTCCGCTCGAACAGCTTCGAAATGGGCGTCCAAGGCTCTGGCATCCTTATCGCGGATCCTTCTGAAACGGGTCGACTGTAACGTATCGGGCCGTTGGCCAGTCTGGGCTGGGACTGGTGCCTCCGCCTCCGGGTCGGTTGCGCGCGACAGACCCTCTGCGCCTCCGGGGGGGCATGCCCAAAAACCCAAGCACGCAGGCTGCCACGGCCGCGCCGCACGCGGCGATCGGCAAGCCACGCACCGAAGACAGGTCACTCCAGACAGTATGTTTTATGCGTGGCGTGCTTGGGCGTGAGCATGTACGATGTTTTTGCCTCCATTCGGGACCCCCTGGAAGTCCCGACCTCTTCCCCAGCGCCGGCGTTCCATCCCGAGTCGTTATTAGTGACGCTGCTGGAGGGCGGAACCGGCCCCCAGAAGCCACAGGCGGCGGGGACCAACTCCGCCCTGCTCTGCCCAGAGCGTCGCAGGCTCGGGCCTGCCCAGGGTCGCTCTTGCCCTGCGCGTAGCCGACGGTGCCCTTTCCGCCGCCGAGGACCTGAGCAGCGCGCGCAACCCCTCCGCGGCGCTCATCGCGCGCATCCGCGACGCCAGGCCCTCTGCCCCCCCCCGTTGCCCCTCGCATTCTCTTCTCGGCTACGCGTGCCGCGGGCGGGACCGCGGGAGGGCTGAGGAGGCAACGAGCTCACCGAAGGCAACACAGGTCGGAAGGCCACTCGTTTCTGCATTGAGGGCAGAACAGCAAGCGCCGCCAGTGACGCAAAGAGATCCACTAGCCGCCTCCAGTGCAACGTATCATCTTGCCTTGGCTGCAAGGCTGCTGTCTTCGGTGACACACGTTTGCCTTCAGCGACACTGGCGGCGCGCACCAGGGGGGTGGGCCGCGGGGGGTCCGGCCACCGAAGACAGGCAGGGGGCTGCTACGAAGGCAGGGGCCTACAGGCAATCCCTCCTGTCTTCGCCCTTTGGAGAAGGCTCCTCTCCCTTCTGGGCCCCCGGCGCTCTGTGAGGGCCGCCTCCCTCTCGCCGGAGCGCGCCGCGGCGGTTGGCAGGCCTGAGCACGCATGGCCGCCACGGCCGCGTCGCGCGCAGCGGTTGGCAGGGCGCGCACCAGAGGCCGCTCCTGTTGCCCAGGGGTGCAGGGCTCGTTTCGATTCCTCCGATCCGATTCGATTTTGATGGCCTCCGATTCCGATTCGATTCGACTTCGGATTCCGATTTGGACTCCGATTCCTTGCTGAAGGCATACTAGCCTGCCGATTTCCGCCGATTCGACTTCTCCCGACTCGGCTGCCGATTTCCGCCGATCCGATCCATTTCGATCGCCGATCCGACTTGTCGATTCGATTCTGGGCTCTCCTGGGGGTGGAGGGGGGAGGGGCCTGGACCTCTGGCGAACTCGCTGCTCGGTCCCGGCGCTTTCTCCTCAGCCCCGACCTCTGTGGGACGGTCTAGGGCCCCCAACGGAACCGGGATGGAAAGTTCGCAGGCGGTTTCTCGCCCCCTACTCCCCGAGTTAGCCCTGCAAGAAATTGGCAGCTGAGATCAAGGAGGGGAACTCGGGGATACACTCTTCGGGGGCTATCTGGACGCATCCCTATCGAAGATGAACGCCCCCACTCGTATATCCCCGAGTTGGGCTTAAGTTTTTGCCGTCCAGTCGGAAGGCCCACAAAGTTGGGGATTGGCGTCGCCATACCCCTCTTTGCAAGACTACCCCCGGGGAAGCGACCGGGAATCCTGGAGCTCCGATGTCCAGGGACGACAAGGGGGCAGCGGGGTGATCGTGCTCCCCCCTTCCGCCTTCTGACGACGACGATGACGACGACGACAACAACGATGGCGACCAGCACAACAAGGAAGAGGCCTCCTCCTCCTCCTCCAGACTCAATATTCGCCCTCCTGCCTTGTATCTGTCCTTCTCTTCCTCTCTCATGTCTCCTCCGCCTCCTCTCTCATTTCTCCCCCTTCTCGTCCTCCTCATCCCTCCTCCTTCTCCTCCTTCTCTTCATCTTCCTCCTCCTCCTCCTCTTCCTCTCTCATCTCCGCTACCTTGTATCTCCTCTCTCCTTCTGTCTTTGCTCATCATCCTTTCCCCTCCTTCCTTATCAGTCTCCCGTGTCCTCCCCCCTCGTCCGCGTCCTCGTGTTCCATCCTCTCTCTTCCCCCCCCGTACGCCCGTCCTACGCCAGCATGCTATGGCCAAGTCCTGAGGGACAGTGCACCCCCTCCAGTGGTCCCCGCGGGGTGGAGGCGCACGCAACAGGACGGCCATCGCCCTGCTGGGCGGAGCCGACCCACGGAAGTTCAGTGGAAGCTCCTTCCTCCATCTCTCTCCCTCCATCCCCCTCACCCTCTCGGGGGAAGAGGAGGATAGGGGAAGGATGTCTGGAGGAGGAGGAGGATGAAGAGGAGGAGGCGAAGGAGGAGGAGAAGGAGGAGGAGGAGGAGAAGGAGGGAGGAGAAGGAGGAGGCGGAGGAGGAGAAGGAGGAGGAGGAGGAGGAGGAGGAGGAGGAGAAGGAGGGAGGAGGAGGATAGGAGGAAGAAGGAAGAGAGGAGGAGGAAGGAGGGAGGAGGAGAGGAGTGAGGAGGAGGAGGCAGGGGAGGGAAGGAGGAGTAGTAGGAGAGGAGAGGAGGAGAAGGAAGGAGGAGGAAGAGGGAAGGAGGAGAGGAGGAGGAGGAGGAGGAGTGGAGGAGAGGAGAGGGAGAGGGAGGGAAGGGAGGATGGAAGGAGGAGGGAGGACGGAGGCGGAGGGCGAGAGTGCGGCGGAAAACCTGAGCGCAGAAAGGCGGCGCAGGAGAGCAGGTACTGGCGGAGTCGTGCGTCGGAGTCTCGGCGGCGGCTTCCTTCCTCTTGCTCCGACGACGGCGGCGTCGCCGACGGCGGCGCCGCGGCCAGCGAAGGACCAGCGTCACCAGCGTCATGGGCCCGGGAGGGCCTCAGGCCCAGGCCGCGGTGGACCAGGGCGTGGAGGCGTTCCTGCAGGCGGGCCTCTCGGGCTCTCCGGCGGGAGGGGAGGGGGGATGGGAGGGGGGAGAAGGGAGGGGAAAGGAGGGAGGGGAGAAGAGAGAGAGGAAGACAGAGGATCTCTCTCCTCCCTCTCTGGGCCTCGGGTGATGGGTAGGGTGGTGTGGGCGGTCATCCCTCCCTCCTCCCTGCCTCCGGAAGGGTTCGGTCCCGCGTCGTCCGCGCGTCTGGCGCGACGCGGCGACCTCTGGGGACGGCCGATGCCGTTGCGCAAGTAAGGAAGATAGTGGAGGAGGAGGAGGAGGAGGAGGAGGAGGAGGAGGAGGGTTGGCACGGGGAGGTTGGGGCAGGAAAGGGGTCGCTTTAGCCCGGTCGAGCGAGTCAGAGGGCCCCGCACCTCTTCCTAATCGGGGCGTGTTTTGATTGGGGGATCGGCGTTCCCACTGCTGAGACGAAACACGCCGATGTTGTATTGGTTTTAACAGGTATGGTACGACGGAAGGGCCCGCGTTGGGTCCCAATCGGTTGGCAAGGCGGCAGACTGAGAGTATATATATATATATATAGATGAGAAGGATAAAGATGAAGAGTGTGAGTAGGGGCAGGGGGGTGGGTGCCAGCCGAGGCACGCCAGCGGGCGGGAGCCGCATCGCAAACAAAGCGCTCGGAACGTCGCGCGCCCAGGGGTCACGCCTCCAGGGGTCCCTCCTTGCGTTTGTGGCCGGCAGGCGTGCCCCCGAGCGCTTAGGACCCCCGAAACCAGGACACAGACTCACCAGGACACAGGGCATTTCCAGGAAACGACGCCTTTTCCTGTAAAGTCCGCACTGGTCGTCCAGTGCATTTGTTTCTGCTGCACTGCAGGATTCGGGTCTTTGTCCGAGTCTATGGGGGGGTGCGCAAGTTTTTTGGGCCTGTGTCTGGGTTTATTCCGGGAGTGTTGCAGTGCAGTTTTTCTCGTGCCGCATTCTGAACAAATTGTTTCGAGGGATGCTGTACAGTCTGACCGAGGTAGAATATTCAGGTCGGTTCGGGGATGGGATCCTAACGTTCTTCGTGCTTGTTGGATGCTGTTGTGCCTCCTTGGGGAGGGTACCCTCGAGTGATCCTATGGTTTGGGATGTTCAATGTTGTGGCTGGCGGAGGGTTT
>CAUYUJ010015203.1:280634-347564 GCA_963575745.1 Prorocentrum cordatum | reverse complement strand
TTCCAAGAGAGCAGCCACTGAGGGTCCCGTTTCCATTTCAACAACTCCCGTCTCCAAGGCAGCACCCGGTATTCAACAGATTCCGTGTCCAAGGGAGCACCCAGTATTCAACAGCCTCCATCTCCAAGACAGCGCTCTGTATTCAACAGACCCCGTGTCCAAGAAGGCACCCAGTATTCAACAGACCCCGCTGCCAGAGACCACCCACTAGAGGTCTATGTAAAAGCCCGGCCCGCCCACCCCCCGCCCGCCTGCCCGCCCGACCGCCCGCGTCTGTCTCCAAGAGAGCACCCACTACTCAACAGACTCCGTCTCCAAGAGAGCACCCGCGTCTCAAACAGCCTCCATCTCCAAGACAGCACCCGGTATTCATCAGACTCCGTGGCCAAGAGAGCGCCAAGTATTCAACATACTCCGTGTGTACTCACCAGACTCCGTGTCCAAGAAGGCACCCAGTACTCAACAGACCCCGATGCCAGAGAGCACCCACTAGAGGTGCATTAAAAAACCGCCCGCTTTTGTTTCCAGAGAGCACCCGCTACTCAACTGACTCCGTCCCAAAGAGAGCACCCGCTTCTCAGACAACCTCCGTCTCCAAGACAGCACTTGGCATTCAGCAGACTCCGTGTCCAAGAGAGCACCCAGTACTCAACAAGGTCCGTCTCCAAGACAACACCCAGTACTCAACAAACCCCGTGTCCAAGAAGGCACCCAGTACTCAACAGACCCCGCTGCCAGAGAGCACCCACTAGAGGTCTAGTTTTAAAACCCGACCCGCCCGCCCGCCACCCGCCCGCCCGCCCGCCCGCCCGACCGCCCGCCTCTGTCTCCAAGAGAGCACCCATTACTCAACAGACTCCGTTTCAAAGAGAGCAGCCACTATTCAACAGCTCCCGTTTCCAAGGCAGCACCAGTATTCAACAGACTCCGTGTCCAAGGGAGCACCCAGTATTTACAAGCCTCCGTCTCCAAGACAACACCCAGTACTCAACAGACCCGTGTCCAAGAAGGCACCCAGTACTCAAACAGACCCCGCTGCCAGAGAGCACTCTCTAGAGGTCTACTTAAAAACCGACCCGCCAGCCCGCCCGCCCGCCCGCCCGCCCCACCGCTTCTGTTTCCAAGAGACTCCATCTCCAAGGGAGCACCCGCTATTCAATAACCTCCGTCTCCAAGACAGCACCTCATGGTGCCAGTTTTTTCTTCACGGGAATGCCATGTGGACTACCGCAGGTCACGGTTCTGAATGCCGTTCCAGTTCTGGTTTCGGTTTCCGTCTTTTTCGAAGCCAAGGAAGCTGCAGGTCACGGTTTTTGGTTCCGGTTCCGGTTCTGGTTCCGGTTTCCTTCTTCTTCGGGGTCCCACAAAAGGCCCCAAGGTCACGGTTTTGGTTCCGGCTCCGGTTCCGGTACCCAGCACTCAACAGACCCCGTCTGCAAGACAGCACCGTGTACTCAACAGACTCCGTGTCCAAGAAGGCACCCAGTACTCAACAGACCCCGCTGCCAGAGGGCACCCAGGAAAGGTCGATTTAAAAACCCGACCCGCCCGCCCGCCCCCCGCCCACCCGCCCGCCCGACCGCCCGCCTTTGTTTCCAAGAGAGCACCCACTACTCAACAGACTCAGTCTCCAAGAGAGCAGCCACTATTCAATTGCCTCCGTCTCCAAGACAGCGCCCAGTATTCAACAGACTCCGTGTCCAAGGTAGCACCCACTAGTCAACAGACTCCGTCTCCAAGACGGCACCTTGTACTCAACAACTTGCGTGTCCAAAAAGGCACCCAGTACTCAACAGACCTCGCTGCCAGAGAGCACCACTAGAGGTCTGTTTTAAAAAAATCCGACCCGCCGCCCGCCCCCCGCCCGACCTCGCGCCTGTGTCTCCAAGACAGCACCCACTACTCAACGGACTCCGTTTCCAAGGCTGCGCCCAGTATTCAACAGACTCTGTGTCCAAGGGAGCACACAGGTCTCAACTGATTCCGTTCCCAAAACAGCACTATGTACTCAACAGATTCCGTGTCCAACAAGGCACCCAGTACTCAACAGACCCCGCTGCCAGAGAGCACCCACTAGAGGTCTTTCATCAAAACCCGACCCGCCCGCCCGCCCCCCGCCCGACCGCCCGCCTCCGTCTCCAAAAAAACACCCACTACTGAACAGGCTCCGTCTCCAAGAGAGCAGCCACTACTCAATAGATCCCGTGTCCAAAAGAACTTCGTATTCATCAGACTCCGTGTCCAAGAGAGCACGCAGTACTCAACAAGATCCGTGTCCAAGACAACACCCAGTACTCAACAGATTCCGTGTCCAACAAGGCACCCAGTACTCAGCAGACCCCGTTGCCAGAGAACACTCACTAGAGGTATAATTAAAAAGCCCGTTCCGCCCGCCCGCCCCCCGCCCGCCCGCCCGACCGCTCGCTTGTGTCTCCAAATGAGCACCCATTACTCAACACACTCCGTTTCCAAGAGAGCAGCCACTGAGGGTTCCGTTTCCATTTCAACAACTCCCGTCTCCAAGGCAGCACCCGGTATTCAACAGATTCCGTGTCCAAGGGAGCACCCAGTATTCAACAGCCTCCATCTCCAAGACAGCGCTCTGTATTCAACAGACCCGTGTCCAAGAAGGCACCCAGTATTCAACAGACCCCGCTGCCAGAGAGCACCCACTAGAGGTCTATGTAAAAGCCCGGCCCGCCCACCCCCCGCCCGCCTGCCCGCCCGACCGCCCGCGTCTGTCTCCAAGAGAGCACCCACTACTCAACAGACTCCGTCTCCAAGAGAGCACCCGCGTCTCAAACAACCTCCATCTCCAAGACAGCACCCGGTATTCATCAGACTCCGTGGCCAAGAGAGCGCCAAGTACTCAACAGACTCCGTGTGTACTCACCAGACTCCGTGTCCAAGAAGGCACCCAGTACTCAACAGACCCCGATGCCAGAGAGCACCCACTAGAGGTGTATTAAAAAACCGCCCGCTTTTGTTTCCAAGAGAGCACCCGCTACTCAACTGACTCCGTCCCAAAGAGAGCACCCGCTACTCAGACAACCTCCGTCTCCAAGACAGCACTTGGCATTCAGCAGACTCCGTGTCCAAGAGAGCACCCAGTACTCAACAAGGCTCCGTCTCCAAGACAACACCCAGTACTCAACAAACCCCGTGTCCAAGAAGGCACCCAGTACTCAACAGACCCCGCTGCCAGAGAGCACCCACTAGAGGTCTAGTTTAAAAACCCGACCCGCCCGCCCGCCGCCCGCCCGCCCGCCCGACCGCCCGCCTCTGTCTCCAAGAGAGCACCCATTACTCAACAGACTCCGTTTCAAAGAGAGCAGCCACTACTCAACAGCTCCCGTCTCCAAGGCAGCACCCAGTATTCAACAGACTCCGTGTCCAACACACCCCGTTGCCAGAGAGCATTCGTTAGAGGTCTATTTGGAAACCCGACCCGCCCACCCGCCCCCCGCCCGCCCGCCCGACCGCCCGCTTCTGTCTCCAAGAGAGCACCCATTACTCAACAGACTCCGTTTCCAAGAGAGCAGCCACTATTCAACAGCTCCCGTTTCCAAGGCAGCACCCAATATTCAACAGACTCCGTGTCCAAGGGAGCACCCAGTATTTACAAGCCTCCGTCTCCAAGACAACACCCAGTACTCAACAGACCCCGTGTCCAAGAAGGCACCCAGTACTCAACAGACCCCGCTGCCAGAGAGCACTCTCTAGAGGTCTACTTAAAAACCCGACCAACCCGCCCGCCCCCCGCCCGCCCGCCCGCCCCACCGCTTCTGTTTCCAAGAGACTCCATCTCCAAGGGAGCACCCGCTATTCAATAACCTCCGTCTCCAAGACAGCACCTCATGGTGCCAGTTTTTTCTTCACGGGAATGCCATGTGGACTACTGCAGGTCACGTTTCTGAATGCCGTTCCAATTATGGTTTCGGTTTCCGTCTTTTTCGAAGCCAAGGAAGCTGCAGGTCACGGTTTTTGGTTCCGGTTCCGGTTCTGGTTCCGGTTTCCTTCTTCTTCGGGGTCCCACAAAAGGCCCCAAGGTCACGGTTTTGGTTCCGGCTCCGGTTCCGGTTCCGGTTTCCTTCTTCTTCGGAGCACAAATCCACCTACCAGGTCACGGCTTTTAAAGGTTCCGGTTCCGGTTTCCTTCTTCGTCGGGCTCCCGAAGACCCCCCAGTCACTGTTTTGGTTCCGGTTCCGGTTCTGGTTCCGGTTTCCTTTTTCTTCGGGGTCCCAAAAAGACCCCCCAAGGTCACGGTTTTGGTTCCAGTTTTGGTTTGGTTCCGGTTTCTTTCTTCTTCGGGGTCCCAGAAAAAACCTTCCAGGTTACGGTTTGGTTTTGGTTCCGGTTCCGGTTCCGGTTTCCTTCTTCTTCGCCCCAGAGAAGACCCTCAGGTCACGGTTTTGGTTCCGGTTCCGGTTTTGGTTCCGGTTTCCTTCTTCTTCGGGGTCCCAAAGAAAACCTTCCAGGTTACGGTTTTGGTTCCGGTTCCGGTTCCGGCTCCGGTTTCCTTCTTCTTCTCCGCCCCAGAGAAGGCCCTCACCCAGACATCCGACCGCTTCAAATAAATTGAGACGGTTGGACACGCTTCAATTTCGAATTGGGGCGGCCGACATAAATTGAGACGCGCGACATAAATTGAGGCACGCCGAAGACGCGCATCGTAAATTGAGACGCCCGCATCGAGTCTTTGCATATAGCTTACTTAGAGCATATTTGCATAGTTGTGTGTGCACATCCATTGTCGTATTGCGCCATGTGATAATGGTCACACAACTGTTTGTAATTGTATTAAGTAATGCACATACTCTTTAACACTCATGGGTGGCGTATACACGGTGGTTCGTATTTATTGCAATGGTAACGCTTATAATCAGCGGAATGCAATGTGTGTAAATTCATTGATGCGGAGAGAATCATACCCAGACTATCATGTACAAGTAGAATACGCGGTGGTATGTCGTCGTGGAACTCAACGCAGAGGGACGCACGCGCGCAGTTTCATCCGAGCGCAGCGTCGCACGTGTTAAGGTTTTAATCATATTTGCAAACCGCAGGGTCGCACGCATAATGTTTCACATGCCCTCTCCTGCATTTCTTCGCAGTCGAGGATGGCAGCAGAACGTCTGCGCAAGTATCACACGCAATGGTTTAGCGACTGACTGCTGCAAACCATGCGGCTGTAAAGCACACAGAGTAACATATATGTACATCTACGTAAATCTTATAGCTAGTACTGGCAGGGGGTCAAGGAATTCTTTGAAATTCCTCGTTGTATGCGTGTTGCCACGCGAAGCTTCATGCACGAGTCACGGGAAGAGAGCGCACTTCTCCCAGGGGCGGGCCCGGGTCACGTCATGCCGACATTGGGACGGCCGTTTTTCAAGCGGTCGGCCCCTGGAGGCCGTTTTTGGGGCCAATGCCCGCCAGGGAAAAAACGTGTCGGCGATAAGCAAACCATGAGGTCGAACGCTCCAGGGGATGGCATTTCAAAAAAAAATAATGCGACGGAAGTCTGGGATATTCGGCGCGATATCCTCGCCCACCGCCAGGGTGGCATGCTCGACGTCCGCCTTCCGTTGACTCTGCCTGCTCGCGTCCAGCCCCCAGCCCTGAGCTAGCGCAGGAGAGATGGGAGGAGCAAATGTCCAAGCGGCCTCATCCAAACCTTCGGGTGCGTGAGTGGGTGGAGGGAGGTACACCTGCTGATGATTCCTGACCCTGCCCTTGCGCTGATGTTATTCCTCGGCGGACAGACTGCAGTTTGCCAAGCGCGCGGGTAGCAGAAAGGCAACCCATCACCAGAACACGTCGGTAATGCAAATCTGTACGGGTTCGTCCGCCTCTTCCCCTACCCTCTAATCCCCTCTGCGGCAACACTGGCCTACCCTAACGAGCCGAAATACCGCCCCGTGGGGACTGGGCGAAAACCTCCACTGCATATTTGATTTTGGGCAGGGGCGCATTTTACCCAACATCTTACAAGAGGCCCTACCGAGTCGCCTCGGGCAGGACCTTTTGTAAGAATGTCAGGTAAAATGTGTCCCCCCCGTGGAGGCTCTTCGCCACCGTCCCCATGAGGCGGTTTTCGGCCTCGTCGGCGTAGGTCCAGTACCACCGCGGGTTGCCTTTCTCCACCACTTGTTCCACTAAGTGGAACGCGCAGTGAAACTTGTACACCTGGTGTCCATTGTAGGACTTCCACGCGTGGAGGAATCCGAGCATGCTCTTCTCTAGGAACCTTGGAACTCAAATGTTGCATCCCTCCTCCTCCTCCTCCTCCTCCTCCTCCTCCTCCTCCTCCTCCTCCTCCTCCTCCTCCTCCTCCTCCCCCTCCTCCTCCTCCCCCCCATCCTCCTCCTCCTCTCCCTCCTTCTCCCCCTCCAGTTCTAACTAATAGCCCCTTTCCTCTCCCCGCTCCCCGCCTCGCCCCACTGGCGCAACATTTAAATTCTCAATTTTCCTCTGGAGCGCAACTACCGCCGAAGGTGCCAAGCGGCGAGGCTGTTGCGAGGTCGCCTCGTACACCTTGGCCAGCTGCTTGCAAGCCCGGAGCAAGAAGCCAGCCCGTGCACCAAGGAAACCAAACGATTCCTGGCACAGCGACGGCAAGAGCGGCACGAGGTGCCTGCTTTCAGCAGCTTTTGCGGCAAGCCGCGGGTTTTTGTTCTTCTTGCCTGGACGGAACATTTTAAGTGTGATTCTATTCACACGGCTGCAATCCCCCTCAGTCCTCAAGGCCTTGGTGCTGATATAATAACTCTTCATGCGCCGACGTAAGTGGAGTAGGTTCTGGTGCAATCTTTGCTTCGCCGTCGACGCCTTTGATCTTGCGAAATTGTTTGAAACGAGGGCCCAAAAAACCGCTCCGATAACAAACTGCACGACACCAAGGTCTAATATGTGCATAGCATCCAAATGGATGCTCTGCACGCTCACGCCTGGCACGTTGAACAATGGACATACCAAGTTTAGTCCGTAAGAGTTCTTGGTATCGAAAAACTTGAAGGTGGCCGGGAGGACTGTCTCACGGACCTTGTGGATGTCAGGGACGGCTTGAGACTCTAGCAACCGAAGCCCCTTGTTGAGGCCGAGGGGGGTATATTCTTTCCACAACGCGTACCCGCCAAATTCGTCGTCAAACCGCATGCTGCGTAAAAGTCCATTCAACTTTGCTTGTGAATCTATTCGTACTTCTACCGTTGACGCCGCCACCATGGCTTCATATATCGTTTTATCTTTTCTGAACCACTTTGAACTTTCTATTCTATCAGGGTAATTGAATAAGTCGTTTTTCGCACATGAACAAACAAAACACGGGTCGGTAGGGTTTTGCCAGTTCTTGAACCCCAGGGCAGAGGTTATTTCCAACAGATCTGCCCTTATCTCGGTAAGGGCGGCAACCCAGCCGTCTGCTAAGTGCATGTCTCTCAACATGAACCTGTTCATGTCCCACGGCCCGCCGTCATGCCTGGTGGACGGGTACCGCCCCTCCGCCAGTGCCGAGAACGACCATTCAAACACTCTTAAGAGCCCTCCCAATGTGCAATACCCCTTGCATCCACAGTCACACAGGTCTGTTTTACGGACGCTGCACAACAAAAAACGCTGCCCTAACAAACCGTTACTCATGTAATACGCAAAGAATGAATCCCGCTTTGTATGGGGCACAGCGTCGCTAAAATAGCCAACGGGGGCTGTGTGCCCAGGGTTTCTCTGCACCACGGGGTTCTCGTCCCACGTCGGTGGCAAGTTCTCTGAGTCGTGGTTGGATGGATCCCACGCCTCGGGGCACTCCGCGAAACTAGCAGCGAATTGTTCGTGCGGGAGGTTGACAGGGAAATCCACAAGCTTTCTCTTGTTGAGATCTTTATCCCATAAAGGGAGTTTCACTATGTAAAAGCTTTCCTGGGCACGCGCGTTTATTGCCTTTCTAATGTGCTCTGCTGCGTGGGTGTTATCTGGATGCAACGACAAGTCACTGATGCCCTGTGCTCCGGCCCTAGCTGCCCAGAAACAAGTAGTGGCCAAAGCTCTCGCGGACATACGGCCGCTCTTGTATTCCTTCAGAAGAAACGAGCGAAATCCTTTGCCCCCTTCTTCGAATGCCGCAAATGTCTCTGCAGTCTGCCCGCCGCGTGGCCCGCTGCCACTCAGTGCAGTTTCATGCTCAACTGCCTGGAGGGCGGCTGCAAACTTAGACATCGCGCTCAAGCACAAGCAAAGTAAGTGAAACTGAAAGTGACACAGTAAGGAGAAATGACTGCGAAACATCTTGATGCAAATGTCTACGTTTGCAGCCGCCCTCCCCTGCCCCTCCCAGAAGAAGCGCCCAGAGAAACGGGAGGGAGAGAAAGTCATGGGATCTGGGGCTCGAGCATATCTGAAAGCGGCCATATTCTCAAATATATCGAATGAAATTCGAGTCGTTGCCCATTCTCTTCAACGCGGCGTGGGGGTTAGAAGTGAGGCCTCCACGAAACCGAATCGAGGCCGAACGTTCGTGCGAACTCGACTCTCGCTTCGAGCAGCCGCATCATCAAAGAGCGGCCTCGGAGAAACTGGCACTCCATGGGATGGGGGCGGGAGAGAAGGGGGGAAGCGAATGGGCGAAGGCCTTGAGAGGATGGGTGGAAGGAGAGCGCGGGCCCAGGGAAAAAGCATGGCAGGAATTCCCTCAAGTCCCCCCAAGCGTCCACTGCTTCCCCCGCGGTGCCAAGAACGCGGCTCGGGATCCCTTTCAGACGAATCGAGTGCGAGCACCAATCTCGAGCAAGCTCCACGCGCACGCGCGGCTTACCGCTCGGCCGTGCCCGTGAGAAAGGCGCGGGCTCTGCACGCAAAGACCGAACTCGCTTCTGGCTCCTGCCCCCCTTAAGTCCACTGAATCTGCCCCCCCCTGCAAGAAGCGAAGCCTGCCTAGCGCCTAGCGGCCTCAAGGTTTGGCCAAGGCCTTCTGGGCGCTCTCCATGCTCTGGATGATTGGGGAGAGGTTCTTCCAGAGGTCTTTGGCCTCTGGGCGCGCAGCGACATTTGCCCTGGCAAGTTCCTCCTCCTCCTCCCCCTCCTCCGCCTCCCTCCCACCTTAGCGTCAAACTTAGTGCCCACCCCCGCCTCCTCCTGCGGTGGCTCTAGGGCTCAAGTGGTCAGCGGGTCAGTATGGGGGGAAGAAGAGGGGGAGAAGAGGTGAAGGCGAAGGGAATAAGTGGGGAAGAAAAGGGAAAGCGAGGGAAGAAAGAGGGAAAGCGAGGGCAAGAAATATCAAGCATGAGCCGCAAGCTGGAGCGGAGCCTCCTCGAGGCTCGCAGTGATCCCTTTCTTCTCCATCGCGTTCTCGATCGACCTGGGCAGGGCGCGCCGCCGAGACAGATCGAGAGAAAGAGAGAGAGAGAGAGACAGGGAAGGAGAGAGAGAGAGAGAGAGAGAGAGAGAGAGAGAGAGAGAGAGAGAGAGAGAGAGAGAGAGAGAGAGATAATGATGGACGGAGAAACATATGGGAGATAGCGTGTTGCTAGCCTTCTAACCTGCCTCGGAACACACCTGCGAGCTAGATCGGGGGCACGTCCGATCGGCCGAAAGTGCCGGAGGCCAGCCCTTGCAGCATCGTGGAAGATGATTGGACACAGAAGCCGAAACAGTACGTGGGGGCGGCAGGAGACAAGTGCTGAAAAGGAACAGATAGCATGGAATCAAAGGTGGGGAGGGATTGTGAGGAATATCATGTGAATCAGTCTTTCGAAAACATGCCCAGGATCTTATCTCGATTGGTCCCCTGGGAATGGGCAGCGACGTTGACACGTCGGTCGTGCAATCGAGGATCGATCTGATGCCTACCACCCTGGGCCAAGAACCTCCCTTGGATTTTGGCTGTGATCGTCTCCTCGCACGCCTCGAGCACGCTCAGGTTATCGGCGATGCTGGCCTTGAAGGGGGCCAGCCACGGGTTCGCCTCGACCCTGAGCCCCTTGAGCAAGGTCTTCGTGTTGACAAGCTGCCCGAGCAAGTCAGCGTCAGGATTGGAGCCACTCGCCAGCGACGAGCGAGCTGGATAGGCTGGGCCAGGCTTGTCGCCATGGCCTTCCGACTCGTCGCTCGAGTCCGAGTAGGAAGAGTAGCTGGACTCCTCTGCCCGATCACAATGCAGCTCAAGCTAGGTGGGATGCGAACGACTAGTGGAAAAAGCTTGAGGCAACCTCTGAAATCGATCTATCTTCTCTGCTGGGCCAGCCTCACATCGATCGTGGCAATCGTACTCCCCATCCCCTTCTCTTACCTCCGATCGGTTCCCTCCACTCCGTTCCTTCCCTCACCTTTCCCCTCCCCGACCTATCCTGGGATGGGGCCCCGAACTCGTCCTGTAGCCTCTCCAAAGGACCCCCATGCACGGGGCTCCTGGGGCAGCGCCTTCCTCTCCTTCTTCACGTCGTCCATCCCCTTCGGGTCGGTCTTGAAGGTTGTCGAGATGCTCTTCCCGTGGTACTAGAGATATGGTTTTAGACGGGCGGTCGGGAACCCCAGGAGATCACGGGAGAGGTCAAGCAATACAGAATATAGGCAAGACGTGGTATCAACTTGCAACGGCATCTCAATTACACTCCCTGTTATGCTACATGTATGTGGTTTTCCACTCCTTCACGAACTGCCCACCTGCCCCCCACCAGATCAATCCTCGCCCCGCCCATGCAAAATAACAAAAATGTGCTCCTGGTAGTCCTTATCGAATTTAGTCAAGCGGCGGTAGGTCACGTCACCCGTCTGGGCGTCAATCTCCCCGAATATGGTTTCTTTGATGGGTGGCGCAATGGAGAGCATAGCGATATCGATCGAGAGCGCAACCCAGACGCTTGCGCGACACACTGGTCGGCATTCCATGTCCAATCTCCTCCCACGCACGCCACTGCATACCCAAACATCCTCCACCTACTTCTCGTCCTCCACCTCCTCGCCCCTCCACCTATATACATATGTATATCTATATATCTATATATACACACTTAAAAATCTGGATTTGTAAAATACATCTCTGATCCTCCCCCTCATCCTCCCCCCGCCCCTTGCCGCCGACCCCCTCCCATCCGATGTCATCTTCAGAGCTTTGCAGTGGCGCGCCACTGCGTCAGCACGAGCCTTCGCCCTGCGGAGCGCGCAGCACGCGAGAGTATTTTTGGCGGCCACGGGCAATCGGAGGAGGGCCGATCACGTCGGCTGGAGGGTGGGGAGGTGCAGGGCACGCGAGGTGAGAGGGCGCACAGATCCTGAAATAACAATCCACAAAATGCGAGCGGCAAGCTGATGGCCCTCATGACGAACCCCTGAAATAAAAAAAAAAAACAAATCTCCTCATTCCGAACTCCGTGTTGGCGTTTTGCGGCGACCACTTGAAGTGGTCCATTAACATATCGTAATTGTACCAATTCCCGTCGTGGCCGTGCTCGTTCATGTCGCCCTGCTGCTCCTGCTTCTCAGTGACCACCCAGTCAAAGTTGCCTACACAGCATTTTTCAATTGCGCGGGCGTTGGGAGTTTACCACTCAAAGCGTTGACGGGCATACTGCAATAAGTAACTACAATACTGTAAGCATGCATTTCGCTGTGTTCACAACAAACAACACCACTCAAAGCGTTGAAGGACATACTGCAATAAGAAACTCCTGTTGCATTTTGCTGCGATGCTGTGTCCAAAACAAACAAAGCAATACATATAGGCGGGCCTTCTTTCTGGAAGCGCTCCATGAACTTCAGCTTCTCCTGGCGGCTCTGCATCTTGTAAAACTTTTTCACCTCGGGCTTCGCCTGGTTCAACTTCCACCTATAGGGGGAATTCTGGGGCGGCGGCAGCAGGTGGAATTGAGGGGTGGATTGAGGAGGGGGATGGATCGCGGAGACCACAATAGCAAAGATAAGGGGCAGCAGGGGGAAATGAGGAGGCGAGCGGCCCAAAATAGCGGCTGGGATTAAGCATGAGTGGAAACGTTTATCTCTGACAAGGAACCCGCTCAACTGCTCAGCATAATTCTCCCCCTCCTCCTGTTCTTTCTCCTACTCCTCCACTGATCAATCATCCACCTCTCTCACACATTCGTGTTCCTGAGCTCCCCCCTCGAAACAAAAATCGGCACCGGAGGCGCTGCATGTCGTTCTCATGCTGGGCGTCCGTCTTGCGTTTGTCCTTCTTAAGGTTGTCGCGGGCGGGTTTCTTTGGGCCACCGCCGCGTGGCTTCGGTTTGGCGGTCGCCACCATGGCGCCTCCCCTGGTCCATGTGAAGATCAGTACATGACGAAAATATAAAAACCTTCAGCCCGCCCTGACCAATTCTAAAAAATCAAAGATAAGCCCCCCAAGGGCGTTCGTCGCATGTTTCGCTCGATCGGTCGGCGGGTCGCTGCAGGCTAGAACAACCACGTCGACGTCGACGACGTCGGTCACGCAATATCCAAGTCAAGTGCTCATGCATGCAGTATCCCCTCGATCCGCTGTGAAGTCCCCTCTCCTGATCAAACCCGCTCCGATTCCCCGTCCCCCATCCTTCCCATCCTCCGCATATATCACAGAGTCTCCTAGTGGGCGAGGGTTCGGCCGATCATATATATAGCGCTTTCGGCTCATATTTTAGAACACATAAACATATATATGTATGTACATATATGTATATACACACCGATCCACATCCCCGCCGCTGCAAGCTATACCCTCTATTCCCCCCCCTGATCTGGCCCGCGCCGATCCTCCGCCCCCCCAATGCTACCTCTACACCTCATCCTCCACGCACATATATATGCCTGTGTATGTATACGCATGCGCGCGCGCGCGTGCACGCGCGCGCATGCGCGCACTTCCCCCGCCCCGCTCGATGGGCGAGGTCTCGGCCGATCATTGGAATGGATCGGCAAGTGTGTGTGTATATATATGCACACGTATATTATATACATCCCGCCACATTAATGGGGCCGAGGGCCCACTCAGGGCCCAGGGGGAGGGTGCGCGGGGGCACGAAGTACACGTTAACGCGGGCATATATGATCGGGAGGGGGGGGGGGGGGGGGGCCTGGATTAACGTGGTGGGGGGGGAGGAGGCCCCCCTGCGGGATATCGATCGTTCCCCCCATTGCCCACCCCAGATATTTTTTCTTCGGCAATATCCAAGTCACGTCGCAGCGCCGCCTCGTCGCCTGCTGCAAGCGCAAGCGCAAGCGCGCGGCGCCGCTCCGCCGCGAGAAATCGCGGCGCGGCGCCGACGCGGGGCGCGCGGTGGTGGCGGTTTGGAGGGTGGGGTAGATTAAATTTTCCAGACCGAGGAAGAGCGAAAACCATGAAAACCATGAAAACCAACCATGAAAACCATGAAAACCATGAAAACCATGAAACCCATGAAAACCATGAAAACCATGAAAACCATGAAAACCATGATGAAAACCATGAAAACCATGATGGAAACCATGAAAACCATGAAAACCATGAAAACCATGAAAACCATGAAAACCATGAAAACCATGAAAACCATGAAAACCATGAAAACCATGAAAACCATGAAAACCATGAAAACCATTATGAAAACCATGAAAACCATGAAAACCATGAAAACCATGAAAACCATGAAAACCATGAAAACCATGAAAACCATGAAAACCATGAAAACCATGAAAACCATGATAAAAACCATGAAAACCATGATGAAAAACTATGAAAACCATGAAAACCATGAAAACCATGAAAACCATGAAAACCATGAAAACCATGATGAAAACCATGAAAACCATGATGAAAACCATGAAAACCATGAAAACCATGAAAACCATGAAAACCATGAAAACCATGAAAACCATGATAAAAACCATGAAAACCATGAAAACCATGAAAACCATGAAGCCCACGAAAGCCAGAAAACCGACATCGCGTCGGAAACAGAGCCAAAAAAGCAAAGCCAACACAAAAAAAAATCATGGACGCAGACAGCCGTCAGCCACGCAGCTACGCTCAAACCAACACGAGCACGACGGAAGCTACGAAGAGCCAGCCAGCGAGCCAGAGTAGCCACCCAACCAACCACATGTGCGCAAATGCAGTAGTAGTAGTGGTGTAAAAAAAAGCTGGTGTGATCCGTCCAGGTTGTTGAGCGTCGGCGCGGTCATGCCCAGGTGCACCTGGGCGGCACGGGGGGGGGGCGCCCTGCTCTCCTGCACAGGGGGGGGCAATATACGAACTGTTTTTGCTGGGGGTGGGGATCGGGGCCCTGGACCACAACCGCGCACACACACACATATATATATAAACACATATATGCGTGTATACATTTAATATACATATACATGTGTATATGTATATGCATAGGATGGGGAATTGTTGTCGGGGAAAAACGATATCGGTATCTGGAGCACCCAGGCCTAACTCGATCTCAGCTGCCACCCCCTCCTCTACTACGCTCCCTCCTCCTCCTACCCCCTCCTCCTCTCCCCTTTTGCTCCGCCTCCATCGGCCCCCTCCTCATCATCATGACCCCCTCCCGCTCTCTCTTAGATTTTGCCCGAGCTGCTGGACGATCCTATTACAATATATCCCTCCCCCTCCCTCCGTAATTAACGGCCCCGCACCAGTGAATTCGAACGTGAGCGATGCTTTTCCCCAATGCCCCCTACCCCTTTAGCTCTATCTGACCTGCCCCCGCGCCATGCCGATCTGTGCGTCGTACCGCCTATGCCGACTTGCTCCCCCTCGGCCCTATGCCGCCCCCGACTTATCATATCACATCGGTTGCCACTGATACTAATCAGCCCCAGTCCCCCCATTCGCCTGGGCCTCAGTCGCCTGCTGCAAGCGCGCGGGCACGTCGGGACGCGGTTGCTCGATCTCGGAACTTAAGCTCGAGCAGGTGCTGCAATTGACCAGTAGATATTTATAACAATGCGCCAACAACGCAAGTAGGTGAGCCACCACATATGGAAGAATTGCACGCGTCGACCCGCAGAGGCTCGAGAAACACACGCAGCGAATATCGACAATCACACTCGACTCCAAGGCAAGGTTGCATACATTATTTTCGATCCGCCTCTCCCACAAGTGATTGCGTTCAGGCGCCAACGGAACTGCGGCCTGAGTCCCGACCAGGGCTCGTGCGCAGGTCCTGCAACAAAAGATAAGTCGCTGCTAGCATCGAGGGTCGTTCGATCGAGCAATGATCTGCTATCAAAATCGTGATTCGAAGGCCCAGTCTATCAAACAATCGCTATCGTTCCCAACTCGTTATCGATCGGATCGGGGTGCTGGACCCTAAAATGACATTCGGCAAATATCCGAAGCCTAGCCCGCTGAACATCCTGCCACCTCATATGATGAGCACGTCGGCCTCGAATATATGCACCTCCACTCCGTGGGCTCGCATGCGTTTCTGGGCCTCTCCATTCCCTCATCCTTCCTTAATTCGTGCCCCCTCGCTCGTTCCTTCCCGCCTTCCCCCTTCTGGTCCCTCATCCCTCCTTCCCGCCTTCCCCCTCCTGATCTTCCCTCCCCCCCTCCTCACAATTGCTTTCGATCCATAGCAATGGGCGGCCTTCCCCAATCCCTCGCACGGAGCAGCGTATATAATGGTGATGGTGCTCACCGTGCCGATCTTCAGGAAGGCCCATCAACTCCCCTCCCCGACCCTCCACTTGGGAGGAGAGGAGGTCAGGCAAGGAGGGGGGCCAGGGGAGGGTGACAAACATAATGCAGACCCGTTTACTCTATGACCACCTCCAACCATCAATGCATGGCATCACCTCCAACGTTGATTGCATTACCTCGCCTCCACCTGCATCCATGCGCCTCCGAGGACGCCCTCCCCCAGGTGCCGCAGAGCAGCAGGTCACGATGCAGATCCCTGGCCGTGTTCGCAGGCCCCTTGTTCACCAAGTCGGGCTTGACGAAGATTAGCTCCTTCACCTCAGGCATCGTGAGGATGTGCTTCAGCGTTTTGATCATGCACTCCTCGGCCCTGTGAGCTGCCAAGCTTGAGGCCTCATCGCCGAAGACCTTCAAGGCCACCGACGTCAGCTGCTTGAACGTGTTCACCTTGCCATCAGAAACTTTGATGCGGTAGCCAATCGTCGAGAGCTTCTCCGACGCCCGTTTGATCACCTTCAGCTCGTAGGCGGTGCCGCCCACAGTGCACTCACCCTGCCTATCGTCGGCCTCGATCTCAGCGTCGGCTGCTGCCTCTTCCTCCTCCTCCTCCTCCTCCTCCTCATCCTCTTCCTCATCGTCACCTGCAGCCTCCTCCTCCTCCTCCTCCTCATCCTCGTCGTCCTCGTCATCTCCGCCAGGAGCTGCCGCAGGCCTTCTGCCTTTCGCTTTCGGCTTGGCCTTCCCTTTTGCTTTCGCTTTGCCTTTCGCTTTCCCTTTTGCTTTCGCTTTTGCCTTCCCTTTTGCTTTCGCGTTGCCCTTTGCCGTCGGTTTGCCTGCTGCCAGCGCTGTGGCCGCCGTCTGCGGGTTGAGCCACTCAGGAACCCTGTCGATCACTGCTGGAGTCGCTGCTGCCGCGGTGTCGTGGCCCTCTCCACGGGCCTCCT
Source organism: Prorocentrum cordatum (assembly GCA_963575745.1). NCBI lineage: Eukaryota > Dinophyceae > Prorocentrales > Prorocentraceae > Prorocentrum > Prorocentrum cordatum. The sequence continues at coordinate 331,012 of CAUYUJ010015203.1, read as the reverse complement.
TCTTCCTCTTCTTCTTGCGCCTGTTCTCCCCCAAGAGGCCCCCCACGAAGGGGATCCAAGCGCTCGAGCCGCTATCCTTGGCCCCCTCAACCTCAGTCTCCTCGGTCTTGACGTCCTCAAGCTCGGGATCGGACGCCCCCTTGACATTCTGCTTCTGGGCTTGGCTCTCACCCTCGAGCTTCTCCTGGGCATGGCGCTTGGCCTCATCGCGCTTCTCTTGAGCTCGGCGCTCAGCCTCGAGCTTCTCCTGGGCTTGGCGCTCCTCCTCTAGCTTCTCCTGGGCTTTGCGCTCCTCCTTTAGCTTCTCCTGGAAGCCCTCGAGCTTCTCCTGGGTTCGGCGGCGCTCCTCGGCCGCGAGCTTCTCCTGGGCTTGGCGCTCCCTGAGCTTCTCCTGGGCTGCGCGGCGCTCGGCCTCGAGCTTCTCGCGGGCTTCTTCTAGCTTTAGCTTCTTGGCTCGCCTCTCCTCCTCCTCCTCCCTAAACCTCTTCTCGGCTTCGAGCATGAGCTCCTCCCTCCTAGCCGCACGCGCGATCCTTTCCTCCTCCTGAGCCTGGGCTTCCTGAATAAAACCCTCCACGAGCTGCCCGATCTCATCCTCGAGCGCCTGCGGCGCCTCGCCCTCGACCAGGTCGCCCGCCAAGCTCGCCTCCGCGAGGCCGCTCTGCTCGTAGGATGCCAAGGCCTCCCTTTCCCACAGTGTCTCGCCCTCTACACCGAATTCCCCACACCGTTTTTATAAGGCGCGCACAATCAATAGGTCGGTCGACTCACAACGTTATTGCAACAACTACTGCAGCCCCCCTCCCCGACCAATCGCTGTGCCTCTGCGGTGTCCGCGGGCATCGTGGCTGGTGTCGGATCGACCTCGCTCCCACGGACCCTCGACTCTATTGACTGCGTGCATGCGGGCCCCCACCTCCGATCGATCATCGCTTTTGGTCTCGATCAGAATGGCTCTCGCAACCTCGAGGCCGCCGAAGCCCCTCCATCGCCCTCCCTCCTCCAACACAGCTCTATACACAATGCATGCACTCTCATGTGTTATATATTTGTATATACACATATCGCTCGAAATCGATCCTCCATGCCCTTCAATGCCCTGCCGCCCACCGAATCGGGCTGCGTGGCAGGCGGCAGCTCGTCGTCCTCGAGCACGTCGATCATGATGGTGGGCTGTCTCCCTGTCGCGGCCTTCGGCGGTGAGCGAGGGGATCGCAAGATGCGAAGACGACAAGAGGCAATCCAACGAGAACAATGTCAGGAAACTATGAATACAAGGGGTCACAGATCTGATAGCAGCATGGGGATTGGGAAGGGGATCGAGGACGACAAGTCGGAGGGAATGCGGACATGGATGAGGAGGAGGAGGAGGGTGGGAGGGGTTCAGGGGCCCTCGAGGAAATGCATGTGGGAGAGAATCCACTCCCCAGAGCGCCTCGGCTGCGATCGACATCATCTGCCGAAGCTCGACCTCCGAGAAGCCCTCGAAATCATCCTCGTCGCCGACGTTGTCGTCGAGCGAATCCTGCTGTTCAGAAGGAACTTCAGCGCTGTCGCTGGCCTGGGGGAGAGATTGCACCGCAGGGCTGGAACTCCTCCCTCCCCCTCCTCCCCCCCCTCCTCCCCTTGGGATTTTGGCCCATGGGGGATGGAGAGGTAGAACTGAGGCCGCCTGCCAACTCAAGAAAGCATCCAGCCCCAAGAAATCCTCGTGCTTGAAATGCGGCACGATGAACTCATCCCCCTCCTCCTCAGGGGGGAGAGGGCCCAGAGAAGAGGCGACGGCCATCAGGCCAGGGCGGTTGGGCAGGGAGCGGGAGGAGGGGGGATCAATTGAGGAAGAGAGGAGGGATGTGCATGGGCCCGACTGCGGACGCACGAGAGTGGACCAAGGGAAGCTTATGAGCAGGGGACGCAAGAGACAACGGGGGAGGGGTATCACGAGGGTGGCCTGGTCGTTGTTGCGCTTCGTGGGCGCGAGCTGTAGCTTCTGGAAGTGGGCCAGGCGGATGCGCAAGTGAAAGCTCTGCGTGAACCTCGACGGGCGAACTCGTCTCTGCTTATTGTCACCGCCTCTGACATATTCCTCCTACAGTGATCTCTTCGAGGCGCCCTCCTCGCATTCTCTCTACTGCTCCCCTTCCCCGTGCTCCTCCTCATCCTCCTCACCGACTCGACCTATGTCGGAATGCGTGCCCTCCACTTCGCCCTCCCCCTCGACTCCTCCTGCTGCTGATCCCGAGTAGGAGAAGCAGCGAGGCCTAATCATTCCCACCTTACTTATCGCTCCTACCGCTCGCGGAACTTCCCAAACCACTTCAAGATCCCCCAATTCGGCTCCAAGGTTCGAACGCTCCTCCTACTCATCCCTGAAGCTGGACCGCCCCCTCGACCTCGTCGTCATCCTCCTCTTCCTCCTCATCCTCTCGTTACTCGTACTCCTCGCTGCAATCATCCCACTATTCCTACTCCTCCTTCAGCCTCGAGCTTCCCCCATCCTCCTGATCGTCCTCATCGTTATCCTTACATTTCCTCATCGTTATCCTCCTGGTCCTACTCCTTCCCACTCATACACTCCTTCATCCCTCCTACTGCCGAACTACTCTAGCCTGCCCTATCCCCAAAGCAGGCCCAGCCTCCACGCGACGAGAAGCTTCGGAGACAACTTCTTTTTCTCGGTCTGCTTATAGCTGTCGCACGCGTGGTCCGCGAAGGCCAACTCCCAGCCAGCCTGGGCCGACGGGGCGCATCCTCCTCATCCTCCTCATCCTCGTCATCCTCATCCTCCTCAACATCGACATCATCCTCCTCCTGATCCCCCTCCTCGCCCTCATCTTCTCACCCTCATCCTAGACCCCCTCCTCTTCCTCCTCCTCATCGCCCTCCTCTTCATCCTCGGCCTTCTCATCCTCATCCTCAACCTCTTCATCCTCCTTGCCGCCTCCTCCGTCTCCTCTTCTTTCTCGACCTCTCTCCTTCTTTTCCTGCTCCTCATCATCCTCGACCTCGTCATCCACATCCTCTTCCGCGTCACGTTTCTGGACGCCGAGTGGCCATCATAGTCCGCTGCGAGATCCTCTTGCCGTCTGCGAGCACGCTGAGCTCGGCGATGATATCCTCGAAGATCTGGCTGGAGGATCCTCCTCCTCCCCCTCCTCCTCCTCCTCCCCCTCCTCCTCCTTATCCTCTTCTCTTCCCCTCCTCCGACCCTGCCCTCCCCAGTGCACTCTTACTCCTAACGTTTACTCCTAGCCCCTCCTATATATTCTTACTTATCTCCTCCCCTCACCCTTATCCCAGTCATGTACCTGCATCCTCTCTCATCCCTCCCCCTCTATCCATGGCCACGCTGCGCAATATCTATCACTGCTGCGTCGATCCCAACTCCCTCGATGTCGCCCCACATAGCCTTGAGCTCCGTATGGTTCGGGCGCGCGCTCGACCGATCGGGGGTGCACGCGAAGTCGGGCACCGTCGTGCCTAGGCGAGGGGGCAGCAGAGCAAGAGGCTAGCAGAGACGAGCCGACACGCACTGAGCTAGCAGTCACCAGTAAGCAGCAATTAGCAGAAGCAGTAAGCAATAGGGCGACTGCGAGGAGGGATGAGTAATAAGCTGCAATATTGACCACAAGCAGGGGAACGGGGCAGAACGGAGTTCCTCCTGATCCCTAGGCTGCTTGATGATGCATGCCCCTCCCCTGGGGCCCCAGCCTGGGAGCGTCGGGAAGGGCAACTCGGTGGCGCCGAACTTGAGCGCCTGGCGCTCGGAGGGGGGGTCGACCGTCCGAGATCTGACTTCTCTTTCATCCTTTTCCGTCTCCTCACTTTCCTCTTGTTCTTCCACGCTTCCTCACCCCATTCCTCCTCCACTCCCAGCTGGGCCCCCTCCTTCCCCAAGAATCCCCACTGCCTCGAGCTTCTTGCACCCCTTCTACCTGGAGCCTCCACCCAGGACCGTGCACGGGCCACATTGGGGCTTCTGAGCTCGATCCTTCCTCACCCCCGTGGCCGCCAGCCCCCTAGCATCTCGGCGCCTGGGACAGCAGCTCTTTGTGTATCTGAGCGGTGGCTTGGTGTTTCGGCACGTGCTTCGGCTTCTTCTTGGCGCTATCGCGCATCGCGGCGGCGCCGCGCGCCCCCGCGCACCGCGCGGGCGCCAGCGCGAGCGCTGGCTCGACAGAGAGCAGCTCTGCAGCGCGCGCGCGCGCGTGCTCGCTGCAGAGAGAGAGAGAGAGAGAGAGAGAGAGAGATCAGAAGCATATCGAATAATCAAAAAGGCAGAGGAGGAGGAGGAGGAGGAGGAGGAGGAGGAGGAGGACGGGGAGGAGGCCCCGCTCGGTGAGCCCTGTCGGGGTTCACGTTAACATGGAGTTCTCTCTATCTGTCCGACTGTGGAAACCGAAGACATCGCAATGTAGCTTCAAAATCCAAGCGGCCACCGCTAAGGGTTCACTTTGATGAGTTCCCAGACCAGCATGATGACTTTCCGATTGTAGACAATGCAGAACTCCCCATGGCGCACGCGCGGGTCACCCGAAATCCGTTCGGTCAAAGCTGAGGGTTTACGTTAATGTCGAAGCCAACATGGCGACTTCTCGATTGTGGAAACATGGGAAGTCGGAGGTTGACTGTTAACATCAAAATGCAATCGGTCACCGTGATAAGGGTTCAGTTCTATGCCAACATTGACTTTTCGGTTGTGGATGATAGAACTCCCCAGCGCGCGCGCGCTCGGTGGTGACCCGCGCGCGCGAGGCGCGCGAGCGCGCGGGGAGTTCTGTATTGTCCACAGCAGAGAATTCGGCCCGTCCGTCGGCCTCTTTAAAGAGCCACAGAAAATTTCAATTCAGTTTTTGGAATTACATGTCGAATTTCTTGTTGTTGGCAATGCAGATCGAACTCCCCGCGCGCAGGGAGTTCTCTATAGTCCACAGCGGAGAAGTCTGCCATTCGTCAGCCTCCTTTATAAAGAGCCACGGAATTTTTGAATGTATTTTTTGAATTACATGTCGGCTTTTCGATTGTGGACAATACCAAACGACCCAACGCGCTCGCGGGTGACACGTGTCACCGTCGGCCTCCTTAAAGAGCCACAGAAATTCCGAATTCATGTTCTAGAATTACATGTCAATTTTTTGAATTGCTGACAATATCGAACTCCAACGCGCGCGCACGCGCGGGTGACCATGATCACCCGCACGTGCGGGTGACCCGCGCGCGCGCGGGTCACCCGAGATCCGCTCGGTCACCGTTAGGGGGTCACTTCAGTTTCCAGGCCAACATTGCGGCTTGTAGACAATACAAAACTCTAACGCGCGCGCGCGCCTGGGTGACCATGGTCACCCGCACGTGCGGGTGACACGTGTCACCGTCGGCCTCCTTAAAGAGCCCCGGACTCTTCTATCGTGGACAATGCAGAACTCTAACGCGCGCGCGGGTGACCATGATCACCCGCACGCGCGGGTGACCCGCGCGCGCGGGTCACCCGAAATCCGCTCGGCAACCGTCAAGGGTTCATTTGAGTTTCCAAGCCGTCATGGCGGTATTTCGATTGTGGGCAACACAAAACTCCAACACGCGCGCGGGCCCTTCGGGAATCTATGGGTTCCCTTTCGGGAATCCATGGGTTCCCTGCATGCGGGAATCTATGGGATTCCCTGCGGGAATCTATGGATTCCCTTCGGGAATCTATGGTTTCCCCGCCGAAGCTTTTATTGGTGTCGATGTTGTCAGTCATAGAACGCACGCAACGGAATCAATGTTGTGATGTATCATGTGTGATGCACCATGTAGGATGTATCATGTATTGTGTATCGTGTATGATGTAACGTGAGTGCTAAATCGGGTCTATGTGTGTTGTACACGTGTATGGTGTACACATGATGTGCACGTTCGATGCAGCATGTGCGATGTATCGTGTATGCAATATTGTATCATACATTCACACAATAACCATAAATTGAGACGCCGACGCAACAATTGAGACAGTCGGAGCAAAATTGGTACATCTAACATAAATTGATACACGCGACCAAAGTTGATGCATTTTGACGTCTCAACTAAATTGAGACGGTTGGATGTCTGGGCAGGTCACGGTTTTGGTTCCGGTTCCGGTTTTGGTTCCGGTTTCCTTCTTCTTTTTCGCCCGCTGAGAAAACCTTTAGGTCACGGTTTTGGTTCCGGTTCTGGTTTTGGTTCCGGTTTCCTTCTTCTTTTTTCGTTTGAGACGGTCGTCGTGGTTCCGGTTCCGGTTCCGGTTCCGGTTTCCTTCTTTTTCTCGGTGCCCAGGGGCGCCTCCGGTCATGGTTCTGGTTCCGGTTCCCGTTCCGGTTCCGGTTTCCTTCTTTTTCCCCGCCCCGAAGAAGGCCTCCTAGGTCACGGTTCTGGTTCCGGTTCCGGTTCCGGTTCCGGTTTCGGTTTCCTTTTTCTTCTTTGGTTCGAGGGGCTCCCGAGGTCCTGGTTTTGGTTCCGGTTCTGGTTTTGGTTCCGGTTTGCGTTTGCCTTCTTCCGGCGCTCTTCTGTTCTGGTTTTGGTTCCGGTTCCGGTTCCGGTTCCGGTTCCGGTTCCGGTTTCCTTCTTCTTTCCCCTCCCGAAGAAGGGCGCCGAAACCACCACCAAAACCACACTCAATGTTGACCCCCGATGTCCTCCAAGATGGCTCCCAGGGCCCCCAAAAGGCCCCCAAGAGGTCCCCAAGATTCCCCCCAGAGATCCGCAAGAGGCCCCAGGAGGCTCCCCTGAGGCACCCAAGACGCTCAAGGAGGCCCCCCAGGACAGCCAAGAGGCCCCCAAGACGCCCCAAGAGGACTCCAAGAAACTTTCAAGAGAGATCCGAAGAGGCTCCGAGAGGCATCCACGAGGCTTCTGGTCATTCTGCTCGCCCTCTTCCTTCTCCTCCTCCTCCTCCTCCGCCTTTCCCTCCTCCTCCCTCCTCCCTTTTCCCTCTCCCCCTCCCCATCCCCCTCCTCATCCTCCTCATCCGATTCCTCCTCCATCCTCCCATTTGGGGTATGACGACTTGCCCAACCCGCCATTTGACTGCATGCTCCTCCACATCCCTGATCGGGGCAACTCGCCTGTGCATCGTTTCTGGATGGGCTGGTGCGTTTGCGCCGCCGCCAATTTCAGCGGTTTGTTATGACACATCCCGTGTAGCATATGTCCGTGCTACCTTCATGAGGGGGACGTACATTTCTACGTGGGCGCCAGCTTGGGCAACATTGTGGCGCCAGCTTGGGCCACCTGGGCGCCAGCTACTTGGTTGTGATGAGGTGTCCGGCCAGCCTGATGTGTAATTGTTTCTGTTGTATGGAGGTGCCCGACCAGGCCCATGTGCAAGTGCTTCGGATCATTCTTCGTGTGAGGAGGTGGCCGACTAGCCGCAGTTGCAAATGGTGCGGGGCAACGGTAGTTTAGAGGCCGAGGTGACATGGTGGTCCCATTCACCATCTTCTAGCTTGAAGCCTCCCTCCGTGTGTGGAACAGCGCGGGTTACACACCATGATCGGCTATCTGGGCCCTCCATCCTCTTTTCTGCTCTGGGCTGACTTACAACGGCCAGCCTCCAACCTGGCAGCTCTTAAGCCACCAAGGCGTGCTTGATGCCTCGCACCTTCTCGCCGCATGTGCTCGGGCAACGCAGCCGTAGCTGTAGGTCACTCGGAGAAAGCTACCCCGGTGCCCTCCCGACCTCCCTGTGAGACTTCTCTGTGAGCCTCCCGACTTCTCTGTGGGGCTTGGAGCTCACTGCGCATGATTCGCGACAAGGCCCATGACCAGCCCTCGGCCCCCCCTCCCCCTGGTCACGGCACGATTCGCGCCAGCGCCACCCAGGACTTCGCCATTCATGGGCATTCCCAGGCGGCGCCGGCGCGAATCGTGACGTGACCGGCATCCTCACCCACTCCCCCCCTGGCGTCACGCCCGTTATCGCCAGGTGATAGAACGCTACCTCTTGCTTAAGCAATGATAAACCAGTGATCGGGATCGGTACCTCTTGTACGATTATCACAGGGATCGGCATCAACAGTGTTTTCGTGTTCGTCTTGTGTTCGTTGTCCCTCGTTTTGCCTTCTGTCCGCCTTTGCTGCAAAACAAGATCGACATGGGCACGGCCCACGACATCGCCAAAACACCGTTTAGGTCGGCCCCTGCCAGTCCCTTGGTCCGGTGTGGCGTTGAGAGAAATGTCCCCGGGCCTCTGGGGGTCGGGGGAGGACGACGACGACGACGACGACGACGACGACGACGACCGTTTAGGTTGACCCCTGCTGCATAAACGTGCACTCTCGAAGCTCCGAACCGATCCACCACCCCTGCACGGGCCCGAGTCCTCCCAGAGACGCCCTCTCAGAGGGCAAGCGCCTCTCCTGAGAAGCCGCCACCCCCACTGCCAATCGGGTGCTCCCGTGAATGTCTCCCCGATGAGGCCGCGAAAATCCGACAGGGCTGCGCAGCGCCGATGCATCGGCGATGCACCAACGACGGCAGGAAGAAGAACTTCGGGTTCCGAGTCGACCGCATCGCCGATGCATTGGCGATGCGGCGCGACACTCGGAGCCCATCTGCTCCACTCCAGATTGTGCAGACTGGACATTCCCTGCTCCTCGTCCTCCTTACCTACTCCGCCCCCATGCGCCTCATCCAACCCCTCTTCCTTCCCCTCCTCCATTTTCCTCCTCCTCCACCTCCTCGTCCTTCCTCCTCCCTCATCATCCTCGTCTTCTTCCCTCCTCAGGGAAGGATGGAGGAGGGAGCCTCCTTCTCGCCCCACTGCTCGCCCTCCAATTCCTCATCCATTCTCCTCCTCCTCCTCCTCCTCCTTCTCCTCCTCCTCCCTCCTCCTCCTCCCTCTTCCAGCATCATCCTCGCCCTCCTCCCTCCCCAGGGAATGGAGGAGGAAGCTGGAGGAGCGAGGAGGAGCAGGCACAGGACGAGGAGGGAGGAGGATGAAGGAGGAAGTCGCCAGAGGGGGAAAGAGGAGGCAAGATGCAGGAGGGGAAGATGCAGGAGCAGGGGAAGATGCAGGAGGAGAGCGGGGAGGAGAAGAGGGAGGAGGAGGATGAAGGATGAGAAGGGGAAGTCGCATGAAGGAGGAGGAGGAGGAGGAGGAGGAGGAGGAGGAGGAGGAGGAGGAGGAGGAGGAGGAGGAGAAGAAGGCCCCCTTCCCCACCTGTTTCCTGTGGCCCAGGGGCACCCGAGCGGGCCCCTGTCTCCTGCGGGGCCCCAGGCATCGAGGCTCAAGTGCCCCATTACTCCACATGCCTCCTGGCGTCGTCGCGGGACACGCCGACCCTGCCTCCACTCTCCCCCTTGGGAGGGAACGACAATGGGGACCGGTTCTGGAGGGGAAACATCGTCCTGGAATCGGCGATACGTCGATAGACCAGCAATGGGCCCCTGACGTGGTGGGTCATCGGGTCCCGTCGGCAAGGAATGGGCGATGGCGGGTAGATGCGTCCTCCCCGGAGCCTATCCCCCCCTAGCGTTGCGCCTGCCCTTTCCGCTCCCTGCCTTTCGGGCCATGACTCGGGCCTCTGGCGCACTTCGGGCGATTCTGGCACCCACGCAAAACTATTGACAAGGCGCAGCTGATGGAAGCTGGCCCCGATACAGCAAAACTTCAAACTTTGGAAAAAAAGCCTCCCGCTCCCCCTCCCCCTGGTACGTCTGAGGGGCAACGAAAGGGGGGACTCAGAGGGGAAACATCGACCTGGAATCGGCGATACACCGCCGATAGGTCGGCGATCAGCCTTCGATAGCAATGCCGCACGTTCCTGGGCGGGGTGAGGGCCACCAGACCCCTATCGGCGATGAATAGGCGATGGGGACTCGATGCATCCCCCTGAGTTGATCTCCCCCTATCGTTGCCCCTGAAGGTCCTCTCCCCCTCCTGCCTCGTGGGCGAAGCGAATATCCGTATCCGCAGCCTCGCTGGCCGGGCGCCTGGGCCGCGATCCCGCACATACGGGGCAATGTTTTGTCGGATCCCCCGCGCAGAACGCATCAATGCGACTGCGCATCCGCGGGATCGCGCACCAGATTCCAGACCGCGAGGGCGCGGATATGGATTTGTTCGCCACTCGTGATAATTTCCCGTTTCCCCCCTTGCGTTGAGCAGGGACAAAAAGCCCTAGCATTCCTGTAGACCAACACGACACGTTCTCATTCCGATCCATTAAAACCAGAAGGCCTCAGCCAACCATGTTCGAAGAACAGCTCGCGCAAACCACACTTGTGAGCGTTACTTTATTTGGCGTTTCGACATTGGGCGGAAAAGGGGGGGAGGGGGGGGTCTGGCTCCAGACCTCTGCTTAGTGCGACTGTTTGCAAGAGTGCTGCCTCTGGGGGAGACTCCACCCGCTCAAAACAGGCGCCAAAAAACGGCCAAGATCCGATCGGCAGAACAACGAATATGAAAAACGATCACCCTGTTGTAGAACTCGCCTTGGCGGGTCCCATTGGCAAGCCAGGTTGCTTCGCCGCTGCTTCGTCGCTCCGCCCGCCCGCTCCTGGACGACCCAGGCGGTCCCGTCTCCCTCGTCGACCTGCGGGGGGGCCGGGCCCGCCGAGGGGGAGGGCCGGACGCCGACGCCGCGCGGGTGGGACAGCGGCCTCCGCCTCCTGCTCCTCCTCCTCCGGCCCTGCTCCGTCGTCGTCGTCGTTGTCGTCGTCGTCGAGGTCGTCGTCGTCTTCGTTGTCGTCGTCCTATTCGTCGAGGCCGTCGTCGTCGTCGTCGAGGTCGTCGTCGTTGTCCTCCTCGTCGTCGTCGTCGTTGCCGACAAAATCACAGTCGTTATCGTCTGCATCATCGTTGACGTCGTCAAAATCGTCATCGTCGTCGTCCTCCTCCTCCGTCATCGTCGTCGAAGTCGTCGTAGTCGTCGAGGTCCTCGTCGTCGTCCAGGTCGTCGTCGTCTTCGTCCTCGTCGACGAGCTCCTCGTCGTCGTCGTCGTCCATGTCGGCGAGGTCGTCAACGTCGTCGTCGTCGTCGGCGAGGTAATCATCGTTATCGTCGTCGTCCTCGTCGTCGCCGTCGTCGTCGTCGTCACCGTCGTCGCCGTCGTCGTCGTCGTCATCGAGGTCGTCGTCGAGGACGTCGTCGTCGTGGAGGTCGTCGTCGTCGGCGAGGTCGTCGTCGTCGTCGTTGCCGTCGTCGTCGTCGTCGTCGTCGAGGTCGTCGTCGTCGTCGTCGGCGAGGTCGTGGTTATTGTCGTCGTCGTTGTCATCGTAGAGGTTACGATCATCGGTCGTCATCGAGGTCGTCCTCGTCGACAAGGTCGTCGTCGTCGTCGTCGTCATCGAGGTTGTCGTCGTCATCGTCGGCGAGGGCGTCGTCGTTGTCGTCGTCGTCGTTGTCGTCGTCGAGGTCGTCATCGTCGTCGTTCGCCTGGTCGTCGTCGTCGTCGTCGAGGTCGTCGTCGCCGTCGTCCTCGTCGTCGAGGTCGTCGTCGTCGTCGTAGGCGAGGTCGTCGTCGTTATCGTCGTCGTCGTCGTTGTCGACGTCGTCGAGGTCGTCATCGTCGTCCTCCTCGTCGTCCTCCTCGTCGTCAATGCCGTCGTCGGCGTCGTCGAGGTCGTCGTCGTCGACGTCGTCGACGGAGTGGTCGTCGTCGTCGAGGTCGTCGTAGTCGTTGTCCTCGTCGTCGAGGTCGCCGTCGTCGTCCTCGTCGTCGTCATCGGCGAGGTCGTGATTGCTGTCGTCGTCGTTGTCGTCGTCGAGGTCGTCATTGTCGTCGTCGTCGAGGTCGTCGTTGTCGTCGTCGGCGAGGTCGTCGTCATTATCGTCGTCGTCGTCGTCGAGGAGGTCGTCGTATTCGTCATGGTCGTCATCGTCGTCGTCGTCCTCGTCGTCGAGGTCTTCGACGTCGTCGTCGTCGGCGAGGTCGTCGTCGTCATCGTCGTCGTCGTTGTCGTCGCCGAGATCGTCATCCTCGTCGTCATCCTCGTCGTTGTTGTCGTTGAGGTCGTCGTCGAGGTCGTGGTTGCCAAGGTCGTTGTCCTCGTCGGCGAGGTCGTCGTCGTCGTTTGCGTCAAGGCCGTCGTCGTCGTCGTAGAGATCGTCGAGGTCGTCGTCGTCGTCGTCCATGTCGGCGAGGTCGTCAACGTCGTCGTCGTCGGCAATAATGTCGTCGTTATCGTCGTCGTCGTCGGTGCCGTCGTCGAGGTCATCGATGATCGTCGTCCTCGTCGACGAGATCGTCGTCGTCGTCGAGGTCGTCGAGGTCGTCGTCGAGGTCGTCGTCGAGGTCGTCGTCGACGTCGTCGTCGCCGTCGTCGTCGGCGAAGTCGTTGTCGTTATCGTCGTCGTCGGTATCATCGTCGTCGTCATCGTCGTCCTCACCGTCGAGGTCATCGTCGTCGTCGAGGTCGTCGTCGTCGTCCTCGTCGTCGAAGTCGTCGTCGTCGTCGGCGTCGTCGACGTCCTCGTCATCGAGGTCGTCGTCGTTGTCGTTGTCGTCGTCGATTTCGTCGTTGTCGTCGTCGTCGGCGAGGTCGTCGTCGTCGTCGTCGGCGAGGTCGACGTCGTTGTCGTCGACGTGGTCGTCGCGGTCGTCGTCGTTGTTGTCCTCGTCGTCGAGGTCGTCGTCCTCGCCGTCGGCGAGAACGTAGTAGTTATCGTTGTCGTCGTCGAGGTCGTCATCGTCGTCGCTGTTGTCGTCGAGGTCGTCGTCGTCGTCGTCGAGGTCGTCGTCGTCGTCGTTGTCGTCGTCGTCGTCGAGGTCGTCGTCGTCGTCGAGGTCGTCGTCGTCGTCGTCGCATTCGTCGAGGTCGTCGTCGTCGTCGTCCTCGTGGTATTTGTCGTCGAGGTCGTCGTCGTCGTATTCGTCGTGGTCGTCGTGGTCGGCGTCGTCGTTGTCGTCGTCAGCGTCGTCGTCGTCGAGGTCGTCGTCATCGTCGCTGTTGTCGTCGAGATCGTCATCGTCGTCGTCGTCGAGATCGTGGAGGTCAGCGTCGTCGTGGTCGTCGTCGAAGTGGTCGTCGTCGTCGTCGAGGTCGTCGTCGTCGTTGCTCGTCGCCTGCGAGAACGTGATTGTTGTCGTCGTCGTCGTCGTCGAGGTCGTCATCGTCATCTACGTCGTCGAGGTCGCCGTCGTCGTCGTTGTCGTCGTTGAGGTTTCGTCGTGGTCGTCGTCGTCGTCGAGGTCGTCGTCGTCGCGGAGGTCGTCGTCCTCGTATTCGTCGAGGTCGTCGTCGTCGTCCTCGTCGTCGTATTCGTCGAGGTCGTCGTAGTCGTGGTCGTCGTTGTCGTCGAGGCCGTCATCGTCGTCGTCATCGTCGTCGTCGAGGTCGTCGTGGTCGGCGTCGTCGTTGTCGTCGTGGTCGTCGTCGTCGATGTCGTCGGCGAAGCCGTCGTCCTCGTCAAGGTCGTCGTCGAGGTCGTCGTCGTCGAGGTCGTCGTCGATGTGGTCGTCGTCGTAGGCGTCGTGGTCGTCATGGTCGGAATCGTCGTCGTCGTCATCATCGACGTCGTCGTCGAGGGCATCGTCGTCGTCGCTGTTGTCGTCGAGATCGTCATCGTCGTCGTCGTCGCTGTTGTCGTCGAGATCGTGGAGGTCAGCGTCATCGTCGTCGTCGAGGTCGTCGTCGTCGAGGTCGTCGTCGATGTGGTCGTCGTCGTATTCGTCGTGGTCGTCGTGGTCGGCGTCGTCGTTGTCGTCATCATCGTCGTCGTCGTCGAGGTCGTCGTCGTCGTCGTCGCTGTTGTCGTCGAGATCGTCGTCGTCGTCGCTGTTGTCGTCGAGATCGTGGAGGTCAGCGTCGTCGTGGTCGTCGTCGAAGTGGTCGTCGTCGTCGTCGAGGTCGTCGTCGTCACTGTCGAGGTCGTGGTCGCCGTCGTCGAGGTCAGCGTCGTCGTCCTCGTCGTCGTCGTCGAGGTCGTCGCGGTGGACGTCGTCGTCGTTGTCGTCGAGGTCGTCGTCATCGTTGTCGTCATCGTCGGCGTCGAGGTCGTGGATGTTATCGTCGTCGTCGTCGTCGTTGTCGTGGTCGACGTTGTGGTCGTCGTTGTCGTCGTCGTCGAGGTCGTCGTCGTCGTCATCGTCGTCGAGGTCGTCGACGTCATCGTTTTCGTCGAGGTCGTCGTCGTCGTCGCCGTCGAGGTCGTCGTCGTCATCGTCGTCGTTGTCGTCGTTATCGTCGTTGTCGACGTCGTCGTCGAGGTCGTCGTCGTCGTCGTCGAGGTCGTCGTCGTCGTCTTCGAGGTCGACGAGGTCGTCCTCGTCGTCGTCGTCGAGGTCGTCGTCGTCGTCGTCGATGTCGTCGTCGTATACGTTGAGGTCGTCATCGTCGTCATCGTCGTCGTCAGCGTCGTCGTCAAGGTCGTCGTGGTTATCGTCGTCGTCGATGAAGTCGTCATGGTCGTCGTCGTCGCCGTCTTCGCACGTCGAGGCCGTCGTCGTCGTCGTCGACGTCGTCGTCGTCGGCGAGGTGCTCGTCGTCGTATTCGTCGAGGCCATCGTCGTCGTCGAGGTCGTCGTCGTCGTAGTCGTCGAGGTCGTCGAGGTCGTCGTCGTCGACGTCGTATTCGTCGAGGTCGTCGTCGTCGGCGAGGTCGAGGTAGCCGTCGTCTTCATCGTCATCGTCGTCGTCGTTGTCGAGGTCGTCGTCGTAGCCGTCGTCGTCGTCGTCGTCGTAGTCGAGGTCGTCGTCGTGATCTTCGTCGAGGTCGTCGTCGACGTCGTCGTCGTCTTGGTCGTCGTATTCGTCGAGGTCGTCGTCGTCGCATTCGCCGAGTTCGTCGTCGTCGTCATCGTCGTTGTCGAGGCCGTCGTCGTTATCGTTGTCGTCGTTGTCGTCGTCGAGGTATTCGTTGTCGTCGTCGATGTGTCGTCGTCGTCGTCGTCGAGGTCGTCGTCGTCGAGGTCGTCGTCGTCGTCGTCGCCGTCGCCATCAACGTCGTGCTGTCGGCTGGGCGGTGGAGGACCGCGCGCGCGCTGGCGCGGGCAACCCCCCCCTCGTCGGCTTTCTGGTCCTGTGGCCCTCCGGCACTCCTCCTCCTCGTCCTCCTCCTCCTCGTCCTCCTCCTGCTACTCCCTCCTGCTCCCCCCTCCTCCTTCCCCTCCTCCTTGTCATTCTCCTCCTCCTCCTCCTCCTCCTCCTCCTGCTCCTGCTCCTTCTCCTCCTCCTCCTCCTCCTCCTCCTCCTCCTCCTCCTCTGGCCTACTGGCCATTCGGACGCCCGGAATGGGTACGAAAAGACTAGGTACGATACCCAACAACACATGGTGTCTAAAACCGACAGCCGCCTCTGCGGGGCAGGCGGCCCGCTGTCACAAAGGGGCACCGACCGCGGCGACGCCGCCAGCGAACCGAACAAAGAATACTGTTGGACTTTGTACCTGTTGTCTCCGTACCCATTTCGATCGTCCCGAACCGTCCTCCAGCCTCGAGGTAATTTTCGGATCTGGCAAGTATACCTGGTCATCGCTCGGACGTCAAGTTCCCATGCTTGTTTCGGTTTCATAAGTTTCTGCCCACGAGATGGCGCAAGATGCTTCCCGATGGTCCTCGCCGAGGGGGGGGGAACAGTCCGAGGGGTGCCCAGTTGCGTGCATGGATCCCCGATGTGGCAGCAGATCTGATGGATACCCCCTCCAAGACGGCCATAGGCTGGGCCAAGACGTCCCCAGCTTGGTGGGCGCCCTTTGGCGCCTCGTCACGGGTGAGTGCGCCGCTGAGCTTCGCCTGGCGCCGGCCTCGTGGGCGCCTCGTGGGCGCCTCGTGCGCCGTGTGGATCAGTCGAGGCTGCGCCTGGTGCCCGCCAGTGGGCGCCTCGCTCCCGCGCGCCGCGTGGATCCCGCCGGATTCCCACCCGGTGCCCGCCCAGATGCTTCGCCAGAGGCCCGCACCGGGCGCCGCCCGGCCAGGCGCCGAAGCCCAGCGCCGAGGGGGGGGGCGCGGCGGGGCCCAAAGGACATCTGGGCTTCACGCAAGTCGGGACGCACTGGCACGCCCACGTGCGAAGAGCGGTATAGCAAAGAAGCTGTTTCGCTGTCGGGGGCGCCTGTCCCAGGGCGGCTGGCAAGGCTAGACCCTTCGGGGGGGCACGTCAAGGTAGAAGCTTCCCAGCCGCCCTGGGGCAGCGCCCCCGCCCCGGCTACGGGAAAATTGATTTTATGCCGTTCTTCGCCCGCTAAAGCACGGCGGGGGGAACGCCACGGAAGTAGATTTACCGGAATCTGCCATGCAACGCCATCCTTGTCCTCCCTGCCCTCTGGTCTCCAGGATCCCTCCTGCTCCTGCTTCATGTCTCCCCCCTCCTCTCCGGAGACCCGGCGACGCGGAAAAATAAAACATGGTGGAAAAGTCACGGCAACAGCCCCAGGCCCCAGCTTTCTGCTGAATTTGTCCGAGCCCGGTCCAGCTGCGCGAGGGTCCAGGGCCCCAAATTGCAGGCGGAACCGCCCGGTACCCGCCCCCCAAAAATGCCACGCCCGGATCTCAGGATGCCCTCCTCCTGCATCCCTCGTCCTTCCCCCTCTTTGGCCCCCCCCCCTCCTCCCGCCTCCCACCCGCCTCCCTGGCCAGCGGAGAGCGCCGTGAGCGGCGCCGGAGGCGCCGTCACGGGGGGCCCCCCAGCGCCGACCCAGGCAGCCCGCGCGGGGGGCTCCGAGAGGCTGCGGCTATACGCCGCTGCTCCGCCTCCCACGCCTCGCCCCCTCGGGGGAAGCGAGCCCCGGGGGAAGCGAGAGGGGGGGCGGGGCCCTCCCAGGGGGCGGCGGGGCTCCCCGTATAGAGGCCCTCGCGCCTCCCGAGGAGTCTCCCGCGCCTCCGGGGGAAGGCCTGTGCGCAGTTAAGGCCTCTCCGCGGAGGCCCGGGCCCTCCGAGCCCTCGGAGGACGCGGAGGCCCGCCCCCGCTCACTCCCGCCCCCCAAAGGGCTCGCGGCGGGGCTTCTCTCAGAAGCCCTCGCGCCACGCGAGAGGCCTCCCGCGCCTCCGGGGAGGGCCTGTGTGCAGAAGACCTCTCCGCGAGGGCCCGAGGCCCTCCGAGCCATCTGGGGGGGCGGAGCCCTGCCCCCTCTCTCGCTCGCTCTCCCCCCCCCAAGGGCTCGCCGCCAACACAGCGGGGGCCAGTCCGCAAGCAGCCGCCCAAAAGAAACCGAGGGCGTAAGTAGATGTCTTTCGCCCGGGTTGGCTCTCGCCCGGGTTGGCTCTCGCCCGGGGCTCTCGCCCGGCCGGCTCGCCCGGGTTGGCTCTCGCCTGGGTTGGCTTTCGCTCCGCTTGGCTTTCGCTTGTTCGTTTTCGCCCTCCTCTTCTTCCCCTCCTCCTCCCGCTCCCGTCCTTTTATGGTGTTGTTCCTCCTTTTCCCTCCCTCCTCCTCTGGCCCGCGGCCGGTTGGCTGGAGCTCCGTTGCGTTCCCGCAGCAACACTGGAAATTTAACACCTCGCCTTCTTCCCAGACGGCCTGACCTACATATCCCCACCGCCCTTGCTCAGACCCCCTGAGGCCCAGGGTCACTCGGTGCTACGTGCCCCCCTGGCAAAGCCAGACGCGTGCTCACTCGAGCGTGCCCCCCACACTTTAATGTTCCGCCCGCCCGACCCGACCCGACCGTCAGGGCTTGCCCGACCCGACCCGACCCGCCCCGCCCGTTGGGGTCCGCCCGCCCGACCCGACCCGCCCGTTAGAGCTCACGCGTGCACACTCGAGCGCGCCCCACACTTCAGAGTCCCGCCCGCCCGACCCGACCCGCCCGTTCTCAGGTCCGCCCGACCCGACCCGACCCGTCCCGCCCGTTAGGGTCTGCCTGCCCGACCCGACCCACCCGTTAGAATTCACGCGTGCTTGCTCCCCCGCGACTCACACTTTAATGTCCCGCACGCCCGACCCGACCCGCCCGTCAGGGTCCGCCCGACCCGACCCGACCCGTCCCGCCCGTCAGGGTCCGCCTGCCCGACCCAACCCGCCCGTTAGGGTTCATGCGTGGTCGCTCCGCCGCGCCCCACACTTCAGTGTCCCGCCCACCCGACCCGACCCGCCCGTTAGGGTCCGCCCGACGCGACCCGACCCGTCCCTCCCGTCAGATCCGCCCGCCCGACCCGAGCCGCCCGTTAGGGTTCATGCGTGCTCGCTCCAGCGCGCCCCAGACTTTGGTGTCCCCCCGACCCGTCCGTCAGGGTCCGCCCGATCCGACCCGTCCCGCCCGCCCGTCAGGATCCGCCCGCCCGACCCGACCCGCCCGTTAGGGTTCACGCGTGCTCGCTCCGGCGACCCGCCCGTTATAAAGTCCGCCCGACCCGACCCGACCCGTCCTGCCCATCAAGGTCCGCCCGCCCGACCCAACCCGTCCATTAGGGTTCATGCGTGCTCGCTATGGCGCGCCCCACACTTTAGTGTCCCGCCCGCCCGACCCAACCCGCCCGTTAGGGTCCGCCCGACCCGACCCGACCCGTCCCGCCCGCCCGTCAGGGTCCGCCTGCCCGACCCGACCCACCCGTTAGAGTTCATGCGTGCTCGCGTCAGAATTTCTCACACTTGAAAATCCCGCCCGCCCGACCCGACCCGCCCAATAAGGTCCGCCCGACCCGACCCGATCCGTCCCGCCCGTTGGGGTCCACCCGCCCGACCCGACCCGCCCGTCAGGGTTCACGCGTGCTCACTCGAGCGCGCCTCACACTTTAGTAGTGCCCCGCCCGCCCGACCCGACCCGCCTGTTGGAGCCCGCGCCCATCCCCGGCGAAAACTAACCCCGGCGAAAGCCAACCCTGGTGGCGAAAGCCAACCCGGGCGAAAGCCAACCCTGGCGAATGCCAACCCCGGCGAAAGCCAACCCCCGGCAAAAGCCAACCTCAGCGAAAACCCACCTCGGCGAAAGCCAACCCCGGCGAAAGCCAACCTCGGCAAAAGCCAACCCCTGACGAAAGCCAACCCCGGCCAAAGCCAACCCCGGCGAAGGCAAGCCCGGCGAAACGAAGCCCGGCGAAACGAAGCCCGGCGAAAACGAAGCCCGGCGAAAAGCATCCAACCCTGAGACCCCACGACGTCCATCGATTTCTTGGTGTAGGAGCGTCGCGCGCTCCATCGCGAGACCATCGAAGCCAAAGAAGAAACCCAGGGCACCCTGGAGGCAGGGTGCTTCTTGGCATGGACCTCCACTGTTCGGGGGGAACGAAAGGGGGGGATAGCAAAGGGTAGCGTAGAGAATCAGCTCACGTAACTGATTTTCCCTGCGCCTCCCGGCTCCAGGAGGCGCCCATGTATCGGGGCATGGGCCCAGCGGCGGGGCCGAAACCAGCTGCATGCAGCAGATCTCGTACCCCACCTTTCCCTATCCCCCCTTTCGTTCGGCCCGAACTGTACTCCTCCTCCTCCTCCTCCTCCTCCGTCCTCTTCCCTCCTCCTCCTCCTCCTCCTCCTCCTCCTCCTCCTCCTCCTCCTCCTCGTCCTCTTCATCCCGCTCCTCGTCCTCCTCCGTCCTCTTCCCTCCTCCTCCTCCTCCCCCTCCTCCTCCTCCTCCTCCTCCTCTCGTCCTCTCCTCCTCCTCCTCCGCGTCCTCTTCATCCCTCTGCTCCTCGTCCTCCTCCTCCTCCTCCTCCTCCTCCTCCTCCTCCTCCTCCTACAGGCGGATTTGGGACGAAGATGTAAAAATAGCCAGCCACAAATGCACCCAATGTTCGACTGTTCCTCCTGTAGCGGGACGTGGCCGACTTACACACGTGCCCGACCATGGACCCCCTTGTTGCCCACCTGCCTCGGGCGATCTTCGGCGCTCCTCCGGCGGTCCTCGGCGGCGGCGGCGGCCTCCTGCGGTGGTCCGCGGTCTTCGGCGGTCTTCGGCGCGAAAGCTGGATGCTTGCGCTCAACAACGGGCACAGGATCGAACGCCGATCGGGGAGACGTACAGTCGGGGCGTTGACCTAAGGAACCCTAAATAAGGAACGAGCCCCCTTTGTCCCATAAGTTAAACTTCCATGTCACATGGAGAACCTTAGGAAACCCCAAGGCAAACTGCAACACAATCAAGGAACAAAGAGCCCCTCCCCAACGGAAAGGGTTCCTTCTTCAGCGCCCCAACTGCAAGAGCGGGTACGGGGGACTCGGGTTGGCCTGGCGTGGCCATCAGGAGAATGACGAGGCCCACTCTGAAATTCGACGCGAGCTCCCGCTGCAAACCTCCCACGAAGCCTGGACCGTCAGAATCCGGGACGCGCTCGTCCAAAAACCTCAGCAGACCCGAGTTTCGGCTTACTCGAGTCTCACGCTCCCCGAACCCAGGGAACGCCTGGCGTTGGAACGATCGCGTGCAGCACGCCATCCCTGGGGGGGGGGGGCGATCCCCCCGCGGGGGCCCCCTCCTGTGCGCGCCGTCCCCCGGCAGGGCTTCTCGGGAGCACGCTGTCCCCAAAGTGGGGGGGGCAGCATTGAAGGGGCCCTGGGACACACAAATAAATACACACAAATAAAAGTATTCCCCATATTTTTCCATATTTTCTGGGATTGTTGTCTTCCCACCCACTTCCCATATTTTCCCATATTTTCAGGGGAATCGACGATTAATTGTGTCTGTGTGTTTTTTCCCCTCCTGAAGCATGTAAGACACGGGCCCGTGGAGCCACATCGCACACGATCTTTCAAACGCCAGCCGTAGGTGGAGGAGCTCTGTCCTCGGGTACGGAGCGCGCCACGACTCCCATCCGCGGGTGAGCCCCGTGCAGACTGGTTAGAGAGCACGGTCAAGGCAGTTGCGGGGCGAAAGCGCTGCGAGAACGGGTGTCCAGACAGGGAGCTCAAGGTAGGTCAGTCCCCCTCAGCATCATGCCACCTGTCCATGTTTCGATGCTCCGTGCAGAAACGCCCTCGGCCTCGCATCGAGGGGCATGCGAGGGCGATCCAAGCATGGTGCAAGTTTGCCTTAAATCAAGACTGAATGGAACAAATGCAAGGCGACAAGGCAGTCTCATGGAAAAGAGTGGGCCTCAGAGTGGCGCGAAAACCACTTGCGCTACCCGAGGGCCCACTCGACTGGCACGGTCGTCTCAACCGGAAGCGGAGGAGCCCGAGGTGGGGCTGGGGCGGCGCGGGGCGCTGGTCCAGGGCGCTCCTCGGTGCCGCCCACGGCGTCTGGGGGCCCGCAGGAGAACCCCTCAGATCTATCGCTGCCAAAACCGACTACGCCGCAAAAAAAACAACTCTGGGGCCCTGGGCCCTGGGCCCTGGGCCCCGTCTGTCTGCGGCACTTCTCGGGGCGGATCGATCTGTGAGGGCCCCCGGGGCCCCGAAGCGGGCGAAGACGCCCGGCGCGAGGACACTGCCACGCCTGGATCTGAGGGAAGGAGGAGGTGGATGAGGAAGTGCTGGCGCGCGTGGCGCTCGTCTTGCCCCTTCTCCTCCGCGCGGAGGCCCCGGCGGCGCACATCGGCGTCGGCGCGCACAGGGGGGTAGGTGAGGTGGAGGGGGGAAGACTCCATGGCAGCTTGAGGCTGCTGCTTCTTACAAGGCGCTGGCCCGACATCTACAGACGAGGCCCGCGCCTCCTGAGAAGCAGGGGCGCTTCTACGAGGCCCTCCCCCCTCCCCCTGCCCCCCTCTGGGGAAACCAAAAGGTACCGATACCGCTACTCCCCCGACCTCTCCCAAGGTGCGTTCTGACCAGAATCTCGAGGCGAATCCAGCGGTGGCGACGAGGGCCTCCGAGGAGGCCCAAAAAGAGGAAAACGGGCGCGAAGGGTAGAGGTATGGGGACCTTTTCCTCCTCGGAGCCTCTCCGCGTGGCCGAGCACACGGGGAGCCTCCGACCGTCCTCAGCGGCGGGCCTTGGGGCGCGGCGGGGGGCGCGGCGGGGCGCCGCCTCTCCTCGGGGAGGGGGCGCCCCGCCGCGTTGCCCCCATGGGTGCGGAGGGCCAGGGGCGGCGGAGGCAGGCCCTCGTGGCGGGCAGCAGGGCGGAAGCTAAACGGTGTGTTTCGTTTTCGTTTTGTCTTCGTGTTGTCGTTTTCGTTTTCGTGTTGTTGTTCGTGTTCGTTTTCGTTTGGTTTTTCGTTTTTCGTTTTCGAGATTGCTTGTCTTCGTTTTTGTTTTCGTTTTCGTTTTGTTTGTCGTTTTCGTTTTCGTTTTCGTGTGGGGCACGGTGTTTTTCGTTTTCGTTTGGTTTTCGTGGTCCCTCGTGTTGTCTTCAATCCGCCCCTGTAACGCAGAACGACATCGAAACGAAGACGGCCCAAGAGATCGCCAGAACACCGTTTAGGTCCAACCCTGGGCCTCCAGGATTCACCGGGGCGGTCGGTCCCTGCTCGAAGCAGGGGGAGGGGGGTCGAGGGGGGAGGGAGGGGGGCATGGTCATGAGCAGCCCTCGAGGTCTAGTCGGGGATCTGCAACGCAGCGGGAAGCGGGAAGCGGGAAGCCAGAAGACTGCAATGCAGAAACAAACAAACTGCAACGCAGGGCTTCGCAAGCCCGGGTCAGCCAATATGCGCGGCCGCCTCGCGGCCACCAGCGGCTCGCTAACCCGGGTCAGCCAGAGAGGGTCTTCGCATAATCCTGCAGGATCCAGTGCCCTGGCTAACCCGCGTTTGCATTGACCCCCGTCCCTTAAACTCCGATCTGGATTCTGGGGCGCAGTCCCGCGGATTCTCGCGGTCGCAGGGGTGCGTCCCGGGACGGGAAGCGAAACCGGTGTCCAATGGTGCCTCTCCCCCTCCCTAACGGTTGGGACCGATGATGCCCCCCTTCAGACACCCCCCCCCGCGAGCACCGACACGGAGCCGCCTCGCCGCTGAAACAGGAGAAGACGGTCTGGGCCGCCGACACGGCGGACGAGGCCGCGGCTCCCGACAGCCGCAGCAAGGAGACGTCGATCCTCCATCCTCCGACCCTCGTCCCTCTCCCCTCCCTATCCGCCATCCTCCCTCTTCCCCCTCACTCTGTCCCCCTCATCCCTCGCCCCCCTCGATCCTCCGTCCTCCAGCCTTCCACCCTCCTTTTGCGCTCCGAAGGCCGCGCCTGGCAACGAGGCCTTCCGCGGGCCGGGCAGCGCCCGCGGAGGGGGGGCGCTGGCCGCGCCGGAGGGGGGCGGGGGGGGCGTGCGCGCCGCGCCCGAGGGGCGGAGCCGGGGGGGGGGGATGGCGGAGCTCCGTGTGCTGCACGCCCACACCGAAGGGGGGCCAGGGGCACCCTCCTCCTCCTCCTCCTCCTCCTCCTCCTCCTCCTCCTCCTCCTCCTCCCAAAGCAAGAGACGCGTGAGTCACGTGAGCGTGTTCGTGTATTCGGCGTGTCGACAGTGGGCGGGAAGGGAGGGGGGGAGGGAGGGGGGTCTGGCTCCAGACTTCTGCTGAGTGCGACTGTTTGCAGCAGTGCGTCCTAGGAGGGAGACCCCACCTGCTCGAAGCAGGCGCCCAAAACAGCCAAGATCTACTCCAGAAGGGGCGAAGAGGGGGAGGGTGCGAGGGCCAGCGCCGATCGGCAAAACAATGAATATAACAATATCACCACATATCCGAGGGTTCCCCCATGTTTTTCCAGACGTTCTGGACGTTCGTCGTCCCCTCCACTTCCCATATTTTCTATGTTTTCGGGGGATCGAAGATCGTTTGTGTTGTGTCTGTGAGGCTTTATCCCTCCTGACACACCGACTCGCCGCCGTCGTCACCCTCGTCGCCATCGTCGGGCGTCGCTTAGGGCTCGAGAGGGTTCCTTGGGGGGGCCCCAGGGTGCACCTTCCTTCCCACCCTCATCTGTCGCCCCCCCAAGTGTGCAATGCCTGATATCCTCGTCTTCGAGGCGAAGATGCATGTATGGCGGGCCCCGGAAACCCTAATGGGTACAATGCCCAACAACAAATGTTGTCCCAAACCAACAGCGGCCTCCTGGACACAGTCGGCCTTCTGTCTCGAATGGACACAGGCCGCGGCGGCGCGGACAGCGAGTCCTGTTCAAAATGAACAGGAACTGCTGTTGCGCATCGTACCCATTCTTTACGTACCCATTCCGTTCGTGCCGATGCGGGGGGCGCACCCTTGGATCCCCCAAACGGTGCGGTGACAGACCGTGCGGTGACCTCGAAATCCCTCAAGACCTCACCGCACGGTCCGCCACCGCCCGGTTTTGGGACCCCGGAGGCCCCCGTCGCCCGAGGCGTCCTCGGAGAGGGACCCGAGCCCCAAGACCGTGCGGTGACCCCGAAGCCCCGCCGACTCACCGCACGGTGCGGTCACCGCACCGTCTTGGGGGCCCCCGAGACCCGCCACTTCCGCGGGCGCACGCCTGGAGGCGCCGCCCTCGCGGTACACTCCCGCCTCCGCCTCCGCGGGAGCTTCCGCCGCCTGCCGCCGAGGGCCAGGCGCCCCTCCCTCGCTCCTCCTCCGAAACGGCAAGGCCCCTTCTGGAACGCCGGAGATTTTTGTTGGGGACCAGAGAACTTGTTTCTTTGGGGACCAAGGACCAAAGGATATTTGAGACCAAACCTAAAAAGTAACACACTCTTGGGTTACATCCACATCCACCGCCCGGGGGAGCCGACGTCCTGCGACCCCAGCGGGCGGAGGACCGGAGAGGACGGGGTGGGATCGCAGTGAAACGGAGAGCCCCCACCGGGAAAGCGGCTTCGGTGTCGTGCTCGTGTCGTGCGCGCGTTCGAGGCGAAACGGAACGGGCGGACGAAGGGATGAACCCTTCTCTGGCTAGGGCGCCGCCAGACCAGAAAACGCCCCCCCCCCCCGGTTGGCTGGCGGTTGCAAGGGTGCCCCGTCGTGGTGTCCTGATGGTGTCCCGTCGGTGCCCCGTAGTGAGATCGATAATGAGATCGATAGTGAGACCGATTATGACATCGATCGTGCGGTCGATAGTGAGATCGATCGAGTGAGATCGATAGTGAGATCGATCGAGTGAGATCGATAGTGATATCGATCGAGTGAGATCGATAGTGAGATCAACATTGAGATCGATAGTGAGATCGACAAGGCGATCGATGGAGTGAGATCGATAGTGAGATCGATCGAGTGAGTCGATAGTGAGATCGATAGTGGCATCGACAGTGAGATCGATCGTGAGATCGAAAGTGAGGTCGACGATCGTGAGATCGATAGTGAGATCGATGGTGAAATCGACGATCGTGAGATCGATGGTGAGGTCGATTGTGAGGTCAATAGCGAGAGGGACAGTGAGATCGCTAGTGAGATCGATAGCGAGATCGATAATGGGATCGATAATGAGATCGATAGTGGGACCTATAGTGAGATCGATAGTGAGACCGATAAGGAGATCGATAGTGAGATCGAGAGTTGGATCGATAGAGCGATCGATTGTGACATCGATAGTGACATCGATAACGAGATCGACAGTGAGATCGATAGTGAGGTCGATTCAATGGAAAGTTGGCTCCTCCCCCCGAACCTCCTTATCACCCGAAGGGTGGTCGAAGAGGCATGACTATAGTTTGGTCCCAGGAGGCCCGAACATCAAAATAAGGGGGCCGAACGGTCATTCACTGTCCGTGGACGTGTGGCTGAAGTGGAGATCCGCGGCGCTGAAAATGTTGCTTGTCCTCGTCCCACCCGCGAACCGCCCCACGACCCACCCGCGATCCGGCCCGCGGCCCACCCTCGACCCCCCCATCGAACCACCGGGCGACGTACCAACATTGCTCTGACGGAACAAACCTGCGCCCGCGGCGGGCTCGTTGCGCAGTGCATTGCAATCAGCCTGGCGAACGACTCAACCATGTGCAGTTGTGGGCAACGCAGTTGTGACGATCGTCTTCGGTGGAACTCCCGGTGGGGCTACGAAACCTGCGAGGGGTGTGCCGATCTACGTTCGGCGGGCGCACGCGAACGTAGCTCCTGGGGGTTCGTTGGAGCTCCGTGGGACCACGAAAGGTGTGAAGGGAACCCCGGAATTGGCGCGGCAGGCCCATGCGGACGCAACCGCTGGGGTCTTCGGTGCAAGCCCCTGGGGCTCCGGCGGCGCTCCCTACGGAGCCACGGGACGTCCGAGGGGCGTGCCGAAATTGGTGCGGCGGGCGCACGAGAACGCAGCCACTGCGGCGTTCGGTGGAACTCCCCTTGGTGTCGCGAATCGCTCGACGGGCATGCCGAAATGGGTGCGGCGGGCGCATGCGAAATCAGCCACTGGGGCGGTGGAGCGGAAGGAGGGGGAAGAGGGAGGAGGGGGGAGGGAAGAGAGGGAGGAGGAGGAGGAGGAGGAGGAGGAGGAGGAGGAGGAGGAGGAGGAGGAGGAGGAAGAGGTGGAGGAGGAAGAGGAGGAGGAGGAGGAGGAGGAGGGGGAGGAGGAGGAGGAACAGGAGAAAACAAACAAACTGGAGAAGGGCCAAACCATATTTAGTTGCGAATACCGTCGTCGTATGCAATGCATTCGGTGGAGGTCCCAATGGGGTCGAGAAGCGTTCGAAGGGTGGACCGGAATGGGTGCGGCGGGCGCACGCGAACGCAGCCATTGGGGCCGTCGGTGGAGATCCCGATGGGGCCGCGAAACGTGTGAGGGGTGTGCCGACATGCGCGCGGCGTGCGCATGCGAACGCTGACATGTGGGCCGCGCGAGTGGTGTGCCGCAATGGGTGAGGTGGGCGCATGCGAACGCAGACACTGGGGCCGTAGATGGAAGTCCCTGTTGGGCCGCAAAATTTGCAAGCGGTGTGCCACAATGGGTGCGGTGGGCGCATGCGACGCAACCGTTGGGACCGTCGGTGGGACTCCCTGTGGGGCCGCGAAACGTGTGAGGGTGTGCCGAAGTGGGTGCGGTGGACGCATGCGAACGCTGGCATGTGGGCCTTCGGTGGAACACCCAATAGGGCCACAAAGCGTATGAAGGGTGGGCCAAACTGGGCGCGGTAGGCACATGCGAACGTAGTCACGGGCGCGTTTCTATATTTTCGACGATGATGGGCGTCATGGGGGCGGGGCGGGTATAATGTAACGCCCCCCCCTCCCCGCCGTCTGGCTCCGGCACCACAGCCGCGCCCGCGCGCACGACGAACATGAGCGGCGAGCGGCGAGCGACGAGCGACGACGACGACGAAGACGCGAGCAGCAGCATGTAGGTGGCGATCTGCCCCACAGCGCTTGTGTACACCACAATGCTCGCGTGCACCACGGCGCGCGTGTACACCACAGCGTCCGAGTATACCGCAACAGCCGTGTGCAACGCAGCGCCTGTGTACCACAGTGCTTGCGTGGACCAAAGCGCCTGTGTACACCACACCGAATGTGTACACCGCAGCAGCCATGTGCAATACAACGCACGTGTGCCCCACAGTGCTTGCGTGCACCACAGCGGCACTGTACACCACACCAACTGTGTACACCGCAGCAACCATGTGCAACACAGCGCACGTTTACACCAGTGCTTGCGTGCACCGCAGCGCATGTGCACACCACGGCGCTTGTCTACACCGCAGCATCCGCGTGCAACGCAGCGCTGGTGTACACCACAGCGCCTGCTTGCACAGGAGGACAAGTAGAGGGAGCGTGCCCGTGAGGATCTGCTGCGGACAGCTAAGCGCCACACCACGGAAGTGCTGATAATAGAATGCGACGGTCTTCCCTCCTCCCTCTTCCTCCACTTCCGCCTCCTCCTCCATTTCCGCCTCCTCCTTTTCCTCCTCCTCCTCCCCCTCCTCGTCCTCCTCCCCCTCCGTCACGCTTCCCTCCTGTCGTGCGGGCCGGCGCAACAGCGCACGTGCGCATCTCCGCGTGCACCGCAGAACGGTCTATTGAATAAGTCCACTAGGTTCTGGGACGGCCACTTTTGCTGGAGCTCCCTGGGCGCAGATTGGAGGAGTTAGGATGCTGTCCAGCGGCGCTACATAAAACAATTGTTTGCTGTGGAATCCATAGGAGCTCCATTCTGCCATTTGGATTCCTTTTTAAAATTCTACATGCCACTATGATGCTCTGTTGCACACGATTGGCGTGGTGCAAACAGGCGCCGTAGTGTACACAAGCGCTGTAGCACACGCAAGCACTTGTTTGTACACTGGTGTTGTGTTGCACACGGCTGATGTGGTGTACGCGGGCGCTGTGGTTTACACAAGCGCCGTGGTGCCCGCGGGCACTGTGGCACACACTGGCGCTGTGTTGTACGCGGCTGCTGTGGTGTCACGCTGAAGTTCCGCAACACCAGGAGGTACGCCAAGGAGCTCTGTCCCAGGGCGGGTTTCACCATGAATATCCGCACCGCCGGATAGACCACCGCAAACACTCCTTCGGCCAAGACGAGCTGCACCAGGAACGTCCGCACCTGGTGCAGTCCATGGGGCACAGCGCCCGACGGAACCACCCCTCCAGGCAGCACTCCGTAAACATTCCCGCCCCCAGGAACCAGCTCACCTGGAAGATCCGCACCACCAGGCAGCACCCCAGGGACCCAGGGAACACTTCCCCACAAAGACCTTCGCCAGGTAGATCCGCGCCTCCAGGTAGCCTCCAGGAAACACATCTTCCGGAATATCCGCACCACCAAGTATCACTGCAGGGAGTTCTTCACAAGGAAGGTCTGCACCCCCAGGTAAATCCCCGCCAACATACACATCGCGAAGAGACACTGCGACAGGCAGATCAGCGCCGCCAGGTAGCACTCCAGGACACCAAACAGAAACCGCACCACAACGTAGCATTCCATGGACAAGCTCCCGGAGAAGGACATCCGCATCACCTCTAGGCGGCATCTTGGACTCGGGTACATCTCGGTTCCAAGCAAAATCGGGGCAATGGGAGACGCCGGGCAAGCGAGGGACTGGGCTGCCAGCTTCTCCACATCGACGAGGCCGGTTAGACTTGCCCACCAACGGCCATACGGGTCGTTACCGCCAGGTCCATGCCACGGGTCAGGCTCGTCAGGCTCAGCACGTCGCCGATGGCAGTGCCCACCTCTGCCACCAGGGTCAGCCCCGCCACCTCAAGTATCGTCATCATCATCCTCAGCAGGAGGACCGAGCAGGTGGCGCACAGGCCGCACAGATGATCACCGAGCGACTTCGTGCCGTCCGTCCGAATGGCGGTGACCACGATCCACTGTCAGATGGGTGCCGGACATCTGAAGAAGATGATCGACCAGACCAAGGTTTGCGAGCTGAGCGAACGGCGACACCCGCATGCTCATGTCGATGGTCAGCTTCACCTCAGGACCTGCCGCCGAGTCCATGCCAGACGCGAGGCGACGACCATGGCACACACGGGGGATGGGGGGGAGAACAGGGAGGGAGGGGAAGGGCACAGACGCGCCCCGCAAGCCACGGGGACGGGCGGGTGCCCGAGTTAGAATGACTAGGAGGAGAACGAGGAGGAGGAGGAGGAGGAGGAGAAGGAGGAGGAGAAGGAGGAGGAGAATGAGGAGGAGGAGGAGAAAAAGGAGGAAGGAGAGGAGAGGCGGTGGGAGACGCGGGGCGCAGTCTTTTCAAAACGAAGACCCAACACCACTAACTGCTTGTGAACAAATCGGCGCCTCCGGCGGGCTTTTTCAGAGCCTCGCAAACTGCCGACGACCCTGCCGCCGCCTCACTCTTATCCGCAAGTGCGGGATGCTACGCGCATGTCCACATCCACAGCCTGCCGAGGTCCGCAAGCATCAATTCCCCAGTTGGTGGTTATGGATAAATCCCCGACGCGGATCGTCGTCCTCAGCGTTCCTCTTGCACCTCCTGTGCCACCTCCTCCTCCTCCTCCTCCTGATCCTCCTCCCCTTGCTCCCGCTCCCCCTCATTCTCCTCCCCCAGTTCCCCCAGTGGCCAGGCCCATCCTGGAACCAGGCTCGGTACAAAAACAATACGCCGGTGGCCAGGCATGCAGATGCGCCGACCCATTACCCCGGGGCTGCTCCGGCCGAGATCGGTGCGGGTGTGCAAATGTGACGCCCTCCGAGAAGGGGACTCACATCTTCCCAGGCATCTTGGGGCCCTTGCTCTTGTTCTGCGCGCCACCCTTCATGTCCTGGCAGGCTGGACGGGAGGATCGGCACGGAGCACGAGGGGGGCCGCGAAGGGAGAAAGGTGGAGCGGGGAGGAGAAGGAAGGGCGTGGGTGAGAAGAAGGAGGAAGGGATGGGAGGGGTGAGGAAAGGGAGGGAGGGAAGAGTCAGGAGATATGAAGGCAAGAATGGGGTGGAGAGGAGGAAGCGCAACAAGATGTGGGAGTAGAGCAAGGCAGGGACAACATGGGAGGGAGAATGGATGAGGAGAGGGAAGAGGGAAAACAAAGAGCAAGGATCAACTATCCGCCAGACCCCTTGCGGGGCCACCAGGCTGCGAGGGTGAGGATTGCAGCTGCCTGTTTCAGTTGCAGCTTCCAGGTTCCAATGTTACAGTCCTGCTTTCTGCTTCCTTACTGAAAATTGTTGCTGAACGGGCAACGGGGGGGAGCCGAAAAGCATCCTGGTTAGCGTCCCCAAATCGCGTTGTCTGAATTCCTGGGGGGCGAAGAACATGTAAAAATACATGATACTCGCGTCCCCGACGCTGTAAACCCTATCAAATTATACAATGTTCGCGTCCCCGAGGTCACACACCCTCGTAAACTACACAAGATTCGCATCCTCGAAACCAGAATCCCATGTAAATTATGGAATGTTCGCGTCCCCGAAGCCATAAAGCTTCGAAACTTATTCAACATTCGCGTCGAAAGTACCATAAACCGTCGTAAATGACACCATGCTTGCGTCCACGAGGCAACAAACCCTCCCAAATTACACAAGATTCGCATCCCCGAGGCCATATACCCTCGTGAATTACACCATGCTCGCGTCCCCGAGCCCATACACCATCGTAAATTAAACAAAATGCGCGTCCCCGAAGCCACAAACCTTTGTACATTACGCAATAATCGCGTCCCCGAAGCCGTAAACCATCGTAAATTACGCGAAATTCGCGCCCCCGAAACAATACACCCATATAAATTATAAAAGTCCCGCGCCCCCAAGCCATAAACCGTAGAAAATGATTCAACATTCGCGTCCCTAGGGCCATAAACCCTCGTAAATTACACCGTCGTCCCCGAGGCCACAAACCCTCGCAAATTACACTGGATTCGCGTCCCCGAAACCATACACCCTTTTAAATTATACAATACTTGCGCCCCCGAGCCCACAAACTTAAATCAAATACTATATGTTTGCGTCCCCGAGGCACAAAGCCTTGTAAATGACGCTATATTCGCGTCCCCGAAGACATAAACGACTGTAAATGAATAAATATTCGCGCCACCAGAGCCATAAACTATTGAAAATTAGTATTGGCCCTCGCGTGAACTCCCGACATTGCTTCACGTCAGCGTCCAGACATCCCAACGCAGCTTTGGCAAGTCCTATTCTATGAGAGGGGGGCCGGCGGCATGGGGGCGAAGCCCTTACGGATAATAAAAATGCGATGAGGAGGTACGCAGCAGGGAGACGAGAGGGGGGTGACGGAATGACAGATGGGGACGAGCGGGGGTGGAAAGAGAAATGGAGAAGGGGACAAAGGCGACAAGGAAAGGCAGAGAAGGAAGACGAACAGGTGGAGGCCGGTGCACATAAGAGAGATACGTGTCGGCTACCCGTAAGAGCGCCCCTAGGCAAAAGGTACCCTTGGTGCGCGACTTCACGGGGGACGCGGGGTGGCCAAACCCAGGAGCGCAAACCGCTGCTGCCGCTTCGCGCTCCGCGATCGGGAGATCCCAGTGGGCCCGCACCAAAGGTCATTCCGGCGAAAAGTCACTCTTACGTCTAGTCGAGGGGGGCGGGAGGGGACAGACTGGGGGGATGGACGGGGAAAAGGGGGGGGAGACAGGGCGAGGGCGAGGAGGGCGGGGCGCGGGAGCCGCGGGAGCGGCAGCGACAGGCCCAGCGGGAAAGGCAGAAGCCGAGGGCGGAAAAGCACCCGCTGCCGGAGCTTCGAGCGGGGCTCTGCACGAGGTGGCCGTGGCCCCCCGGCGCCCCCGGCCTGTTCCTTCCCCCCACCGCCCCGCGCCCGCTGCCAGGGGTGCACCACTGGCTGGCAGCCCGGGCCGCTCAACGGCGAGGCGCCTCGCCATGTGAGTGCTCTCCCCTCCCTCCCCTCCTCCCCCCGCGGCCGCCTTCGCCCGTCTTCCTCTCCTCCTGCCGCCAAGGAAAAGCGCGCCTCCCGTTGCCCAGACCGCCTGACCCGCGCGTGCGGCCTGCCCCCGCCGCGCGGCGGCCCCGAAGTTCCTCCGCCGCCCCCCCCCGAGGCCCCCCCCATGCCCCGAGCGGGGGGCGCTCGCGCGGAAGCCTCGGGGGGCTCTCTGGGAATCCTGGCGGCACCCTGGGTCCCCCCGACCCCGCGCCCCCGCGCCCCGCGACGCGCGCGCGCGCCCTCGGGCCGCGACGCGCGCGCGCGCCCTCGGGCCGTGGCGCCCCCGCGCGCGCCCCGTGGGGAAGGGCAGCCACTCTGGTCGGGAGCGCGACGCGCGCAGCAAAGGCTGCCCTCGCGCCCCCCCGGGGGGGGGGGAGGGGAGGGGACCGGGGCCCTCCGCCCGCCCCGAGGCGGGGCGGCGGGGGGCGGGGGCCTCGAGGCCCCCTGGGGGCGCCCGCGGCCGGCGCGTCCTTGGCCTTGGGCGCCTTGTTGTCCGCCTTGCCCTTGGCGACGGCCTTCGGCTTGCTCGCCACCTTTGTCTGGCGCGCCTGCGCGGGCGTCTGCGCCGGGAGCCGCCGCCGCCCCCTTATCCTCCTCCTCCTCCTCCTCCTCCTCCTCCTCCTCCTCCTCTCCTCTTCCTCCTCCTCCTCCACCTCTGGTGCCCGAGCCAGTGTATCATGCTGCATACGTGTGCGAGATGAGTGGCTGCGGAGCTGAGCTGGCTTCAGGAACTTCCAGGCCGCAGGACAGCACCAGGCGAACTCCCAGGCCGTGTCCACTACTGCTGCACCAGGCGAACTCCCAGGCCGCAGGACAGCGGAAAACGTGTCTTGCAGAGGTACTCCCTGTATGTAACGATCGTATGCGGTGTAACCAGTTATTATTCCATCGGACAACCAGGTATGCCTCGGAACATCGTGAACATAATTGTCGGAAAGGGGATGGCGCCCTAAGAATAGGGGGGCAAAGACAGAACACGCGCATGTGTGCGACGTTGAATTCCTCGCGTACTCTTTGCTGTCAGGGAACATATGTTCGGGTATCGACCGTCTGCCTAGATACGCTTGATTGCATAACCAAACGTGTAAGCTCGGCTTCAGTTGGGGATTGCTCTCAGTCATCGCTCTGCCTCTTGTGTGACAAGGACGTGGAAGTCCGTTCTCGAGAGCGGCCCCGAGCGACCCTACGGCCGAGCCGCAGGGGAGAGGTATCAAGTATCGGGCAGTGGTGTCGGCGGAATAGAAAGACAAAACGTCTCTTGCGGTCACACGTGGCGTGATTGCACGTCAGAAGATCAGGTGGCTTGAGTCTGCACGCGCGACCCAGACCGTGTTGGCAACGGGAAGTAGACTGGGTCGTACTATGGCCACAGCGCTTGCAGAGAAGTACCTCCCGAGAGTCAAGGGGAAGGCAAGCCACGGTTTGGGCCATTCTGACACGCTTCAGATGACGACAGCAGCGATCACCTGTTTAGAGTCGTCTGCTGAGCCCCTGAAGGCCAAGCTTACCTGGGTCGAGTGGGGGCCCCAGCACTTTGCAGGCCGCGTCAGGACTGAGAAGATGCTTGACAGTAAGAGGAGGCGTCTCATCACTGCAGTGCGGGGCCAAGAGGCTGAGCGGGCGCTCGTGCAGGCCATCGAGGCCCATGAGCGTCAGCAGGCGCCCGAGGCCTCCTGGCAACTTGGAGCTACAAGGCCAGAGGGTGATAGAGGCGAACAAGTATGTTGGTGCCTCAGCCCTCCTCTCTCTGTCATGCAGCGCTGCCCCTGCCAGGGGCGGTCCAGTGGCGCGTTGGCTTCAAAGCCTCAAGGTAAGTACTGTTTCGTGCTGCCTGGACCAGTGGACAATTCGTTGATTCAACGTTGTCATTTTGGCATGTCCGTCTGTGCCGGTGTAACTTGTACTTACCCCTCCTCCTCCTCCTCCTCCTCCTCCTCCTCCTCCTCCTCCTCCTCCTCCTCGCCTCCGCCTCCTCCTCCTCCTCCTCCTCCTCCTCCTCCTCCTCCTCCTCCTCCTCCTCCTCCTCCTCCTCCTCCTCCTCCTCCTCCTCCTCCTCCTCCTCCTCCTCCTCCTCCTCCTCCTCCTCCTCCTCCTCCTCCTCCCCCCTGCTGCTGTCGTTCGTCCCTCCTCACTCCCCTTGCCGTTTCCCGCTTCGCTGGGCCGTCAGCCTCTCCCCACCACCCGCGGGGGTGCCGTTCCCTGCTGTGGTGGCACGGGGGGCGTGCGTGGGGCCTGGCGTCCGCGTGCGGATGCTTGTCGCCCGCGCCTCGCTGTGGATTCGATCGGCACTGCGCCTGCTCACCCGTCCTCCTCCCAGGCCGTTGCTGCATGCTGGTGGGCCGAGAGTGGGACACGGGCGTCTCGTCTGCGCCTCGCTTCCCGAAGGCTCGGTGGGGAGCCTCACTGGCAACGGCTGAGCGCTGGCAGCTCCCGTGCATGCACGGGGACTGCCGCGAGCGCCCTTCGTGAAGTGAGGCACCGAGCATCCTGATGTGGGGGTGCCCCCCAGTCCTCCCTAGTCCGACCCCCGTTGGACTCGTGTGGAGCGCCGCCGCCGCAGCCGCCTCCTCCTCCTCCTCCTCCTCCTCCTCCTCCTCCTCCTCCTCCTCTTCCTCATCCCCCTCCTCCTCCTCCTCCTCCTCTCCTCCTCCTCCTCCTCCTCTATGCATCCTCCTGGTTCTCCTCCTCGCACCCTCCTTTTCTCCTCCTCCTCCTCCTCCTCCTCCTCCTCCTCCTCCTGTTTCACCTTTTCTTCCTCGCTCTTCCTCCTCGTCCACGCGTTCCTCCTCGCCCTCCTTCTCCTGATCCTCCTCGTTTTCAAATTCATCAATCCTCCTCGTCTTCGTCGTCCTCCTCCGTTCCTTGTATTGCGTTTGCTCCTCAGCCCCACTCCTCCTCTTCCAACTCATCCTCATCATCCTCGTTCTTCTCACCTACACCTCCTTCTCCTCCTCTTCCAACAAGAGCACGCAGATCCAGCGAATGTGCGGAAACTCACACACGACACAACGCCCACCCTCCTCGAACGATGCGAACCAAGTCCAGGACCATGTAGACGGCATCCACGAAGTCAGCGAGGATAATCACAGCGCAGCACACACGGTGTTCACAAGGTGCGTCGGCAAACGATCCGATACCCAAGATGCCAGCACTGCCGTTGTTTGTTTGTGAAGCCGCGCCAGCCGCTGGACGAATGGACGGTCCAAGACTGACGCCGCCGAAGGCGCTGGCCGAGCTCAGCCCGAACGGTCAGCGCGGGTTCCCGTTCGAACTCCACGCCGCTGAGCAGCGGCGGCCCCGATCGCTCGGCAATCATCCCCCACACGGGCCCGAAAACTCCAGCCGCATGCCCGTGCTGCATCTCCTTCCAGCCGCCGGCGAGGCGCGCGCGGCGGCGGACGAAAAGCTGTCGTTTCGCGATTTGCCGAGCAGCGCCTGGGAAGCTGACCACTGGAATATGTGGAGCACCTCCAGCAAAACGAAGCACTCCGCAGCGCCTCTGGACAGAGGTCCCCGTCCCACGTGGGGGCGCTCCAGCGAGGCGTCCCAAAGCACGACGAGAAAGCCACCGCACAGCACGCGCACCGCACAGTCAGTGCCTGGAGCGCAGGCTGTACCACCGTAGGCACCTTGGGCGCTTCCAAATGCAGCACCTCATCATGCCCCATAGGACGCCGCTGGATGGTGTCCAGTTCAATATGCGAGGACTTCTCGATGATTTGCGCGGAAGACTCGAAGTCGTGGAAAACGAGGTTACGTGTTGCCCTCGCCACTCCCGACACCATCGATCCCGAAGGGCCAGCCGCTAGTACAGGATTCATTGGTTTCAACCTGGCATGCAACTCATCACTCAACTCATCACAAACACTTTCGCGAAAAATCATGGAAGGAATGCGCGGGCCCCGGGTCACGATCATGGCATGAGCCTCCTCCAACTGGCAACTCAAGCGCCGAATAGCAGCATTCGCACTTCTCCATTGCCCTCCTCGCGACCGCTGTAAGCGCCGCTCGACTTCTCCGAGGATCGCCCGACGCGCAACCCTGCCCGTAGCCATCACCATGGGCAGCTCGACGCTGGCATCCAGCTGTTCTGGCCGAGGGAAACATCACCATGCTGGCTTGAGCAACGGGGCTTCCGCTCGCTGCTTAGCGGCTTCAGCGAAAAAGACTCCGGATGTTCTCCTCCTCCACCACCTCCCCCCCCCCTCCACCTTATCCTGGCCCTCCTCGCTCCGCCTTCTCCTCCCTGGCACTTCCCTCCTCCAATCCGCACGGCGTGCCTTTGCTTCCTTCGCGGCCTGCTCCTTCGCCTGCTGCCGAAGCTCGGGCTTCAACGCCTTCTTCTTCTTGATGTCGTCGAGGGACATGCCGACGATGGCCTTTTTTCCGACCGCCGGGCTGACTGAGAGGGACTGAAAAAGCAGCAGCGGGCGCGAGAGGCTCGTTAGGTCCTCGAGATTCGAATATCGAGGAGGCTCGAGGACCAATGGTGGTTTGGGGCGCCGCCTCTGGGAGAACGACGAAGGCTACGTTGGGGCGGAGGCGTCTGTCGCGGAGAAGGGGGGGAGGAAGGGGGGGGAAGGAGCAAGACAAAGAGAGAAGGAGAGAGAGAGAGAGATACCTTTTGCCCAGTTCGAAAAGTCACTGACATGTAACCTCTGCACATGTCTGCCGCGGACCCTCCAGCTCCCCCCAGACCTGCCCCACCTTGTCCGCGCCCCTCCCCTCTGGGTCGGCCCCCTCGGCCTCCCCCTCCAGCCCGGCCCCTCGGCCGTCCTCCTCCGTCTGTATTTCTGCATGTTCCTCCTGTAGAGGGACAGGCCCGACTTAAGCGTACTGGAATCCTGCGTCTCCCCGATCCCTGGACGGGCCCGGCCGTGTGCCGCTAGTGAGCGTCCAAAAGCGGCCTCTAGTGGCCCGAGAGATGGCCTCCACGGTCGCACAAGGAGTCAGGGGCGCGCAAGCATGGATTAGCGTTAAGTCGGGCCGGTCCCTCTACAGGAGAGATATTCAAACATAGTTATGACAATAATATGGGAGCGATGTTTTAGCATTTTTGACCATGTGGGGATATTTTTGGACTATTCTTTATTTTTCGTAGGATGACAGGCCCGACTGAAGGTTAGCGATCTATTCATTTGGCGCGCGGTCTCCAAATCCATGGATCGGGGGAGGTGCCCGCCCCAAAATGCGGCCGGTGCCGCCTCGTTTGGCGGCGGCGATGTCCCGGAGAAGCGGGGCCGTCGCTGGTCCACACGCCCTGACTCCAAGAGGCACAATGGCCGTCCCAAGGCGGCCTCAAATGGACAGCGGGGCCCCCCCAAGGACCGCTGCGAGGCCCGACTCCTTCCCAAACCTGGGGACAATCAGTGGCGTTTGTATGTTTGCCTTTGCGTTCCAATGGACCCGAGGCCTGCAGATGGCTCCGTTATGGCCCAAGAGAGCCCAAACCCGCTTCCTTCCAAAACCTGAGCAAAAACAGTGGACTTTGTATTCTCGCCTTTTCGTTCCGATGGATCCTTGATGCCTCAAGATGGCTCCAATCTGGCCCAAGAGCCACAGGAGGGGGCCGAAGAGGAGCCCAAAACGGCCCCAAGATCGCCCCAAGAGGGCCCCCCAAAAATTGCTCGGCATCTGAGTGAAGGGACCGTAATTGGCGAGCCCCCTCCCCGTCTTTGATCGATGGCCGCCAAGATGCCCCTCAGCGCCTCCCAAAGAGACCAAGAGGGCCCCACGAGAGCCCCACGAGAGTCCCAAAGGCATCAAATATGGCCCCGATAGGGCCCCACGATGGCTCTAAGATGTTTCCAAAAAAGGCTCCCAGAGCGTGACTGCATTCTGCTACACATCCCCGATCAGGACAGCTCGCCTGGTGCCGTTTGTTGCATGGGCTGGAGGGAATATGCGAGAACAAACTTCAAAATCTTGTCGGCCCCATCGTTCGAGGTCAAAGAGACTGGACAAGAGTACGGCCTAACTGCAACAAACGGATCGGACACCATCCCTTGAGCCCTCCGGCGTGCGAGAGGACGGCACGCGGGACGGGCGGGGGAAAGATTCAAGCCCGCATCGGGGGAAATAATAGAAGACCAAGGAGTGCGCATGTCGACCGAATGTTAGAATGAGTGGAAGCATGAGGAGTAGTGAGGAGGGAGGAGAAGGAGGAGGAGGAGGAGGAGGGGAGGAGGAGGAGGAGGGGGAGGGGGAGGAGGAGGAGGAGGAGGAGGAGGAGGAGGAGGAGGAGGAGGAGGAGGGAGGAGGAGGAGGAGGAGGAGCAGGAGGAGGGGAGAGGAGGAGGCGGAGGAGGAGGAAAGAGGAGAAGAGGAGAAGAGGAGAAGAGGAGAAGAGGAGAAGGAGGAGGAGGAGGAGGAGGAGGAGGAGGAGGGGCAGGGGCAGGGTGAGGGGGAGGGGGAGGAGGAGGAGGAGGAGGAGGAGGAGGAGGAGGAGGAGGAGGAGGAGGAGGAGGAGGAGGAGGAGGAGGAGGGGGGAGGGGAGGGGGAGGGGGAGGGGGAGGGGAGGAGGAGGAGGCGGAGAGGAGGAGGAGAGGAGGAGGAGGAGGAGGAAGAGGAGGAGGAGGAAGGAGGAGGCAAAGGCGGAGGCGGAGACGGAGGAGGAGGAGAAGGAAGAGGAGGAGGGGGAGGAAGAGGAGGGGATGGGGAGGAGGAGGAGGAGGAGGAGGGGAAGGAGGAGGAGGACGAGGAGGAGGACGGAGGAGGAGGAGGAGGAGGAGGAGGAGGAGGAGGAGAGGGAGGGGGGAGGAGGGGAAGGAGGAGGAGGGGAAGGAGGGGAAGGAGGAGCAGGAGGGGGAGGAAGAAGAAGAAGAAGAGAAGGAGTAGGAGGGGAAGGAGAGGAGGAGGAGGAGGAGGAGGAGGAGGAGGAGGAGGAGGAGGAGGAGGGAGGAAGATGAGGGTCGAGGGCCGCTGGGGGCCAGGAGGGTTGGGAGGGCGAGCGACGCCTTCTGGAACTTCTGCGCCTTGCGCGTGCGCTTCTTCTGGTTCTCGTCGACCTTGCCCTTCTTGTTCATGCGCCGCCACGCCTGCTCTCGGCACCGGGGGGGAGGAGGGGGCCCTGGCGGACAACGAACCCTGGACCCCGGTGCCGGCGCTCTCTTGGCGCCGCGCAGAAGGGGGTAGGGGGAGGGATAAGGCTTCTCAAAGGGGGCTGCTTCTTAGAAGGCGCCAGCCTTACATCTATAGGCAAGGCCCGCGCTGTCTGAACATTCGGGGTGCTTCTAAGAAGCCTTCCCCCCTCCCCCTACCCCCGACCCTACCCCCCTCTGCGCGTGGCCGACTTTCCCCCGGTCAGGTGTTTTCTAACGGGGCCTGAGCGGCCTCGCTCCCCTCCCGCCCCCGCTTGCGGCCGTTCTCTCTGCTTTGTCCCCTCCTCGTGCATGGTGGCGCAATTCGCTACAACGGCACCCCCGTTTAGGACGCCCTCCACCAGCGCAGTTACTCTGCCTGGCCGCCGACGTGAAACAAACTTCGAACGGGAGGGGCAATCAACGCGGGGTGAGAAAACGCTCGGCTCCGTCGTGCGCCTTTCAACCTGGCGGTGGCAGTTCGGGGGCCATTTAGGGCCACCTTCCTGCGACCCTCGATCCCACTACACCCTGCGAAATGCTTAAGAAATCATGGGTTAAGAAATTCATAGTCTCAGAAATTGAATGTAACCCAGAACTTCTATCAAAATCTTGGGATTTACATTGAACATTTCAGAATAATCGAGACTCTGGACGAAAACTTAGTTTTTCTTAAGCATCGCATAAGGTGTACGTCTACGCGCTGAGACATTTTCCACTGCTTTCCACTTCTAGTGCTTGAGATCTTCGGTTTCGGCAAACCACAACGAAAAAATAGGCGGCAGTCCAGAACATAGCAAGCACGTCGGCAGCCCGCCGAGCCCGCTCCGGCTTTCGGCCAGCCATCGCGGAACAGGCAGTTGACCCCAGATGTTGAACATAGGCAGGCAACAAAGATCAACCTTGAAACAAAAAGTCGATTCCTCTGCCCTCGATCCCCCTGACCTACGCCCGCCCCGAGCCGTTCTCTCACGGCCCCCCCGACACACAGAGCAGGTCGCGCGGACTGCCCGAGTCGGGCTGGATGAACGGGAGGGGCAGTCCAAGAACGGAGCCCACGCACCGCACCATGTCTGGACTCCTCTCACGCCCCGACGCCCAACGCGGTACGGTGCACAACAGCTCGGCTCTAAGGGGCCGAGAAACTATGCGCCATACAGTGGAGGCCAGTCCACAAGAAAACTTCCACAATAAACCCGACCCTGAGACCCCAGGAAGTCCATTCATTGTTAGTGTGGAAACGTCATGCCTCCCATCGCAAACCCATCGAAACCGAAGAAACCCAGGGCACCCTGGAGGCAAGCATGGTGTTTCTTGACATGGACCTCCACTGTACCACTCCTGGGCCGAGGACCGACGCCGCCTCGGGAGACGCGAGCGCGGTACGGTGCACACACGTCGTCCGCAGAGGCGGGGCAGCGAGCCAGCACTAGGTCGGGTGTTTCCTCCTACAGGCACATTCAGGACGAAATGGTTTAAAGCAGTCAAGAAATACTCATAAGTAGTCCAAAGATAATCGAAACATCGTCCCCAGACTATGCTTTGACTATTTTGAATATTCCTCCTGTAGAGGGACACGCCCGATTTAAAGCCTGCAGCAAGCAACTGGCATCCTGGCGCCTCCCGGAGCCCCGAGCGACGGTGCACCGGGGGGCAAGCGCCTGGCGGCGGGGCCGAGAGCTGCACGCAGCACAGCTGGTGACCCCCCGTTTCTCAAGCAGGAGGAGGAGGAGGAGGAGGAGGGGAAGGAGGAGGAGGAGGAGGAGGAGGAGGGAGGAGGAGGAGGAGGAGGAGGAGGAGGAGGAGGACCAGCGCATCTGACTGAATGGTATCTTCTCTGGCGGTTAGCTGCCGCTGCTGCTGCTGCTGCTTAAAATTCCCGACGAGCGTTGCGTCTCTCGAATCATCATGCCAAGAGGAATGGGAGCAGCAAAGACGATGGGGCCCTGCATGCCATCCTTGGGATGTCTAAACGACCTGAAACAGAGTATAGCCGTTTTCTTGTTATTTGATTGGGGCTATTTGAGGCGCTCTTTCTGGAAACCTCTGGCCATGAATTCACAATAGACTCCACAGTTCCAGCAGGCCACAACACAGCTCTCATTCTCGAGGCGGTCGAAAACATAAATATTATGGCCATTACGGTTGAGGGACAGGTGGGAGAGGCTCGGGCAGGTGCCTGGGCATCTCTCGTGAAGGCGACGGGTCTTGACCCCTATGGATAAAACTCGTGTGCGACACAGCTCGCACATCCATCTGCCTCCTAGCCAGACCCACTTGTGGTACGGCCCAGGTTCTCTCAGACCACGGGAGGCTCCAGCAGCGGCCCCAGGACCCTCAGGGGGAGGGGGGGGGGGGGGCGGAATCGGAGCAGGGGCGATAAGGGCAGCACCCACAAGGGGCTTTACAGCCGGCTTGGAGACAGGTTTCCCGCATGCTTTCCCCCCTGGCTTCGGCGCTATGGCGGGCCAGGTGAGCATGGCTTGTGAGACGAACCGCAGGAAACGCTTGATGAAGGCCTGGTCGGCATGGTAGTCATGTATTTCGGCTTCCGAGGGGCCCCCGAGCTTCTTCGCGGCCGCTTTGGCGAGGCGGTCGGCAGCGTCGTTCCCGAGGGCCAGGAACTTTTCACGGGGGCCTTCTGGGAGGCTGTCTAATTCTTGATGCGCTTTTAGTTTACCAACTTGGGGGGGGCACCACCAGTGTGTTTACCTTCGGCAACTAGCTCCAGCCCAGGGTACATATTCTTTCAATCAAAGCCTGCTTGACAGTACTTCCTAATGGCCCCTAGGTGGTCCGAGTGGACCTTGGCGATGTTAGGGTACATGTGGCTGATGGCCAGGGCTATATGCTCAGCGGCTCCTGATGTGGGCGGCAGAGCGGCTCCTGTCTGTCCAGACAGGTGAGCCTTGCAGTCGCCAGCTTCGTCCATCACAGCTACCGACCAGCCCGTTTAGTGCCAGACGGTGAGACCTTGCTCATAGCAGGATTCGTCAACAAAGGCCTCGCCAGACATGGCCTCCATGAGCGGGTCTCCGTTTTTGGGCCAGAACTCAAAAGCAAAGCCGACCCCCGAGGGCCTTATAAGCACGGGTTCAGGAAGGCATTGAAAACCATGGGCTAGTGGAGCTTCACTGGGGCACCCTCGAAGATATTCTAGACCGGGGGCCTCTACGGTGTCACTTCTGATGTCATCGGCGAGCTGGCAGTTGAAACGGTGCTGCATGGCATCGGCCGGGCGTCCGCACTCGCATTCCTGGTCGATCCCATAACCTGATGCAGCCAAGCGGGACCTGGTCCAGACACATTGGGTAAGGTAGGCCAGGAGGCAGCCCCTCTGGGGCTTGGTGAGGTTCGGGTCGTCCAAAACAGCTTTTGCGGCCGAGCAATCCACGCGGTCCTGAGGATGTCCCATTTTGGCTGCTGCTTTAAACTCGAGCTG
Organism: Prorocentrum cordatum; assembly: GCA_963575745.1. Classification (NCBI taxonomy): domain Eukaryota; class Dinophyceae; order Prorocentrales; family Prorocentraceae; genus Prorocentrum; species Prorocentrum cordatum. The sequence goes on along the minus strand of CAUYUJ010015203.1, from coordinate 288,481 downwards.
CGCCTTCCAGGCGTCATCCAGGTGGTACTTGGGGAGGGCTGGCGGGGTCGCAGTGAGCTGGAGGACTAGGCCTTGGCTCGTCTCTATCTCGAACGGGTTGAGGAGCTTCCAACCTATTCTCTTGAGGCTTATCAGGGCGGCCCCCATGGGCCCACGGCAGGCACTCCAGCTTTTTGGAAGGTTGTCCAAGATTTGGTTCACCTTCTGTTTCAAATCACCATGATTGTACTTTAGCAATCCAGGTTGGGCCGAGCTCCTCCGTACCAGGAGACTGTAGTAAATGATGGGCCCCAATACGGCCTTCCAGGAGGGGTCTCCCAGCAGGCACAGGTTCAGGACTCGGGATCTCGTTGGGTTTCTGGGGCCAACGGTGCCGAGGTAGAAGTCCTGGCTCTGGGCGGGTTCTGAGTCGGTCAGGCCTGCCACTTCGCTCCCATAGTGGTTGGCCTGGTCAAGGCCCGTGTTGTACAACTTCCGCATGTCAGCCCCAGCCTCTTTGGTAGCCTGGAGCCTTCGCCTGCGGTGCTTCATCTTCTTGAAACGGAGGCTCAGAACAGCACGGCCACGGCCGCTGCGGACACGACCTCCAGCCGTGTAGTCTATACCGAGATTGGCGGCGGCGTCGACCCGCTCCAAAGCCTGGGGTCCTGCCAGTGAGCCGAGGGCCTTGACCAGGGGCTCCCGGACCTTTAAGGAGGAGGCGAGGACGGCTGACTTATGGAGGGCAATGTTGCTATCTAAGTCCTCCTCTATGGTGTCCTTCATACTCTTTGAGGCTCCTGCAAGGGTCTTGGTCAGGGTCTTGGGGCACTTATCCTGGGCCTGTAAGATGATGTCATCTATAAACATGTGGAGGCTAGTATCGATGTTGCCCTGGACCCAGACATCGAGCGGCACAATGCAATACATCTGTATAACGTGAGTGGCGAAGCTGCAGCCTGCGGGCACTCCATACTGCGGTCTGCCAACGAAGACTGCTTGCGACCTGTTGGCAACTAGACGGGGCGATCCATACTGGTTGGCAGTCAAGACTGCCACAGCTTGATTGAAACCTGTGCCAACCGCACTGGAAAACCATGTCCCGATTGATGTGTTCGTAGTAGTTTCAGAGGCCCCAGAGCACCGCAGCAGTGAACCTGGGAACACCTTCGGAATGAGCCGATTCCGCCTCGAGGGCCTGCAGGAAAACTGTCTCTAAGATTCCTCGCCCTCCTTGATGGGCCAGATAAGGCCTCTTGTTTTGAAGCTCCCATCGTCGAGCTACTGGCTGCCTTATCTTGGCCCAGGGTCTCCAGATCGAACTCATCAATCCTATCCCTCGGTAGCTGGGCTTGTCTTTGGAACCCCCCTGCTGCTTGTGCTTCGGGATGAGCATGGTGACGGTCGCGCGCACCTGAGAGGGCAGGAGGCCGACCGCCTCGAAAGCGTGCATGAAGCGGGCCACGAGCTCGAGCTCGGTGTCACCTAAGAGCGCAAAGCGCCTGGGATGAAAGCCGTCGTAGGTGGGGGCCGTGTTATGGCTGAATCGCTTTGCTGCTGCTCGTATCATGTCAACAGTGATGGGCCCCAGCTCGGCTAGGGCTTCAGGGCTAGGTCTGCGATGTTTATGTTTCTGTTCTTTTGGGGTAGTCTCCCAGATATCCGAGAGACGCTCGGCTTCAGCTTTAAGTAAGTCACACGGCCTTCCTGACCACCTTCCGATCGAGGCTTTCCAGACTTGCTGAAGCTTCCAACTGCTAAAATATTTGGTCCATCTGTGGCCCCATCCCACCCCGTGCTGCATACTTGTCTTTACCCATTCGGCCCAGTTTTTCTCGTCGGTCGATCGGTCTCGGTGCATTTCTCGTTCTAAGGCTTTATCGGTGTCGACGAAGAGCTTATCGAACAGTTCCCTCGCTATTGCGGTGTGTAAAGCGTCGCTGCGGATGTCGACTAGGGCCGTGCGTAGGGCTGCCTGAACTGTTTGAAGAAGGGCCCCTAACTCGTCAACTTCACCAAATAAGGCTGGGGCCGGACCAAGGTCCCCCAAGACAACGTTAAAACCAGATTCTAGATCGCATGCTTGGCCTAAAACACGCCGTGCGTCAGTAATCTTGTTCTTCAGCCAGCGAAGTGGGCCTGCAAGAGATCGCCAGCTGCGACGGCGAGCGCGTTCAGCTGCGCACGCGGGAACCCATCGGGGCTGAGGTCCTTGACCTCGAAGGCGCTGGCTGTGGAGAGGCGTATCAATGACCTTGCTTAGAAAACTCGTTAAGTCACTGGCCAGGATCTCGTAGGTCTGGCCCATGGCCCCGCCCAGGGCCCCGTAGTCTGACTTCTGCCCCAAGAAGGCTTCCATTTGGCCCAGGGCCGCTTCGGTTCGGGTCCAGGGAGTTGTTTGCGCAATGGGCCCCACAGGCAACTTCGTTGGGATCTTCTGGGGGCTTCACCAGGGCGGGCACCAGGAAAGGCTCATCTATGGCGAGGTCGAAGTACACGGGCCTGTGGGGACCTTGGGCTCACTCACGTAGTCCTGGAAACCATCGGAGACGAGGAAGAAATCGATCAGGCGGTTGGTCTTTTGTGTGTAGAGCGTGGGGATGTCTGAAGAGAGGGCCTGCACTCCTGCTCTCGGGCAGAAGTTACTCCTGGTGAGCTTGGCAGGCGAGAGGTTAAAGTCAGCCGCAACGATCAGGCCCATGCGATGCATCTGGCTGAGCTGCGCGAGGCTGGCGAGGAGGTGGAGGTTAAACTCGTTCAGCCCAACCTTGTCGGCAAGGTAGGCTGAAGCTAGAATAGGCGGAGCGTGTCCTGGCACCCCCAGAGCTACGGCGGTAACTCTTCCCTTTGGCGCATTAGCAAGATAGTCGACTCTTGTGACCCCGAAGTCGTACCCGTCTCTCACGAGGATGGCTGCGCCCTGCGTAACTGCCCCACAGTCGCTCAGAACCCCGGCCGTAAAACTTGCATTCCACCCACGCTTGCTACACCACTGAGTAGCATCCAAAACTTGATGTTTCAAGAAGCCTGGCCTCCTGAACACACAAAACGTGGATGGACTTGGCGTCATCGGACTCGACGAAAGTCTTGGCGCTTCCCCAACAGCTTCCATTGAAACGCATGATGCGGAGGTTACCCCCCAGACGTGCGGGCGGCCCCCGAGCCCTCGATCCTGGAGCGGAGACTCCTCTGGGCGTCCTCAGCAAATGGCCCCAGGGCCCCAGGAGTCCCGATCTGCGAGACCGCCGAGAGGGCCTGGACAGCCCGTTTGGAGGACCCTTCCTCCTTCTCCTCCTTCGCGTCGGAGAGCTCCATGTCGTCGGCGGCGGAGCCCGCAGGAAGGCCCTCCCCACTAGGAGCCGCGACTGCTGCTGCACCTTCAGGGACTGGTGGGTGACCATCGGCTGGTTCAGCTGTTGGTGTTTGTGGCGCGTGTTCTTCCCGCGGTTGCTCATCAGCTGCTGGCTGTGCCGTCGCCTGGACCATCCGAATGCACTCAGCGTCGGGCTCCGTGGCCATGGCGTTGACCTTCTGCTTGAAGTCTGGGCTGATCTCCGCGCCAGGCGGGAGCTTCGCCATGATGTAATCCTCGGGCGTGTCTGATGATGCCCCATGTGCTGCACCATCTGCTCCTCCAGCCTGTTGGGCCGCTGCCTTCGCTGCGACCCTGAGCTGGCCCTCGAGCTGCTGGCATTCCTTGTAGATGTCGTTGCACTCATTCGCGACCGTCTGGTACTTCTCGGTGAGCTTCTCGATCTCCTCGAGGTACCAGGCCACGTCCTTCTGCTTGCCCTCCAGGCGCTTGCGCTGCACTGAGAGCTGGTCCGACAAGCTCTGCGTCTGCTGGTCGGGCGACTTGTTTGCCAAGGCGGCGGCCTTGGCTGCTTTGAGTTCTTCACTGCTTGGAGGCAGTGTTGCCCTCCAGCGCCTTCGATATTGCGCCAGGAATTGACGGCGGCCACACAAACCTGGATGGGGTCGGTGGTGTCACACTCTGGCTGTTGAACTGTTGCATCGTCATCAAACTGGACTCGACGAGCCCACCGATTGCCTCGCGAGCTGGAGCGGGGCGGATTGGGGGGCTGGGCGGTCTGCTTGTTCGTACTGTTGGCCGACTCCGTGAAGGGCTTCCCGCAGTTACCACAATGACGGTGTCCCAAATCTGTCCAGGACCATCCCCCACATGATGGCGTTGAACAGACCATGTAGCACCTCGGAGTCTTGGCCGTGCCTCTCGGGCGCGAGGGGCGACGCGCTGGGTCACCTGCTGGCGCCATGGCTGCGCCGCACACAGCCGAGCGGCGGCCAGCAGCAGGAGCTGGGCGCCTCGGCGATGGCGGCGGCGGCCGAGGAGGCAGAGGGGGCGCTTCTTCGGGGCGCCCGTGCTGGCCGAGGCAGCCAGGCCTTGGGAAGGGGCTGCCGTTCCACCTCGGCCTCGAGCCTCTGGAGTCGGGACGGGAGATAAGCTCCGTCTTGAGCCAAAATGGCTGCGGGGGAGGAGGAGGAGGAGGAGGAGGAGGAGGAGGAGGAGGAGGAGGAGGAGGAGGAGGAGGCGGAGGGGAGGAGGAGGAGGAGGAGGAGGAGGAGGAGGAGGAAGGGGGGAAGGAGGAGGAGGAGGAGGTGGAGGAGAAGGAGGAGGAGGAGGAGGAGGCGGGAGGAGGAGGAGGCGGAGGAGGAGGAGGAGGGAGGAGGAGGGAGGAGGAGGAGGAGGAGGAGGAGGTCCATGTCTCCTTGGGGGGGACCCTCGTCCCCTCCTCTTCTCTCCGTGGTGGAGCAGTGGTGGAGCAGCGCCTGCCACTTCTCTTGCGTTGCACGGACTGCGGTCGGCAGATCGAACCGTCCAGGTGTCTGTCCCCTCCTGCTCCACCTGCTTCGCCGCCTCCGCCGCTTCTGCACCAGGAGACTGTGATCTGACAAGGGGGAGGGGAGATGTGGCATGAAGCAATATGATCCTGAGGTAAGCGGATCCTGACCCAAGAGGCTTCCCGAAAACCCGAAAAAGCCGACACGTTCCCCCTGAGCCTGTCCCGCCCCGAACGTTGCCCCTGAGGAATGATTGAAATATCAGACCCCCCCTGCGTGCCAGGAAACAAGTAGCGCACATGGCCGGATACGGACGCGGAGCACGCGGATGGCACATGCCAGATTCGCGTGCGGAGGGCTAGCCTGTCCAGCCCAAACGAGGGTGCTGGGGAAGCACGCGGCCTTGCCCAGGCAGGCATGGGCTTGATAGAAAACCGAAATCTAGTCGGATCGGAAACAAAGTTGGTCGCCAGCGAGTCGTCCCAAATGGATCGCCGCGCCCGCTGGTCCTGGCCGATGCCGGCGAATCGGATCGGATCGAATCAGATCGAATTCGATCCGATGCGAACGAAGGCGGCTCTGCCAGGCTGGCCGAGTCGTGCACATCCAGCTTGCTGGTGGTCCAAACCTGTTGCCCTGGACCACACGAGCAGGGCCAATGTCGACGCCTCCGCACAAGCGGCCTCCATATCACCCCCTTATTCATCTGACGATTCCTCCGTATAGTTGTGATCGTGTTCGCTTTCTCGTTGGCTGTTGTTACACCTGCCCTATGACCTATGACACTTCATCGTTAGGCCACCTGGACTTCCAATCAAGGTGCTTCTCATCGCGATGTCATCGCATTGCTTTCATTGCCATACACTCGTACGTCTCATCAGTCCGCTTCATCTCATCGCTCTGACTCAGAATTGAGCACCCGATGCGGCGTAACGTCGTCTTGTCACCTGCCCCGCCACTCCCCCTTGCGACATGCCCAATCCTGCCTCCCTCCCCGGCCACATATCCCCTAACTACACCATCTCCCTTTATCCTCCCCCCCCCCCCTGCCCTTGTATCATTCCCTCCCCTCCCCCCTAGCTCTTTCCCCGCACAGAGCGCCAGAGAAAGTATTCCCCCCGACATGCCACCCTCTCCTTCTGGGGAGGGAGACCCCTGTGGGGTTGGGGGTGCCATTTTGCCCTCAGAGGCCCCAGGGTGTGCAGAACGGACCTCAGTGGTGATGTTTCTCCACTAAGATGTCGAACCGACAGATCTCCGACAAAGACCACTCGCCGGACCAAATCCTTCGGCACCTCAGAGATGAGGTGCCCTGAGACAGGACCCCAGGGCGAAGAGGCCTTCAACAGTGCAGGCTCAAGCTGGAAATGCCTCCCTTGCCTCGGGGGCCCACCTCTCAAGGCCCCGACTCATGGCCCCGTCCGCAATAGCTGTTGAAGCTGCGTCCGGCCGTGGCCACGATGAGCACCTCTGGGGCTCAACAACAACACCCGAAACATAAACCGAACTCCTCAGCCTTCTCCTCCTCATCCTTCCTCATCGTCATCATCATCACCACAACCACGATCACCATCATCCTCACCATCACCACCACCACCATCATCACCACCACCACTAGGATCATCAGAATAATGATCATAAGCATCATCAGTATCACAATCAGCGTCATCATCAGCATCATCATCATCAGCATCAGTATCAGCATGGTCATCTCAATCATCAGCATAGCCATCATCGTGATCATCAACAGCAGCAGCATCATCAGCAGCATCATGATCCGCATCATCATCAGCATCATCATCACCATCAAAGTAAGCATCATTATCAGCAGCAGCATCATCATAGACAAGATCAGCGTCATCATCATCATCACAACCATCAGCATCGTCAACGTCGTCATCACCACCATCATCACCATCACCATCACCATCACCACCACCATCATTACCATCACCATCACCATCACCATCACTATCACCGTCCTCATCCACATCCCAATCCTCATGATCCTCATTATCCTCATCATCCTCATCAGCCTGATCACCCTCATCATGTCTGGACGCACAGAGATCCCTCAATTCTGACCGGGGTCCCTAGACCCCCCCGCAGCATGTCTCCAGATCCTTCTCCGGTGAGGATCTGAAGCCCTGGAAGGAGCCAACAACGTCAAAACCTATAATCATCTATGCTCTTGATTCTCGAGCCTCACCCTCATCCATCGGACTCTGCGAATGGGAAGTATATCCACGTTCAGGGCCTTGCGGCCTGAAGCCCTGGGCCGCGAACCCATGGATACAGGGCGGCTTTGCGCGGATGCCCTGCGCGAAGCGTATCCATGGGACCGCGCGTCCATGGGGTCGCGACTCAGTTTCCAGGCTGCGAGGGCATGAACACAGACATGACCATCACCCGCCAGTGCTGGACAAATCCTGGGCTCTCATCCTCCGTCTCGCCCCCCGGAGGGGCAACGTCAGGGGGGAGGCTCCGCGGGGCACAGATCGTCGATGGATCTGCGATGGGACCCCCTTGCGAATCTGCACCCTCCTGGGCGAGGCTGGCTGTTGCGCCCCTATCGGCGATGCATGGGCGAATAGGGGGTCGATGCACCTCCCCCTGGAGCCCATGCTAAGACAAGGCTAGGATCGGGATAAATCGCTCCAGAGCGTTCCGGAGCGCTCTCAGAGCGTTCCGGAACGCTCTGGAGCGGCCGCGGCGCCCAATACATCCTCCAAACCCGCCGATTCTCAGAGATTTCGAGTTATCCCGATCCGATTTTGTCCCGATCTTCGCGTCGTTTTACATGCCCCCACCCGGATGTTGCCCCTGAATCCAGGACGCGAGCGCACGGACACGGGCATGAGCCCTTCCTCTCATTGCTCGCGACGACGCCCGGGACCGGCCCCGCTCCCCTCAAGGCCCCCCTCCTGGTCTTAGGTCGGGCACGTCGCCCTGCAGGCGGAGCTTGGACGACAAACGGAAAATGCAGCAAAAATGCCCCAAAAGTGTCAAAACATATTCCAAACGTCGTCCTGGAGAGGGACAGGCCCGACTCAATCCTGGTCCCG
>CAUYUJ010015203.1:243134-275634 GCA_963575745.1 Prorocentrum cordatum | reverse complement strand
GAAGGATGCAAAGGCCTGGGACGCCCACTTCAAAGCTTTTTGAGCGGGGCAAGGCCAACGAAAAAGGCGCAGGATGGACCGAGGAGGCAAGGATACAAGGCTACCCTTGGGAAGGTTGCCCATCCTTCTATGCGGGTTGACTGTAACACATTTTTTCGGATGTTTACGAGTAGGCGCTTTGCGAGTAGTGGAACGCGCTCGGTAATCGACAACCAACCTGGGCCAAGAGTGACCGTGGTGAGGGAGGCGAGCCGGCGGACCCCACGCCTGAAAAATGTGGAGCGAGTTGTCACATCGCACATCTCGAATACGGGGAGGAGCTAGAGAGCAGGAAGATGATCTCGACTGCAGGTGAGGAGGGGGAGGGGGAGAAGGGGAGAAGCTGAGGAGGGACAAGTGAATCGATGATGCAGCAAGTTGAGGAGTGTCGACGCCATGGAGAGGAGGGGCCGAGCAATCATGAGGATGGGTCGGTCCTCTGGTGGTGAAGGGAGGCGACCTTGGAATTGATGAAGAAGTGCACCTGCCCACGGGCCTCTAGAGCCGCGAGCCAGGCCACGGCGGGCCAGCTTTGCACACTGGCGCCTCCGGAGCGCCATGCTTCTAGCCGCGAGGACTTGGGTGGGTGGTAATGGAGGGCCATTTAGGGCCCCTTCTGGAGCAAATAGGGGCCCAAAAGAAGTCCTAAAGGCCTCCTTTAAGGCCCTTCACCCCCCACGTAGGTCACACCCCATTACCACCCACCCGAAGGACAAGTTCAAAAGCTGCCCGGGATGAATGACCGGGCCCTGGGACGGGGTCGAGAAACCCAGGAGCCTATGACCATGCCTAAAAGCCGCTCCGATGGGGTTGGAGTTGATGGGGTCGCAGGATCGCGCCGCATCGTCGAAGCATCACCGATGCATCGGCGACTGGCGATGCATCGGCGACGTCGGCGTGAAGAAATCGAGCTCGACTTCGAGCCGCATCGCCGATGCATCGGCGACGCGGCGCGATCCTACGACCCATCTACTCGGACCCCATCTGGGAGACCTAGGATTTCGCAGAGCGGGGGCATGACGTCGGATGTCCAGGGCCCATGAGAAGGACGACGACCCAGGAGGAGAACAATCGTCTGGCAGCGAGAGTCCTCCCACTTGCTGGGGCGCAGGACAGGGTGCAACCAAATCGGCTGCGGATCAAAGACGACGAATCTAGAACTTGCATCGGGCACCGTGGCCATCCCAGACCACTCCTGCACAGACTTGCGAAGCTCTTAGGAGCGCTCCAGAGAGATTGGGCCGTGTCCTGAGGCTGCCTGCCCGACACTGGCGAACGCCGCTGCGATGGGCCGCACGCGGGAGAGTGCCGAGAGGTGCTGCAGGGGGAGGCTTCAGTGTGGGCTGCGAGGTTCAAGGGGGCCGAGGTGTCTCCTGCAGGCGGGCGCGCCAGGCATGGGACCTACACCGATCCTCGCGAGGGCCATGCTGGGGCCCAGGATTGATGGCATGTCCGCGCTGTCTCGACTCGTTCAGGAAGGCGCACTCAATGTACACAGGTCCTGGGCCCCAGCCTGGCCTGGCCAGAATCGGCGTGCGTGCGTGTGGCGTTCTTCGACACCGTGGCCCTTCCACCGAGCTGGATGTCTTTCCCTGCATGCTCGCTCGCCTCGCGCAGCCCCCCACCTGCCACGACCCGGCGGAATGCACGATAGCCTGTTCGGCGACTCCGAAGGGTGCACCCTGGCAAGCACCCTGGGGGGCGGGCGGGGACCTCGATTGAGTTCTCCGCCGCGCCGCGAGGAGGCCCGACGATGGCGGCGTCGTGCTCCCCAGTCCCCAACGGTGCCGATCGCAAACCGCCACGCCCTGGCGTCACCATACTCGTTGTGGTCGCCGGCCCATGCTATCACTCAAGATGGTGACGACACCTGGCCTGCGGAGGATCAGCAACAATTGTACCTGGCGCGGTTGCCCCGCCCGGCCCGCCTCCGCTCCCTGCGCCCGTCGCCCAGCCTGCCAAGCTCGCTCCGCACTGCACCGCCCTGCTTTTCGACCTCGGGCCATCACTGCGCTCCTCCTCCACCTCGTCCTCCTCATCGCCTGCTTCCCAGCAGATCGGGGGGCAACGATAGGGGGGATCGGCATAGCGGGGGATGATGCATCGACCCCCACTCGCCCATTGATCGCCAGTAGGGGTCCGATAGCCCCAACCCAGGAACGTGCGGATTCATGATCGGGGGCATGTATCGCCGATCCTAAGGAGACCCGACGAGGACAGTGTCGCGGCCCCCAGTCCCCAAAGGTGCCGATCACAAACCACGCCCCGGCGTAACCACACCCTTTGTAGTCGCCGACCCCTAAAAATCATGCCCGCACTGGGGGAGCACCATTAAGGCCCTAATCCCACCAACCCTCTGGGCGTAAGTGGTTGAACGGTATGTGCCTCCTCTGTTCCCAAACCCCCTGTTCTCCTTGGGGACGGATGCCCTCCCGCGGAGGTGGTCTAATGGTATCTGCCCTCCCTCCTCCAAAGCCCCTCTTCCCTTCGGGGATCGGTGCCCTCCCCCTGCCACCCCACCCCCTCCCTCAGGTTTGGGGCCGGGTCGCGAGGCGTTCAGAGTGCCCCAGATGGTCCAAGATGTCTCCAAGAGGGCCTCCGATGCCCCACGCTGGCACCCAAGATGGCCCGAGATAGCCGAGGATGGTTCAAGATAGCCTCCATCCTGCCTCCAAGAGGCAACAAGAGTGCTACAAGATGGTTCCAAATGCTATCGGAGCCCCCCAAGGACCCCCCAAGAGGCCCAACTCTAAAAGCATCAAGAAATCAATAATGTGTCTTCGCGCCTTGTCGTTTCCGATGAGTTGTCGAGGCCTCAAGATGGCACCATGATGGCCCAAGAGAGCCTCAAAGATGGGCACATGAGGCCTCCACGATGGCCCAAAGAGCGCACAAGAGCGCCACCAGAGAGCCCCAAGGGGCGATGTTGATGGCCCTAGAGAGGGGAAGGAAATCGAGACCCCCCCCCCCTTGTGATCGACGCCCTGACGGCACCAAGATGCCGTCCGTGTAAGGCTCCCAAGAAGAAGCCCACAAGATGGCTCCAAGAGGGCCCAAAGAACCCCTCAAACAGCCCCCAGGCAAACCTCCGAACCCTGCAAAATAGCCGCAAGAGAGGCCCAACAGGACCCTGAGAGGGACTCCAGAAGACTACAAGATGGATGCCCAAGTCGTTGTCGCCTTCCTCCTCGTCTTCGTCCTCTTCCTCCTCGCCCTTCTCCTCTTCCTCGTCCTCCCCCTCCTCGTTCTCATCCTCTTACTCCTCCTCATCCTCCTCATCCTCGTCTCCTCTTCCTCGTCCTCCTCCTCCTCGTCTTCTTCGTCGTCCTTGCCGTCCTCGTCCGTCTCCTCCTCCTCATCGCTGTCGTCCTAGTACTGGGTCTTATCAGGCTGATTCAAAAACTTGTTCGACTGTTTCTGCTGGTGTCCTGACCCAAGCAACTCGCCTGGGCATCGCTTCTGGATGGGCTGGTGGGGATACGCGCAGCGTCGAGAAGCTCAGTGTAATTATCCCCCCCCCCTGCTCAGCAATCTCGTTGGAAGTTTGACTGGCAGCGGCCCACAGCAGCAACAAACCTGCCCCTGCCCCCATCATTCCTTCGCCGGCGCGTGGAGCGCGCCAGGGTCGGCGCCCGAGGCGCCGCCAGACGGGGTCCCGTGCAGGTCCTAGAATCCGCGCGGAGCTCCGACAGATCATGGCATGTTTGTTCGCAACAGGCGAAGAAGTTTGGTCAATAAGGCAGTCAGACGCAAGAAAGCTGCATCCAGGTATTTACCAGTTCTGTGGCCGCCTTCATCGCTAAATGCTCGTGTGGAAGAGGGTGCAGTTTCACACGTGATTCGACTCCTCCTCCTCCTCCTCCTCCTCCTTATCATCATCCTCCTCCTCCTCTCCTCCTCCTCCTGGTCCTCCGCCTCCTGGTCCTCCTCCTCTTCCTCCTCCTCCTCCTCCCCCTCCTCCTCCTCCTCCTCCTTCCCCTTTTCCCTTGGCGACGCCGTCCCAGAGTCTGAAGCGCGGAAGCAAGCCCGTGCCTTCCCCCGCGGGCGGCGCGCCTTGCCGTCCCTCGCCACGAACCGCTTGCCGCCTCCTGGGGGCGGGAGGGGGGACAGGCGCGTCGGACTGCACAGCCAGCAGCTGTCGGGAGGCAACTCCTGGGAGGTCTCCGTGGAAGCCATTAAACCACATCAGGCCAAACCGAGCTCGAGATTACGCCCCCCTGGTCAGAATTCAAAACAGTTTAGGATGAGGAGCTGGACTTCACTCGAAGCGTTTTCCCCACCAATAGTCAAAGTCCACATATACGGACACTCTACGAAGAAAAGCGAATCCAAGAAAACGCCCAGGGTCTTGAACGACATGTGGGGTCCTGGACAGCTTTTCGTTTCTTAAGGTCCCTGATTGGTGTACGCGGGTTAGGCGGGAGTATGTCGGATTTGGCTGGTCTTAACTCATATCAATGCTGAACTTGGGATTCCAAGAGCTGCAACCTAACAAAGGTGTGCTGGGCTGTACAGACAACGAGGGCGCGAGGCGATGCCGAACGAGAGAACGCGTGCTGGCATTATGCGCCCTCACCTGGCTCACGCACACAGCAACCCAGCATCAAGGGCCTCCACGGGCGTCGCATGCTGCAGAGTGGGAAAGGCAATCGCATGTCCTCGCAACACGTTTACCAATCAGCAAAACAATCAGGCGAGTAAGGAAGATCGCCAGGAGTTGGGACGAGGAGAAGGCATAGACCATATATATATAGAGAGAGAGGGACTGAGAGAGCGGGAGGGACGCTCGATACGCAGAATAGCGCAAAGCTGCGAAGGAGCCAACGCAGGAGATACCCCTCTCATCATATCTAGCGCGCCGCGACAGAGATGAACGATGGGGCAGTGCGGCTGGCGGCCCCGAAACGTGCGCGGCGTGTCGAGATGGGGGCGGCGTCGCCATGCGGACATCGCCACTGGGGCCTTCGGTGGAGCTCCCTCATGGGGCAACGCGGCGTTTGAGGGTCTTGTGCCGCAACAGGGACGGCGCCACCATTCGGGCGCTGCTCTTGCGGCATTCGGTGGAGCTCCCCAACGTGTGAGCGAAGTGCCGGCGTGGAGGCGGAGCCGCCGTGCGGGCGCTGCCACTGGACCTTCGGTGGGGTCCTCTATGGGGCCACAATTCGTGTAAGGAAGATGCCGACACAGAGGCGGCACCGCCATGCGGGCGCTGCCACTGGGGCCTGCGGTGGAGCTGGGGCCACGAAACCTGTGAAGGGCAAGCCCAACATGGAAACGGTGTCGCCGTGCGGTCTCTGCCGCGCGGGCCTTCAGTGGACTTCCCGATGTGACACCACGACATCAAGGGCTCCCAACTTCGCGCTGCGCGAAGCGCGAAGCGCGAAGTGCGAACAACTTCGCGCTCTGGCACCGCCTCCCAAGGGAGAAGAGGAGGATGAGGAATCGGAGCCGAACCTCGAGTGCGGGCGCCCTTGGTCTCGGAGGTCCGCAAGTCCCTATAGACGGGACGGGGTGGGCAAGAGTGGGCGTTATAGTCAGCGCGAACTCAAGAGAGGCATCCTAACCTCATCGTCTTCCCTATCATTGGCTTCTCTCCATGCGCAGCATGCTGTCCCCCTTCCTGGCGCGCGGAGCGCGCCTGGGACGGCGCCGGACGCGCCGCCAGGGGGGCGCTAGTGCCGATCCAACGAATCCACGCGGAGCGCCGACAGTTTATGTTTGTGCAGTTGCTTCCGTTTCGAAAGGTGCATGACAACCACGTCGATTGGCGCAAACAACACTTTGGATTTCGTGGGCTCTGATCGAGCTGCCAACCAAACGCCATATGACAGATCGCATGGTGTATGCTCACGTCGAGCACGTCCTCCTACAGGGGGATTTTGGATGCTCAAAATGGTCGAAGAATGCTCAAAACATCGTCCCCAGACTATTATTCAAACATTTTTGAATATTCCCCCTGTAGAGGGACAGGCCCGATTCAAGTCTATGCAGGGACCGACCACAACGAGGTTTAAAGTGAAATGGCGCTTACAATGAAATGAGAAACAAAGCCCAACGTTTAAAACAAACGTTTAAAACGAAGCCGGTGCCGAACAAAACGAACGACGAAACGGGGCGTTTAAACCAACAACGAAAAACGAAACGAAACATCAACGAAAACACTCTGAAAGGTCAGGGTACGTGCATCCAGGGGCGCCGATAACAGGGGATGTGTTGACCCCGATCCCAGGCTTCGTGGGGTTTTCGAGTGGACCCAAAATTTGGGGGCCAACCCTGGGATATACGGAGGGGAGCGTCCATCCTCGATAGGGGTGCGTCCGAATAGCCCCTGGGGGTGTATCCCAGAGTTTCCCCCCTTCTCTTCGCCGCTCCATTCGTCGTCGAACAGCCGGGGGTTGGGACAGAAACACCGCCTCCGAGCCGATGCTCCATGCCTTCGGCGAGTCTCCCAGGCGAGCGCGTGCAGTGCCCGCACCCCGCGGCTGTCCGCCCTCGTCGTCGCCGCCGCACCGCACGGGCCTCCGGCTCCCGGTGGCGGCCTGCCTGCGGCGGACGACGGCACCGTCTCTGCCCGCGTCGCAGCGCGGCAGGCAGCCATTCGCACTGATGGGCCCGTTTTCCGCCACCACCACCACCATAAGCTGGAGGGGGGAGGGAGGTGGAGTACGAGGAAAGGAGTACGAGGAGGAGGAGGAGGAGGAGGAGGAGGAGGAGGAGGAGGGGGAGGACCCCCTACCCCTCCAACGAGCCGTCCCGCGGCAGAGGAGGGCGGGGCCTATTAGGCGGAGCGCGGCCGCGGGGCGCGCCGGAAGGCGGCGGGGACGCAGGCACGCAGGGCACAGGGCAGGCGGAGGCAGGGTCTCCCCTCCCGCAGCCTCCGCCCTCTCCCTGGTCTCCGCCCGCCTCCTCCTCGTGGGGAGAGGGGCCCGGTGGCGGCGCCCGCTTCCTGGGTAGATGCGGTACTCGGTGTAGGCGCACAGGTCCGTCTTGATGACCATGGTGGCAGACTAGCCCGCGGAGCGAAGACGAGAGAGCGAAAGAGAGAGAGGAGAGAGAGAGAGAGAGAGAAAAAAAAAAACAAAAAAACTAAGAGAGAGAGAGAGGGAAAGAGAGAGAGAGAGAACAAAAGAGAGAGAGAGAGAGAGAAACAAAAAAACATATCAGAGAGAGAGAGATCAGGAGGCGCAACAGGGTGCGTGGGCCAGAAACTGCAAGAGATAGAGAGATAGAGAACAAACAAAAAAGAGAGATCAGGTGGCGCACCATAGTGCGTGGGTCAGAGCCTGCGAGCGAACCTCAGCAAGGCCCTCCAAGGTAAGTGAGCTGTACACAGCTCGAACTACCCTGCATGTGCCCCTGACCCTGGGAGAAACGCAGTCCCCCAAACGGGAAATCAAAGTCGGCTCAGGTCGTGCACGTGAGGTCAAGGCAAAACCTCCCGAATTCTCACACTGCTGGGCCCGAGTTGCGCCCAAATGAGTCGAAATCCAAGCGCCAAAGGCGTGCCCGGAAATGTCCACGGACTGCCCCGCGGCTGTCCCGCACAGTCCCATGGACGTCGCGTGGCTGTCCCGTGGCTGTCCCGTGGTTGTCCCGCGCTTGTCCCGTGGTTGCCCCGCGGTTGTCCGTGGCCGTCCCGTGGTTCTCTGGCGGCTGCCCTGCGCTTGTCCTGTCCCGTGGCTGTGCCGTGTGTGTGTCCGGTGGTCTGCCGTGGCTGCCCCGCCGTTGCCGCCCTGGTTGCCCCGCGGTGTTCTCCCGATCGTCTCGTGGTCGGACCGCTTACATGTAAGATTATGAACTCAGATTCTCCGTTCTGATCGACAAATCAGATCTACCTCCCCCCCGTCCAGCTCTGAACCGCTCCCCTGTCGAGCTGCAATCTGCATGCGATTCAGACCATCCTAAAATCCAATTCGCATCGCCCCTGCCAAACCCTGCTCGCCCCCACCCCCAAACCCCTCACCCAGAAACATCTCAGAATATGCGCGCGCAAGCCTGTGCAAAAACGGCACGGAATGCACGCGCGCGCGCCGTCACGCGAGCATGCTGATTTTCCATACAAACAAATGTTCCCCAACCCGGCTCTTCAAGGCCATCGGTTATTCTACATTTTTATAAAATGCTACCAAATGCCCCCCCCCCCCAAAAAAAACTCGGTCGAGCGCCCTTTTGCGCGCGTGTTGTCGCAAGAACCCAGCGCGACGAAATTTGACGAAGTGCACGCGCGCGCGTCGCTGCGCGCACATGCCGAAATCCTTATCAAAAATCAGTGGTTCCGCAAGGATTCGAAATCGGGGGTCCCGCTACCATATACAAAATATGGTCTTGTAACATCAAAGTCCACAAAACGCATGCGAGTTGTTGCGAATTCTTCAGAAACCCATCGGCTGTTCAAGATGACCGCAAAATTCTGCCAAGCGGGCCTCTCGCGCCGCCTGCCAAAATCATTCGAACGCCAGTGCGCAAGTGCTGGGGGGGGCACGATCCGTGTAACAAAAAAAGCGGGCTACTCTCGCGCGTCGGCCGCGCGCGCATGTCGAACTCCTTCCAAAACCTTCATCACCGACGCGAAGAAAGACACCACAATCGTCATTGGCACGACCAGCATCGGCGCCGTCGTTGGCATTGCCGTCGGCACCATTATCGTTGCCGCCGCCGCCACTATCACCATCGCGACTATCGCATTCGACGTCGCCACGATGCCGCGCCCGCACAACTCACCGACTCGCGGTGAGGTGCCCGCCTGAAAACGAACTGCGGTCAGCGCCACAGCGGCAGCGTGGGTCGCGCCAAACTAGCTGGTCGCTGCGCGCGCGAGCATGCGAAGGCTAGCGCAACCGCAACGATGCACCAGCAAACACCAAGCATGCATCGCAAACGCCGCCGCATGGGTTTGGCAAATCCAGATGCGGGTGGGTGGGTGGGTGGGGTGATTGCGCGAGCAGTGGAGTTGACAACAAGTAGCCTCACTGTGTAGATTGCACCACGTCGATTGCTTCGCATATGTTGCACCATCTGTATTGCATTCAACATAGATTGCATCACACGTTGCACCACATAGATTGCACCACCTATGTTGCACAAGATGGGCTGCAGAAAACACATATCGCACCACATATAATGCACGAGACATATATTGCGCAACATATGTTGCACGAAGCAGATGTGTACATGCAGATGTGTACCCACACAGATAAGTACGAAAGGATGGGAGGGAGAAGCTGAAGAGAGGGGGACAGGACGGAAAGGCATACCCAATGACATTGTAGAGAGAGGGAAGGGAGAGGAAGTAGTGTGCAGGCTACAGGGATGAGGAAACAATGTAAAGAGAGGCGACGAAACACGAAAGGGATAGTAGACCGAAGGAAAGATACAGTATGCACGAGCAGAATAGGGGGAAACGCAGAGAGGGAAAGAGAGAGAGAGAGAGAAACGAACAAACATAAGAAAGGGAGGGATCAAGTGAGAGCGAGAGAGAGAGAGAACACAAAAGACAGTGAGAGAGTGAGAGGGAGGCAGGAAGAGAGAGAGAGAGAGAGAGAGAGACTGAGGGGAAAGGGAGGGAGTGAAAGAGAGAGAGAGGAAGAGACTGAGGGGAAAGAGAGGGAGAGTGAGAGAGAGGGACGTGAAAGGAAGGGAGTGTGTGAGAGAGAGAGAAGGAAAGAAAGGGACTGAGGGGAAAGAGAGGGAGTGTGAGAGAGAGGGACGTGAAAGAGAAGCACAGAGGTACGGGAAGAGAGAGAGAGAGAGAGGGAAAGAGAGAGAGAGAGAGAGCGAGAAGTGAAAGATAAGGATAGCTACACAGCAAGACACAACAGGACCAGGTGAGCCGAAAAAGGACACAGAAGGTACGATGATCATAATGCATGCGTACATGTGAACACATAGCACTCGTCGGACAGCGACAGACAGGAGTGGGGGCAGAATACACGATGACAGAACTGTGGCAAGGTTCCTGGACGGCTGGCGCCGATGCACGAACCGCACCCGAACACTCCAGAAAAAGAAAGCGTGGCTCATCCGACCTCGAGAGGAGCAAGACAAGTACCCCTCTCCTCCTCGTTCTCGATTTCCTCCTGCTGCTACTGATTGATGTTGCTGCCCTTGCTTTTAATCTTCCTTCTCTTCCTCCTCCTCCTCCTCCTCCTCCTCCTCCTCCTCTTGCTCGTCGTCGTCGTCCTCTCCCCCCGGGGGTAAGCAACAGCGCGTACGCGGCCTCCTCCGCAGAGCGGGAGCTCGGCTGCACAGAGCGACGGGACTCCTGAGCCAGATACGGCTGCTGATCGCCGTAACTGCGGAAATGGGCAGAGGCCAGAGTGACGAGGAGGCGATCGGAGCAGAGGCTCGGCTCGGACGTGAGGTTACGTGTGGCATGTCCCCCTACAGGCGGATGTTGGGCGGCAAGTTATAAATAGTCAAACAATGAACAAACACTGTCAAACAATAGCAGAAAAATCGTCCCCTGACTATTTTGGGGTTATTTTTGAATATTCCTCCTGTAGAGGGGCACGCCCGACTTAAACGTAAGGGGGGAAAGCAAAGAGAAGGTGGCGAACTGGCTCGCGTAGCACAGGGCGCCTCCCGGCACCGAAAGCGGCCACGTACATCGAGGCAAGCGCCCTGCGGCGGGGCCGAAGCTGCATGCAACGGAGTTCGTATCAGACCCCCTCTTCCCCGATCTGGCCCGAGCAAAGGAGCTGCTTCTGGCATCGCACTGATCCTGGAAGAAAAGGCGAAGGAGGAAGAGGCATGACGACGACCAGTCTCCCGCCGCGCGTCGCGTCAACATACAATCAAAGAACGTTCCATAGCATTGGTCATCGATCCCCCATCCTCCGTGGCGATGCGGAAACTGTACGGTAACACCCCGTATGGTGACCTCGAACTAACGAGCGGCCTGTTTACAAGAAAGGCAAGAACTGGCACCTGTTTGCGAATCCATTTTCGGTACCCATGCAGATCGAACCGAAGAGAGGGCGGCGAAAAACGATGTCAAACCTGGGACGTTGAGCTTCCAGCTTCGAGCGCCAAGGACTCCTCTCCTCGTTGACGGGCCCCTGGGCGTTGCTTAATGGGGGGCGATAAACGGGGGGAAAGACGTGCACCCGTCGTGCCCCTTTTTAGAGGCTCCACATCGCGTCGCATCGCCGATGCATCGGCGATGCGGCGCGATCCTCGGGCCCCATCTACTCGGACCCCAGGAGGGAGGCCTATCTGGGAGACGTGAGACTCGGGTTCGGGGAATCCGAGTTGGCCTGACGGGCCATCATGAAAATGGCGCGACACAGTCTGAAAATTGATGCGAAGTCCCGCCGCAAACATCCCACGAAAACTGTACCGCCTCAATCCAGAACGAGCTGGTCAGAAAACGTCGGCAGACCCGAGCTCCGGCACATTCGAGTTTTACGTTCCTCAGAGCCTGGATTCTGGGCGACTTGGGCAATCCGAGGGTGTTCTGCAACGCTCCGTGCACAAATCAAAAACAATGAAACAACAGAAGCTAAGGCCCCGCACTCCTGACGTCTTCGCCGAGCCTAGATTTAGGTCGGGCATGTCCCCCTTACAGGCAGATCTTAAACGGAAAATTCAAAACTAGCCCAAAAAATCCCACCTGCCCTCTGGGCATAGGTGGTTTAGGGAGTTTCCTCTTCCACCCCTTTCTTCCCCTTCTGGGAGGGGTTTACCACTGTTCCCTATCAATAAACACCCCCTCCCCCAGGCGACTGGGGGCCAACCCGGGTCCATGACGACCCCCCCCACCATCCGTTGTAAAAAACAATACGAAACATACTCTGCCTCCAAATTCGGAACAAACGCAACCAACCCGGTGCGGCCCCCCCCCACCATCCCTGTCAAAAAACAATACAGAGTACACTTGGCGACAGCGGCGGCTGCGGCGGCTGCGGCGGCGGTGGCGGCGGGAGCGGCGGCGGCGGCGGCGGCGGCGGCGGCGGCGGGAGCGGCGGCGGGGGCGGCGGCGGCTGCGGCGGCGCGGCGGCGGCGGTAGCGATGGCGGCAGCGGTTGCGGCGGCGGCGGCGGTTTGGCAACGGAGGGCGGCGGCGGCGCGCGGGCGGCGGCGGCGGCGGCGGCGGCGGGGGCGGGCGGCGGCGGCGCAGGCGGCGGCGGCGCAGGCGGCGGCGGGCGGCGGCGGGCGGCGGGCAGCGGCGGGCGGGCGGCGGCGGCGGGAGCGGCGGCGGGGGCGGCGGCGGCTGCGGCGGCGGCGGCGGCGGCAGCGGCGGCGGTAGCGATGGCGGCAGCGGTTGCGGCGGGCGGCGGTTTGGCAACGGGGGGCGGCGGCGGCGCGGCGGCGGCGGCGGCGGCGGCGCGGCGGCGGCGGCGGGGGCGGGCGGCGGCGGCGCAGGCGGCGGCGGCGCGGCGGCGGCGGGCAGCGCGGCGGGCGGGCGGCGGCGGCGGCGGTGGCGGCGCGGCGCGGCGCGGCGGCGGGGCGCGGGGGGCGGCGGCGGCGGCGGCGGCGGCGGCGGATTGGCCCCCAGTAGCTGCCCATCCAAAGACGACTGCTGAATATGCTGAAGCTCGGGCCAAACTCGGGTGTTACGTACGTGTTGGGAGGGCGGGTGGGAGTGAGCGAAACGGCTTGCGGGCGGGGAGGGGGTAGCTTGATCACTGCTCCCTATTAATAAACACCCCCTCCCCCAAGCGACTGGGGGCCAACCAGGGTCCATGCCAACCCCCCCCCCCCACCATCCGTCGTAAAAAACAATGCAAAACACACTCTGCCTCCAAATTCGGAATATGCGCAGCCAACCCAATGCGCCCCCCCCCCCACCATCCGTGTCAAAAAACTGCGGCGGCGGCGGAGGCGGCGGCTGCGGCGGTTTCGGCGGCGGCGGCGGCGGCGGGGGCGGCGGACGCGGCGGCAGCGGCGGCTGCGGCGGCGGCGGCGGCGGTGGCGGTGGCGGCAGCGGTTGCGGCGGCGGCGGCGGCGGTTTGGCAACGGGTGGCGGCGGCGGCGGCGGCGGTGGCGGAGGCGGCGGCGGCGGCGGCGGCGGCGGCGGCGGCGGCGGCGGCGGCGGATTGGCCCCCAGTAGCTGCCCATCCCAAGACGACTGCTGAATATGCTGAGGCTCGGGCCAGGCTCTGGTGCTACGTACGTGTTGGGAGGGCGGGTGGGGGTGAGCGAAACGGCTTGCGGGCGGGGAGGGGGTTGCTTGATCACTGCTCCCTATTAATAAATACCCCCTCCCCCAGGCGACTGGGGGCCAACCCGAACCCATGCCGACACCCCCCCACCACCCCTTGTAAAATTATCCCAGCGTCACCTAACAGCCATGTGTATGAGCATATATGGAAGCATTCTTCTGTAGATTCATGTTCGGATTTGACTGGAAGCGAAGCGCTGCGATCAATGGTGGACGTGTCTGCAAAGGAGGCACTACTATCAACGAGACAGCACATTCTTTGTGTGCTCATTCCAAACGAGACGCTGCTATGCAGGGGTGTAGGTGCAAGCGAGACGCTGCTAACAATGGTTTCCGCCCCAAGCGAGACACGAGCATCAGTGAATTTAATTTCGAACGAGACACTACTTACTGCTACGGATGCGCCTGGAAACGAGACGCTGCTATCAATAGTGGATGTCTCTGCGAAGGAGGCACTGCCATCAACGAGACAGCACATTGTTTTTGTGTTCATTCCAAACGAGACGCTGCTATCAATGGATGTAAGTCCAAACGAGTCACTGCTATCAATGGATTCAGCCTCAAACGAAATGCGCCGAGGAGCACCGCATCTCACTATCCACGGCTGCACACGAGTGCAGGTTGAGAAGCACCGCGCGAATGCAGGCTGAGAAGAACCACGCGAATGCAGACGGCCAGGCTGAACAGCACCGCCACAAAGCAGGCTGCATCTCAGGGCTCCTCAAGCTCGCGCAGGCCAGCCCAGCGCCTGTCGGGCCTTCGCGCTGGCGATTTTTGTCGCGGCAATCTTGTCTGCGAAGAACTCGTCGAAGGCATTCGCGAACTGTTCTGGGGGGCCTGACTCGATGATGCTCCGGTCAGCCAAGCCGTGGCTCAAGAGCTGGCCGAAGCTCCGGGGCCGCGACAGGCTGACGTAGTAGGCCAGCCAAATTGACTCTTTCTTGAGTCCTGGCGGAAACGCCCAGTGCACGATGAAGCCTGGGTCCGCCGTCTTGCCCTGCACGCCATGCAGAGTGCCCTGCTTCTTGGGCAGCGCGGTCAACTGTGTCCTGGAGACCGTGATGGCCGGGCCATCCGCCGTTGCCTTGAACTTCCAGGGACGGGCCTGCGGGGCAATCGCGAGCACTCCGTGCAGGTTAGGGCCGGCAGGCTGAGAAGCACTGCCAGCAGTCACCAGCGCGGCCTTCAAGAAGAGCTCATCGCTGTCATCGATCCTGACATAGACGGCCTTGGGCATGTAGCGGAGCACCGCAACACCATCCGAGACAAGGGACGCGCGACCCTCCACGGGAGGCTCCAGAGCGTGCTGCTCTACGCCTACCACCTCGCCCGGCGCGCCGCGGACATGCTTAGGTGGCAAGACGGACTCCGTCAGGGTGACCTCCACGCCGAGGAAGAGCGGCAGCAGACCCGGCATTTTTCCAGTAGCGCCGATGTTGGGCTCCGCGCGCATCTTGCCGAAGTCAGGCTTCGCGAGGCGCGCGGCTGGTCTGTCGACCGCCGGCACGTAGAAGAGGAGCTGGTCAGCATCGTGCGCGCATGCATGGCGTACGAGACGATGCGCCACTCATGATCCGACTCGTGCCAGCATCGTGCTGCACGCAACTGGTAGCCCCACTGGGGTTGCTGAGCGGCTTCGCTGGTGCTGGCAGCAGGCTGACCAGCACCGCTGGAGATAACGATCTCTGTTTTGAGAATCGCTTGCCAGCTCTCGTCAGAGATCTTTTTGCCGCCTGGAGTCCTCATGGCGTGAAGGACCTCGACCTGCAGCGGGTCTGTGAAGCGCTGCATCTGCGCGAAGTCGACGACGAACTCGAAGTCGGCGAGCAACTTCCGAGCCTGTTGGCGCTCGCAGGACTGGCCCGTGCGAGGCGCCAGCAGGGAGGCGCTGGCGGGGACCAGCGGTAACTGGTACAAGTCCCCGCAGAGGATCTTCGCCGGCATGCGCCCCCACGTCTCCTGCGGGAGCATGAACTTGGTAGAATCGAGGTTGTAGCGCAGCGCCCTGCCGTAGGTCGCGCGCAGTGCATCCGCATGCAGCAAGGGCCCCGGCACAGCACCCAGCTCATCGATCACGCTGACGCCGAGTGTGCCTGCGAGGCGGTCGAGCTTTTTCTGCGTCTGCGAGGTCAAGCGCAGGGAGTCCGACATGAGGATGCCGTTGGAGGAGCGCAGCGTCCTCCCGCGCGGGCCGAGGTTGCGGGCCGCGCGGTTGGACTGCGCTTTGGCGAGGAGCGCCATAGTGGGCGGGGGAGCGCCATAGGAGACGGGGGTTCTGACGTCGATGAAAGAAGAAGGAGGAGAGCGGGAGGCAAGGAACAGGCAGACGAAAGCCCTTTTAGGCTCCACCCGGCGTGTGGGCATGTCCTTTTTGGCTGTTGCGGGGGCAAGCCCGCGCGGTCGCCCGCAGGCGACAGGGCGCCCTGGTCCTCTTCGTGAGGGCGCAGGCGCGCGGCGTACTTCATGCGCACGATTGCCCGCTGAATCGCCCCGCGGCACGACAGCGACGGTAAAAGGACAAATTCGGTGACGCTGGAGCCCCAAATGCGACGAGGAGGCTACAGATGCATCTTCTGTGACACTGGAGCTCCACAGGACAAGTCAGCTCAGCCTGCCTCAGCCTCAGCCTGCATCAGCCTCAGTCTCAGCCTCAGCCTGCGTCAGTCTCAGCCTGCTGCGCTCCCGCATACCCCTTCGGCCTGAGCCTGCCTCAGCCTCAGCCTGCCTCAGCCTCAGCCTGCTACGCTCCCGCATACTCCTGCGCCCTCAGCCTGCATCAGCCTCAGCCTGCATCAGCCTCAGCCTCAGCCTCAGCCTCAGCCTCAGCCTCAGCCTGCCTCAGCCTCAGCCGCACCTCCGATGGCGCCGAGGTGGCTCCCGTGCGTACCTGCACCCACGGAACTCACCTCCGATGGCGCCGAGGTGGCTCCCGTGCGTACCTGCGCGCACGGAACGCTTCTCCGATGGCGCCGAGGTGGTTCCCGTGCGTACCTGCACGCACGGAACGCACCTCTGATGGCGCCGAGGTGGCTCCCGTGCGTACCTGCACGCACGGAACGCACCTCCGATGGCGCCGAGGTGGCCCCCGTGCGTAGCTGCACGCACGGAATGAGCTCCGCCGGATTCTCCCGGTTTCTGCCGGCTTCCGCCCAGACCCCCCTGGAGTGTCATGATGCGCTCTTTTGACCCTACTAGAAACCTATCAGCACAAGCTGAGAGGTAAAAACAATACAAAACACATTCTGCCCCCAAATTCGGAACATGCGCAGCCAACCCGGTGCGCCCCCCCCCCATCCCTGTCAAAAACAATACAGAGTACACTTGGTGGCGGCGGCGGCTGCGGCGGCTGCGGCGGCGGCGGCGGCTGCGGCGGCTGCGGCGGCGGCGGCGCGGCGGCGGCGGGGGCTGCGGGCGGCGGCGGCGGCGGCGGCGGCGGCGGCGGCGGCGGCGGTGGCGGCAGCGGCTGCGCGGCGGCGGCGGCGGCGGCGGCGGCGGGCGGCGGCGGCGGCGGCGGCGGCGGCGGCGGCGGGCGGCGGCGGCGGCGGCGGCGGCGGGGGCGGCGGCGGCGGGCAGCGGCGGCGGGCGGCGGCGGCGGGCGGCGGCGGCGGAGGCAGCGGCGGCGGCGGCGGATTGGCCCCCAGTAGCTTCCCAGCTAAAGACGACTGTGAAGATTTCCAGGCTCGCCTCAACCCGCCTATCCCTTTCCTCTTTGCTCTCCCCCTGCCCCTCTCCCGTGCTCCCGCAACCACTGTGGGCCCAAGCCTGGGGCCCCAGGTTTTACTGCCTCTCGGGCGGCCCGCGCCCGAGATACGAGAGCCTGCCGGCACGCTGGTCGGAGCAAAAGGGGCTGCGCCCACTCAGATTGCAGCATAGCAGCAGATCGGAGTTCAAACTGGTCGCGGAGCTGGGTTTACGATCTACGGCGGAGAGAATGGCCCGCATGACAGACGAGTCCGCAGAGGAGCTCTTTGTCGACAAAGAGGGCATCCCGCACTGGGACGGTGAGAACATAGCTCTTCTACGAGAATATCGAATGAGAGTGATGATAGAGTACAGCACGCAGTCGAGCACGACGGAGGCTGGCAAGGAGAAGCGGGCGAACCTGGGCGTGCGCCTGACGCGAGGCCTCACTGGCTGCGCGTGGAAGGCGGTGGAGCCCCTGCTGGACGACATGGCATCGCTCACCCAGGACGGCTCGCACCAGAGGATCATCGAGGCTCTCGATGGCCTTGACAAAGTGGCGGTGGTGCGCAAGCAGCAGAAGTTCGACGATTTCTTCAAGCGGTCTCGCCGCAGACGCGGCCAGGAGATCGTGGAGTACCTGAGGACCTTCCACAACAAGTACAAGGAGCTGACCGAGCTGGACACGGGGACGAAGCTCAGCGACGATCTCTACGCGTACTTTCTCCTTGAGGGGGCCATGTTGACGGACGACCAGAAGCGGCTGGTCACGATGGTGGCGGACAATACGTACGAGACGAAGGCTTTCGAGAACACACTGAAGACGAACTACCACGACCTCCACCCGCAGGAGAAGACCTCCCGGCCGCCACAGCCTCATCCTCACGGGCGCCCGAAGGGCGGAGGCAAGGGCGGCGAGGACAAGTCCCAGAAGCAGACGAGGGTGTACTACACCGAGGCGGACGACGTGGACAACGAGGAGGATGAGCAGGACGAGGACTACGACGACGAGGTCTACGAGGCCTACGAGGACGGTGACGCCGAGGAGGACTTCGCCAGTGATGCTGGTGCGAGTCAGGACGAGGCGATCAACAACGCGTACGCCGCCTACGACACCGCCCGGGCCAAGGTCTGGGACCTCCAGAGGAAGCGTGGCTTCTTCAAGGCGGAGGGCACGCTGACCTTCGAGGAGCGCAAGGCGGAGATTGCGAAGGACAAGCAGCGCACGCACTGCGGGGCGCGCGGCAAGCTCGGCCACTGGGCTGGGGACCCGGAGTGCCCCATGGGTCCGAAGAGGCCGAAGCCGTCGGCGAAGCCGAAGAGCCGAGCTGATCCACGCGGCCGAGCAGCAGCGCTTTCGCGCCCAGCGTGGAGCAGCCCTTCGGCCTCGGGCAGCAGCCCACGCCCATCGAGCAGCACCAGTGCCAAGAAGCGGAGGGATGCGACCCTCTTCGTGCTGGACGACGTCGAGTACGACTCGGCCTTCCTCGTCAGCTCGGACCGCGGCTCCGACCTCGGCTCCTTCAAGCTCGTGGGCAGCGACTTCGGCAACAGCGCGAGTGTGGTCAGCGACAGCCTCAGCACGATCCCCCCGACGATGAAGGACGACGAGGTGCTGCCGTGCCCGAAGTGCTCCAAGGCTCTGGTGGCCCGCCAAAATCATCAGACGGGCGGATGGTTCTTCGGGTGCAGCCGATTTCCGGACTGCAAGGGCACGCTGAACTACAACGAGGGCGAGCAGCGGCTGCGCGAGGCGCGGCCACCGCCGTCGTCGGCCTGAGCACACTCCACACCGGGGCCCAGAGGGGCCCCTCGCGGGCGCCATGTGCGCCCAGTACCCGGGGAAGGATTTTTGGAGATGGTGCTTACGGTGAGTGAAGACAGTGACTCGTCTGATGTACCAGTGGCGCTCATCGACACCGGTTGCACAAGATGTATGCACGGCAAGCGCTGGCGGGAGTTGTTCGAGAAGAGGTGCTTGCATCCCCGCGGCCTGGAGATCAAGATGACAGACCGCATGATGAGCTTCTCCTCGGCCTTCGGCAAGAGGCAGGAGGGGCGCGTGGTCGAGATCCTGGTCGCCCTTGGCGGCCGCCACGGGGTGATCTTCAGCACGGAGATGGAGGACTGCGACACCCCGCTCCTGGTCAGCCTGGCGTCGCAGGAGGCGCTGGGTGCCGTGCTCCACTTGAAGGAGATGCGGATGGAGCTGCAGACGCTCGCCGTGGACGTGCAGCTGCTCAAGGTGGGCGGTCACTTGGCAGTGCGACTGGATGACTGGGGAGATGATGATGGTCACCGATCGGCAGTAGCTTCGAGTTCAGGACCAGCGACGGCGATCTCGAGGAACCGGGACTCGGAGTTCTTCTTCGCGCAGGCGCAGAAGGAGTCGGTCTTCGAGGAGTCCGACGGCAAGGAGATCCGAGTCGAGGAGGAGGTTGGCCACGCCTTCCTGTCGAAGGATCGCGGTGTGCTGGCCACCGACGCGACAGGGATCCTCTCCAAGACGACTCGGAAGAAGCTCGAGTCCACCTGGCGTGAGCTTCGCGGAGAGGATCGACGCCTACGAGAAGAGCTGCTTCGAGGCGGAGCGTTTCGTGACCGCCGACTTCCAGACCACGGTGGTGTTCGAGCCGTTCGGTGGAGAGCACATCCTGACGCGCTACGGTGCAAAGGAGTACGGTTGGATGCAGTCTCAACCGCTGGATGTGGACCACTCTCCCGACTATGACTTGCTCAAGGGCCCTGGACGGGCCTTACTCTACCGGATCCTCGACCTGCACTGGCCTTACATCACAGTGTTGGCTTTTCCCTGTCATCCGTGGTCCCTGATGACCAACATGAACAAGCTCATCGACTGGGATGAAGTCCGCAGGAGTGCTCGCCGTTATCTTTTGCTTGTTCGGCGGGTATCTCGATGTGTGCATGCGAGAGGACGGTATTTCTTGATAGAGCAGCCTTTGACAGCACCTTATTGGGAATATGATGGCATCCTGATACGTTTATGGGATTTGGAAGGTGTTGTATTTGTGCGCGGAGATCAGTGTGCCTACGGAGCCTGCGACAAGGACACGGGCAAGCCGATCAAGAAGCCGACGGGGTGGCTCACGAACAGCGCAGCGGTGGCGAACCACCTGGGCAAGCGCTGTGCCTGTCCGCCCGGCGCCCACCAGCAGCTGCTCGGGAGGAACTCGGGTGGCTATCGGGCGCAGCAGGCGGCAGCCTACCCCGTGGGCCTCGCGAAGGCCTTCTGTCGCGGCGTGCTCCAGCAGATGCAGATCGACTACCGCAGCTCGCTGGTCATGGATGCGGCCTTCCCAGTGGAGGATGCTTTCCCTCACGAGCGTCCGCGATCGCGGAGCCCGCCGCGGGGAGAGCCTGTGCCAGAGGAGGTGCACCAGGAGGGCCCGCCTCTCGGAGAGGACGCGCCGCCGGCCGAGGCGGCGGCGGAGGCCCCAGAGGCGCCAGCCAGGGTGTCCGTGGGGCCCAGGCGCGGCCGAGCGCCTGCTCGCCGCGAGCGCGGCGTGCCTCCTGGCGAACCGCCCGCTGGGCTGCCGCCGGGGACGGCGTACGCAGTACGTCGAGTTCGAGCTGCTGGCGGTGGAGATGTGTGCTGAGCTGGACACGTTCCGGAGTTGGCACAGGAGGTTATTGGAGAAGATGGGCGATGATATCGAGACGATCATCTGGGGCTCGGACCTCTTCCTGGAGGAGCTGGGAGGAGTCATCAGCGAGCCGCTGAAGATGGTGAAGGCTAGACGCGGGGGTCAGCGGCTCCAGACGGCGCAGCCGCAGCTGCACGCCGCGGACGCCCCGCTCAGGATGGTCACTACGCTCAAGGGCGACCAGCTCTTCAGGCTAGACTTCGAGGACTGGTCGCAGCAGTCACTGCAGGCACGACGGCGCTGGTTGCCGCGACATCTACTCGAGAACGACGTGGTGGTCTTCTACTTCGCGGGCTACGAGCGGGGCGACCTGCCCGAGGGGCCGGCTGCGGCACAGCAGCGGGACGCCTCGCGGGAGAGGAAGCGACGTTGGGAGCTGTTGCCGAGAGCCGTCAAGAGGGCGATCGAGAGGGTGCACGTGAACCTCGGGCACCCCTTGCGGCCAGCGCTGCTCAGGGCGCTGCGCCTGGGCAAGGCAACGGCGCTGGCGCTGAAGGCAGCGAGGCTGTTTGTCTGCGAGAGCTGCCCGCGAGTGCAGCGACCCAGCATCCCACGTCCGAGTCAGCTCCCGAGGGTCGACGAGTTTAACGTGCTGCTCGCGATGGACTGCTTCGAGAACGTCGACAGCGCCGGCAACAACTGGGAGTTCCTTGGCATCGTGTGTATGGGGACGAACTTCCACATGGTTTGCCTGCTGGAGGACACTCACAAGAACCCCAAGGCCTCGGAGGTCAGGAAGTTCTACGAGCTCTGCTGGGTCTCCTGGGCTGGCCAGCCGGAGGAGGCAATCATGGTGGACCGCGCGCGGTCCTTCCTGGGCGAGTTCGCGGACTACCTGGAGCAGGAGGGCGTGCGCCTGGACTCGGCCGCTCTGGCTTCGCCGTGGCACATCGGCAAGATGGAGCGTCACGACGGCATCTGGAACTCGATGCTCACGAGGGTGGTGCACGACAAGCAGGTGGCGGGCCTTGAGGAGATGAGGACGGCGGTGACGGAGTGCAACAGGGCCAAGAACACGCTGGCCCGGCGGGCTGGTTTCAGCCCCTACCTCTGCGTCCTCGGCCGGGATGTTCGCCTCCCGGCGAGCCTCGCGGACGACGCCGAGGTGGAGCGTGTGGGCGAGCAGGTGGCAGCTGCTACGCCGGGCTCGCGTTTTGCCCGCAAGGTTGAGATCAGGACCCAGCGCAGGATGGCTTTCATCCAGACCGACACGGAGGATCGACTTCGACGAGCGGAGCTTCGACAGATACGACCGACGAGAGGGCCGTTCGTTGTGGGCCAGTGGGTGCTTTTCTACGACCAAGCGCAGCCAGCCAAGCATCGGCCTGAGCATCCAGACAACTGGCGAGGGCTGGCGCGTGTGATCGGCCATGAGGGACGGCATGGAGTGTGGCTCGCTTTCCGTGGCCTCACCGTGCTTGCGAGCCCGGAGCACCTGGCTGCAGCGACCGGCCACGAGATCCACGCCTGGAGATCGATCGCGCAGGAGCAGGAGTTGGTGCACGATACGCCCGTCAGCGGCGGCAGCGGCTTCGTGGACCTGCGAGGTCGGCCCAAGCCCCCCGCCGCGGCGGGGCAGGAGCCCGCCGAGCAGGGCGACGAGAGCGGCATGGACGTCGGGCCGCGGGCGGAGGTGCCAGAGGAGCCGCAGCCCGCCCCGGCTCCGCCTGAGCCGGAGGCGCCTCCGGCCCCGCCTGAGTCGGATGCCCCCCGCGCGGCTCCAGCCGCGCCCGAGCCGCCCGCGGCGCCAGCCCCAGCAGTGGGGGCTGAGGACGTGCCCATGCCGCCCGACCTGGACTTCGACGCGATGGAGTTCGACGCGGCGATGCAGGAGAGGGACGACGGCGACGACGGCTGGCACCCCGACTCCCACGGGGTGCACACGGAGCCCGAGCTGGGGGCCTCTCGGCATCGGCGCCCTGGGAGCCTCCTGGAGGAAGAGGAGACGGAGGAGCGCCGCGAGCGGGAGGCTAAGCGACGGCGCCTGCTGGACGACGTCCCTGTCTCGATCCGACAGGGGACTGCAGGATCCAGCCTCTCGGCGCCTGTCGACTCGGCGACGTTCGTGCTGGACAATGACCTGGATGAGTTCACGGAGGCCGGCTTGGAGACGTACCAGCAGGACGAGGCTTTCTTCGTCCAGGAGGGCATTGGCAAGGAGGAGTTCATCTTCGGGCTGATGCGGAATGAGTTCGAGCACGCTTTCCTGACGAAGAAGACTGGGAGAAAGGAGATCAAGCTCGGCAGCTTGCCGGAGGAGCAACGCCGGATGTTATTGGATCGAGGTGGCAGCCGTGACGCAGAGTGGCGATCCTGGCAGGACTTCGACGCGGCCGAGCCGATCCCGCCGGATGAGAGCGAGGCGCTCCGCGCGGACAAGGCCAACATCATCATCCCGATGCGCTGGGTGGATACCGACAAGAACGACGGGAAGTACGACGAGGCCGGAGCCCCTCTGCCGCTGCTCGCGAAGAGCCGCCTGGTCGTGGTGGGCTTTCGCGACCGCTTGCTGGGTATGTTCAGGCGGGACGCTCCCACTGCCTCGCGGCTGGCGGAGGCGCTGCTTCTGACGCTAGCGGCGGCCATGGGCATGATCCTCTCCCTGGGCGACGTCAAGAACGCCTACTTCAATGGGCAGAACCTGCAGCGCGAGGTCTACCTGGAGCAGCCCCGAGGGGGCCTGCCTGGCCTTGCCCCGGTCCAGCTGCTGAGGGCCCGCAAGGCCATCTACGGCTTCGCGGAGGCAGCAAGGCTATTCTGGCTAGCGCTGCGTGACGCCTTGCTGGACGACGGCTGGCTTCAGTCACGCCTGGAGCCGGCGCTCTTCTACAAGCGCGTGGACGGGCAGCTGAAGGGCATCGCGGTCTCGCACGTTGACGACGTGCTGGTGGCGAGGATGAAGGACATGCAGCTGTCAGACCTCTTGCCGAAGGTCCTGGGCACGTTCCAGTGGAAGTGGAGCGAGCTGCCCTTCACCTTCCGCGGCCGAGAGCTGTCGAGTGATCCGAGAAGTCTTTTGGTTAAGATGGTGAACTACGCAACTTCCCTCAAGCCGATCAAGATCCCAGCAGGCCGAAGGAAGCAGTTGCAGGAGGACTTGAACGAGGACGAGGCGAAGGAGCTGCTGCGGGTATCTGGTGAGATCGGCTGGCTGGGTCGACAGTGTCGACTCGACCTGGCCTTCCTCTCGGGCGAGCTGCAGAGGGCCCGAGCGGCCCCATGTGTGGCGGACCTGGTGAAGGCGAACCTGGCGGTGTCCGAGGCCAAGAAGGGCGCTGAGGTCGCGCTGGTCTACCCGGCCAACTTGAGGCTGTCCAGCGCTGTGATCGGCGCGGCCGTGGACGCGGGCCACGCGAACGGCCCGGAGCACGACGACATCGAGCGCTACAAGAGCTGCGGCGGCCACGTGGTGCTCCTCACGACCGACAGCATCCTGGCCGGACACCAAGCGCCGGTGGCAGTGCTGGACTGGAAGAGTGGCATGACTCAGCGGGTGTGCCGTTCAACCTTGGCGGCGGAGGCCAGCCATCTGGCAGACGCAGTGGAGGCCGTCGACTGGGCGGCAGTGCTGTTCAGAGAGGCGATGAATGTCTCGGTGGACTTGCTCAATTGGCAGGGGGAGGTGCAACGGCTTCCCCGCTTCTGGGCGACAGACGCAAAGTCCGTCTACGACCACCTCACGAAGGAGGGCTCGACAAAGAGCAAGGACAAGAGGATGGCGATCGAGGGTGCCTTGCTCAGAGAGGTGCTGCGCTGCGAGAACACCCACCTCAGGTGGATCGATGGCTCGCAGAACATCGCTGACGTGCTGACGAAGCTTGGGGTGGACAAGGTCTACTACCTGTACAAGGTGCTGCGGGAGGCCAAGTGGAGCCTGGTGCAGGACCCGGCGGCGGCGGCGCTCAAAATGAAGAAGAGTATGCAACGTGCTAGTCGCAAGACCGCCATCGATACGAGGAAGACGGAGAAGAGGCAGAAGGACAAACTCGTGAGAGCTAATGAGATGCGGGACATCGCAGATTGAGGTGCCAGCCAAGCGGTTTTCGGCGTCTCCTTTTGAGGGCGTGTGAAGATTTCCAGGCTCGCCTCAACCCGCTTATCCCTTTCCTCTTTGCTCTCCCTCTGCCCCTCGCCCGTGCTCCCGCAACCACTGTGGGCCCAAGCCTGGGGCCCCAGGTTTTACTGCCTCTCGGGCGGCCCGCGCCCGAGATACGAGAGCCTGCCGGCACGCTGGTCGGAGCAAAAGGGGCTGCGCCCACTCAGATTGCAGCATAGCAGCAGATCGGAGTTCAAAACGACTGCTGAATATGCTGAGGCTCGGGCCAGACTCGGGTGCTACGTACATGTTGGGAGGGCGGGTGGGAGTGAGCGAGACGGCTTGCGGGCGGGGAAGGGGTTTCTTGACCCCTCCCCCCACCCCCTCCCCTGGACCTGGACAAGGGGTTTCGCGAGGTGTCGGAGCGTCCAAAACGGCCTCGGCGAGGAAACCAAAATCATTTGTTTTACTTAGGTTTGGCCCCATGTTGGCCTCCTGAGGGGGGGCCCTAATTAAAGCTCCCCTCTTCTTGAATCGATCTCCTCCAAGACGGCCACAAGAAGCGCCCAGGAGGCCCCAAGAGGTCCCAATATGGCCCCAAGATGGCCCCAAGAGGCCCCCAAGAGGCCCCCAGGAGGCCCCCAAAAGGATCCCAAGCGGCCCCAAGAGGCCCCCCCGAGGAACCCAAGACGCCGAAGAGCCCCCCACGACCGCCAAGAGACCCCCAAGACGTCTCAAGACACCCAAGAGATACCCCAAGAGGCTCCGAGAAGCATCCAAGAGACCTCTGGCCCTTTTGCTTGCTCTCCTCCTCCTCCTCCTTCCTCCTCCTATCCCTTCTCATCCTCCTCCTCCCCCTCCGCATCCTCCTCCTCCTCCACATCCTCATCCTCTTCATCCTCCTTCTCCCCACTCCCTCATCCATCCATCCAATTTTCTCCTTCGCCCCCTCTCTCCTTCACACGGTTCGGCCGTCCCACTCTTTGCGCCCGCACTTCCGTGATCACCTCTCAACTCGCCTGGACTTCGTTTCTGGATGGGCTGGTGGGAATATGCGGAGCGTCTAGAATATGTTTTACAAAAAGACAAATTAATACATACAAATACATAATAGCTGTTGACTGCATTGGAATATTCTTCCTGTAGAAGGACAGGCCCGACTTGAGCCCAGATTTAGGTCGGGCATGTCCCCCTACACGGGCTTTCGAGGAAAAATTGAAAATATGCCAAACATATTCAAAAGTAGTCAAGAATTGTCGAAAAATAGTCTCAAGATCAGTTGCTTTAACTACTTTTGAATATTCCTCCTGTAGAAAGACAGGCCCGACTTTCCAGAGCCCAGATCCTCGAGAAACGGCCCCTGCTGCGCTGGCTCTCTCCGCGAGGGGGGGGGGCGTCGGGGCCGGGACCGGCTGAGCCCACGCCAGCGTGTCTTCCCGAGCGGCGCCCTGGGGGGCGCGCGGTCGTCGCGACGAAGGGGGGGGGGCGGAAGAGGGCGAGGAGGGGCCAAGCACAAGAATCAGTGGCTTGTTGTTCTCTGCCTTGGCCATGCCCGCACTCTGCACGCCACAGCTCGCTGCTGAAGGGGGGAAACACAGAGGCCGTAGCACGCCGCCACGCGCACGACCAAGGGGAGAAGAGGAGAGGAAGGTGCGAAGGGAAAGGAGGAAGGGAACGGGGGGGGGGGGCGGAAGAGGGCGAGGGGGGGCCAACACACAAGAGAAGAGAAGACTCTGGGGCGCCGGTCGCCCCTCTGACAGCTCGGCACGCCCTCGCTCCCACGCGCACCTTGTATGCGGGAAGCAAAGCGCAAGGTGCCGAGGGGCACAGGAGGAGGGAGCGGGGGGGATCGAGGGCGAGGAGGGGGAGGAGGGGGAGGATTACAGCTAACCCAGTTTGACTGACCATCCCAATGGCGACCGCCCCTGGGAAGGGGGGGGATGGCGGCGTCCAAGCACGGACGCGGATGCTGGCAGCGACAGCGCCAGGGGGAAGCGGGATGAGGAAGAGGCAAATGAGAGTAGGAGACGAGAAAGTGAAGGAGGGAAGAGGAAGGCGAGGAGGGAGAGAGGGGGAGGGAGAGAGGGGGAGGAAGAGGGGAGACAGAGGGAGAGGGAACCAGCGCGCGCGCTTCGCGCACGCTCTCGAGTGCTAGCGCGGGCCGGGGGGGGCGGTTCAAAAAGCAAGCGCGGCCGTCGGATAGCGGCAGGAATCATACTCATCATGGTCAGGATCTTAAGCATTATCGTCATCGTCGCCAAACTGATCGTCATCCTCATCCTCAACAACATCGTCATCTTCTTCAGCATCGTCGTCGCCATGAGCATCAGCATCAGCATGAACACCATGGGCGTGAACATCATCACGATATTATCGTCGGGGCAACCATCGCCGCCGCCTTCGGCAGGATGATCCTAAAGAAGCTGTCGGAAACATCTGGCGACTCCCCTCCACAAAGAGGGGACTCCAACGACCGCGCGCCTTATTGTCGTCAACAACATGTTTATTTCAATCACGATCAGCATCGTCATCATCCTCCTCTTCACCATCGCAACCACCATCACCATCGTGATCAGCAGCAGCAACAGCACCATAATCATCATCAGCATCAGCATCAGCATCAGTACCATCATCAACATACTCAGCATCATCATCATCATCATCATCTCATTAGCATCAGCATCATTAGCATCATTCACCATCACCAACCAAATCGTCATCATCAGCATCATCAGCATCATCATCATCAGCAGCATCGTTATCAACATCGTCATCATCATCATCACCACCGTGGCGCTAATCGTTGACGTCATCACCGTCGTCGTCCTCCTCCTCTTCTTCATCGTAATCAACATGCTCATCCTTATAATCAGCCTCATCATCGCAATCACCATAACCATCACAATCCCCATCCTCGTCATCATCGTCATAATCATCGACACTGTGCACCTTGTCACCATCATAGTCGCTCCTCATGATCGTCCTTGTCAACACCATAGTCGCTCCTCATGCTCGTCCCCTTCATCACCGCCATCATCACCATGACCGTCGCCATCACCATCATGCAATCATCATGCCATCATCATGTCTTCATCATGCCATCATCCTCATCCCCCTCCTCAGCATCATCCCCATTACTATCATCATCGTGATTGTCATTAACACCATCGTCACGCCACTCTTGCTGGTCGCCAGCGTCATCGTCCCACGCATAATTATCCTCCTCATCATCACCAAACTTAAAATCAACATTGTCATCGTCGATGTTGTTGGTCAACTGTTCCGAGAGAGGCCTCCGGGAACCGTGGGCCGACTGCTCCCCTTGGGAAGCGTATTGGAGGCGTTTTGGGATGGGGCGGTCGGGGGGAGGGCTCCTGGAATCTGTTAGAAGGTTCTCTCGGGCGCTTCTTAAGCCGTGTTGTGGGCCTCTTGGGCCGTCTTGAAGGCATCTGGAGCATCACAGGGCCATCGATTGCAAAAAAGCAAAATCTTGAACGCCCGTAGTTTCCATTGTTTGTTGAACGAGTTGGGCGTCTTGGACTCTTGGCTCATCTTGGACCGAGAGGGATGATCACCGTCCCGAGGGCTGGGAGGAGGAAGTATATAGCACGTAGTAGCTTTTCCACGCGGTCGGCCCCCGAAAGCCAGCCAGCGACCGTGCCTTGGACTGTTTACCAGAGAGCTCATGGATGTGTGGAGGGGTGTCTTGGGAAGTCTCTCGAGGGACTCTTGAAAGCCTCTCGGGGGCCGTTCTGGAGCCTCTTGGGGTCTCTTGGGGGCCTCTAGAGCGCCTGCTTGCGATCTCTGGGGTCCTCTTGGGGCGGGGGGGCTCGGGATGTCAGTTCGTGCTCCCCCTCTTGGGCCCCTCTTGGGGCGCTCTTGGGCTATCTTGGGGAGCTCTTCGGCCGCCTTAGAGCTAACTTGGGCTGTCTTGGAGCCCTCTTGACGGCCTCTTGGGGCGTCTCGGTGCGATACAGGGCGCCTCGTTGGACGTATTGGAGCGTTGGAAGCCTGAAAAGGCGAGAATACAAACATCCATCAAGTATCTACATCGAACTATTGATGTTAGCTGGGGCCGTCTTGGGGATACTCTTGGAGCCTCTTGGGGCCCCTTTGGGCCTTTTGGGCCGTGTTGAAGCCATCTTGAGCGCTCTTGGAGCGCGGTTGGACCGTCGTCGGGCCCTCTTGGGCCTCTCTTAGGCAATCTCTGGGGTATATCAGGCCGTCTTGGAAGCCTCTTGGGCCGACTCGAGGCACATCACGCTCTTGAAGCCCTCCCCGTCTCCCTCTTGGGCCATCCCGCGGCCCTCTGAGGCCGTTCTAGCTCTCTCTTGGGAGGCCTCCGGGAAGCCTTGTGGGCCGTCCTGGAAACCTCTTGAGCCGTGCTGAGGCCATCTTGGGCACTGCTGGTGCCCTTTTGGGCCGTCTCCCGCTCATCTCGTGACATGTTAGGCGGCTTCCTGGGCCGTCCTGGGGGCGCTCCTGAGCCGTCCTGGGGTCCCTTGCGCTCTCTTCGGACCCTTCCCGACGCCCTCGTTGGCCGTCTTGGAGCCTTCTTGGGCCGTCTTGCGGCCCTCTGGTGCCGTTTTGGCGCTCTCTTGGGGGGCCTCTGGGAGGCCTCGTGGACCGCTTCGTTTGTTTGGAAGCCAGGAAGAGCGAAAGCACAAAAACCATGCGACACCTAAAGGAAAATCAATGCCTCTGGTCTCCTCGAAACCTCTTGGGGGCGTGCCAGGGGGGCGGGCGAGGACCTCGATACAGACCTCTGCCGCGCCCTAACAAGGGCTCGTCAAAACTTCGGCGCGACATGGTTTTGGACGCCTGCCATAGGTACAGGAAAACCAGGTACGATGCCCAACAACACATGTTGTCCAAAACCGACAGCGGCCGCAAGTGGGCAGACGGTCTTCTGTCGCACATGGACAACGTGCGCGGCGGCACCCACAGCGAGTTCTGTTCAGAACAAGCACGACGTGCGATCGGTGCTCGTACCCGTTCGTTTCGTACCCGTTTCGCTCGTACCGAGCGGTGACCCCCTGAGCCCCAACGCTGCCGATCGCGAACCGAACCCCGTCGCCGCGGAAAGGCCCTCCGGGTCCTCTGGGAGGGATCGGGCATGGCGAGGGTCAGCGGTACACCCTGCGAGATGCTTAAGAAATCATGGGTTAAGAAATTCATAGTCTCAGAACTTGAGTAAAAACCCAAAATTTCCACTCAAATCTTAGGATTTACATTGAAACATTAAGAATAATCAAGACTCTGGCCAAAAAAATAGGTTTTCTTAAGCATCGCCTAAGGTGTAGGGACAAGGGGCAACGGTAGGGAACGGTACAGTCGGGCTTGAGTGGACAAGACCACCCGAGAGGACTTAAGACTCTCCCGACGACAACGTGGCCACAGAGCATCGGTTACATGCGGGTTGCATCGGTCGGGACAGACAGGACACGAGGGTACCCTCGAGTTGGCATGGTCGACCTACCCATCAGGGCCGACTGTAGGGAACCCTCTTCCCTCCCTCGTCTCTTGGGCCTCACTCGGTCACAAGCCCCCCAAATGGGGTCCGAGAAGATGGAGTCGGGCCGGAGCACTGTCATCTACATCCCGAAGTCGCCGATGCATCGCCGACGAGTCGGCGATGCGTGAGCCCGCATAACTACGCACTCGAACCCGATTTGGGAGGCCTCCAATTGGTCCCTCCCTCCTCATTCCCCTCTTGAAGGGCCTGCTCAGGGGGGGAAGCATCGACCTGGGATCGGCGATACACCGCCAGATCGGCGTTAGGCCCCCCGATAGCAAATCCGAAAGGTGCTGAGCGGGGGTGGGCGATCGGGCCTGGTAGATCGGCGAAGCATCAGCGATCCGTCACGACTGCGTGTGGACGTATCCTCCCCTGAGCCTGTCAGATCCCCACTGCGGACGTTGCCCGCTGGCTCGGATGTCGGGCGGCCGTTCGGA
The DNA here is from genome assembly GCA_963575745.1 of Prorocentrum cordatum. Classification (NCBI taxonomy): domain Eukaryota; class Dinophyceae; order Prorocentrales; family Prorocentraceae; genus Prorocentrum; species Prorocentrum cordatum. Next base: position 245,097 of record CAUYUJ010015203.1, on the reverse strand, counting down.
ACGATCCAGACACCCCCGAAAGCCATCTGCAAGACGCAGCTGCTGGAAAGCACCCCGAGGCTGGAGAACTTCACCGCCATCTTGGAAGGCTGGTGGGTATAATATCCTGGGGGCTCTCCGAGGCGTGTTGAAAGCCTTCTTAGAGCCTCTTGGAGGCGCCTCTTGGGGCCTCTTATAGCTTCGGAGGGCCCTCTTGGAGACATCTGCGGGCCTCTTGGGGGCGCCGTGGGCCTTTGTGAGCTTTTGAATGCCTTTTGGGCGCCTCGGAGCCTCTTGGGAGCGTCTTTGGAGCCTCGTTGGTGCCTCTTCGGGCGTCATTGGAGTCTCTTGTGGCCGAAGCCCCTTGGGTGCGCTCGGGACACCTCTCGGGAGCATCTGAAGGCGCCCCGGGGATCACGCGCAAGCCTCGGAATGTCATCGGAGGCGAAAATGCAAGAACGCAGGACAACTTATATTATCCTTTTGGGGCCTGTTGGAGGCTTCTTGGCGCTGTCGTGGGTGCTCGTGGGAGCCTCAGAGCCCTTTTGAACTCTATTTCAGGCGTTCCGGCCCGTCCCGAGGCTTCCTGGGGCCGCCTGGGAGGCCCGGGAGAGCTTTCCGAGGCTCTCCCGGGGCTGCCTGGGAGACCCAGAGGACGGTACCGGGAAAGGCGCGAGATGTCATCGAGATGCGGGTCAGAGCCCCAGGGCGGGTAGTTCATTTATTTGTCGGTATATACTTACACCTATACAGGTACACATAAACATATACAAATGCATATACACATACATATACATATACATATACACATACATACACATCAGAGCATATGTATGTATGTATGTATGTATGTATGTATGTATGTATGCCTGCATGCATGGATGTATGTATGTATGTGTGCTTGTATGTATGTATGCATGCATGCATGCATGTATGTATGTATGTAGGTATGTATGTATGTATATATGTATGTAGATATGTATATATGTATGTATATATCTATGCATGTGTATATATATATATATATATACACACTGTTGTGGACCCGTGGGTAAAATCCACGGCGCTGCGTGAATCGAAGTTTGTCGACGCGCGCTTCTGTATATGGCGCGCCAATGCCAGCAAGCGGCGGTGCGCGATGGAAAACCATTGTAAAATCCATGATTTGTGCGGGTCCTCCTGGGGCCCTCTGGGACGTCTTGGGCTCTCTGGGGCCGTCTTTAGGCCCTCGTGTGCAGACTCAGGGCCCCTTGGCGTGTCTTGAGGGCCTCTTGGGGGCCTGTTGGGCCGTCTTGGGGGCCCCTTGGGAGTCAATTGTGCCGTCTTGGGGTCCTCTTGGGTCCCCCTTGGGCCCCTCCGGGGCTGTCTCGGGGCTCCCGTGAGCGCGTCTTGGGCGGTCTCGGGGCGATCCTGGAGGCCTCTTGGGCCGCCTTGGGGGTCCAGACGGTTGATGGGGCATCCTTGGGCCGTCTCGGAACTCTTCTGGGAAACTCTGGTGCAGATTCGGGGCCCTCCGGGGGCCCCGAGGTACCGTTTCGGGGCTCTCTGGCGGCTCCGGGGACTGAGCGAGAGAATGAGAGAGAGGAAGAGACACTGCGACCGCGAACAATATGCAGATCTGTGTATAGATGTAGATATCAATATGGACAGCCCCCCCCCCTCCTCCTCCTCCTCCACCTCCTCCTCCTCCACCTGCTCCTGCTGTTATGACGCTGCAGCCATCAAGAGCTCTGAACGCTAGAAACCAAGAAATCTAAACACTCCCAATGAATGCACAGGGATTGTCGCATTCTCAAACCAGAAATCCCAAACATTACAGTGGCATCACAGGGTTTGGTGCCTTCGTACTTCGCAGACCATGTGATATGTCGGGGATCACTGCTCCCTTTGTATCTTTCATCAGATATGTATATCTCACTGTCTTGTTTGTTATTGATTGTTATCTCTCTCTCTCTCCTTCTCACTATGTGTATATATACATATA
>CAUYUJ010015203.1:183134-240634 GCA_963575745.1 Prorocentrum cordatum | reverse complement strand
ATTATCCGCATCCTTATCCTTCTCCCTATCCTTATCCCCACTATTCCTCGTTCCCCCGCTGCTCTTCCTCAGCGCATCCATCCTTTTCCCCCTCTCCTCCTCGTCCTCCTCTTCTTCCTCGTCCTCCTCTTCCGCCCCCTCCCCCTCCTCTTCCTCCTGCTCCTCCTCCTCCCCCTCCCCCTCCCGCCCCACCGTGCCTCCGGCACGCTGCCCACCGTCATGAACGACAGATTGCCGCCCCCGGGGAGCAGCGCGACCGTGGCCTGTCCCCCGGGGGGAGGGAGCGGGGCGCAGGCACGCGCAGCGAGGAGAACGAGCTCACCCAGCAGGAGGAGCAGGCAGGAAGATGGGCCGGCCCGACCCCATTTCGACGAGTCCGCCTGTGGGCGAATCTGTGCCTGAGCGAGTATGAGCAGGAGTGAGCCGGAAAACGAGGGAGTCTGAGCAAGAGTGAGTCCGAATAGGAGTGAGCAGGGGTAAGTCCGAGTGGCTACTCTGACCGAGGGATGGGAGGCAGAGGAGGTGAGGAAGAGGTCATCAGAGCTGTCTATATTATACCAAAAAAACCAAAATTGGGGGACGCGGATTGCGCAAAACTGCGCGCGGACGAGATACTCAACAACGATCCCGTTGCAGCGGGATACAGCCGGCACCCTGGCTGTCCAGATTTTCAGAACCTGCTCAGGTACTGGCATGTTGTGTGCGATGCGGGAGAATCAAGAACATCCCAAATATTTTGCTCTGGGGTCCCAGTGTGAGTAGCAGCGCCTTGACATACGGAGGGCAAGAGAATACCGGCAGCACATCGAGCGAGCAGGAGGGCGGAAGAAGAAACATCTGCAACATAAACTTTTGGCGTTCCGCTCGGATATCTTGGATCTGCGCTGGACCCCCTCCCAAGCGCGCGGGGCGCGCCAGGGGCGGCGCTGGAGGTGCCGCCAGGGAGCCCCAGCGCGGATCCAAGAAACCCGCGCGGGGCGCCAACACTTTTACGTTTATGCCGTCTTGTTTTTCTTCTTCGAGAGGGGGGCGCCAGGGGTGGAAGAGGGACGGACACCATCCTCGCCACAGTGCTGGTGGTGGAGTCGCTCTTCCTTGCGCACCGATCCTGGCCATGTTCACCCTGGGCCGAGGATCGGTGCTGCGCCAACCCTGGCTCGGCCAGGTATAAAAAATGGCCCTGGGACACACAAATAAAAATCAGCCCGCGTTGACTCCTATTGGATAGGGGGACAGGAGGAGGACAAGAGGAGGATGGGAGGAGGACGAACGGAGGACGGGAGCAGGACGGGAGGAGAACGGGAGGGACAACATCAAGCAAGCGCAAGCAAAAGCAAGCGGAAGCAAGCGAGCGCAAGCGAGCAAGAACAAGCAAGCAAGAACCAGCGATCAAGCGCAGGCAAGCAAGCGCAAGCAAGAGCAAGCAAGCGAGACTAACAAGCACGCAAGAGCAAGCAAGCAATTGCCATTGGAAAAGGGGGGGCGCCATTGGAACAAGGGGGGAACATGGGAAAAAAGTGCAAGGGGGTCGTAAAGACCAATTACTTCTGATGAGATAGGACTCCTTCAGGGCAAGCTTATTCGGGGAATACACAGAAATCCAAAGATTCCCCGTAGTTTCCCATCTGTTCTTGGTTTTCGTCCCCCCATGTCCCGTATGTTTCCTTATTATTCCTCGGATGAATGAGCTTTTTCTCTGAACAGCACGAATTACAGCTGCAGGCGCGCGGGATCTCGACGCGCTTCTCGAGCGCTCGCGTAGCTCTGGCGCGCCCCGCCCGCGCGCCCCACGCACTCCGGCCTTGATTCCCAGCCTCCGGACTTACGCCGTCAGCGTCAGCTCGCGCTGGCCCTCGGCGAAGGTGACGCCGAGGCCTGGCAGCGCGCCACGATCCTGTCGAGCACAGGATGCTCGGTGCGTAGATCAGCTAGCACCTCGCTCGCGCGTCGCTTCGAGACCCGTGCCTGCAGTGCCTCGATCCGCCCCTGGACCCAAAGGAAGACGGCGTCAATGTGCTTCGCCTTCCCAAGTCCGCGCCTTGACGCCATGCCAACCGCAGCGCGCGCATCGACGTTCACGCCCACGCCGCACTCGAGGCTACAATATTGTCCAAGAAATCGAATCCTTAGCAACTCTGACATGAGCGTGACCAAACTGTTGGATTCCGCCTCGCCCAAACCGAGGGCGATCACAGCTTGGCCCCGCGCGTGCGGACGTGACCTCCCGCCAACAGTGCGCCGCGCGTAGACTTCCGCTACATGAGGCAGCCCGCGCGGTCTGCGTCGCGCCAGCCCTGCAGCGACGCCGCCACCTCCTGGCTCCGGAAGTGCCGCGCTAGCCTCAGGCGCCCACGAAGGCACCGGGCGGCCCGCTTCAACGCGGCGACGCGCCGGGCCACTGGCAACTTCATGCCTTCGGCCAAGTCCCGCTTGACCACGCCTGAGTCCCGGCGGTCTTGCGCCACGAAAGCCACACGCGTGCACAAAGACCTATGCCAGCTGACCTGGTCATGCTGAATGGCCTCGTCTCCGTCGACGCCGTCGTCGTCGGGCCCCCGCTTGGCCCCGGGCGTCGCAACCTGGCCGCCTGCTCCGCCAACTCCCAGCTCGCGAGTCGAGATCTGCGAGCGCCGCGGGTCGCACTCCCACTCGACGCCCGCGCTCGCCCACGTCGACAGACGATTGGGCGCGCGAATGCTGCGCTCGCAATCTGGCTCTCCAGGTGGCCCGATGGCGCCCTCCACCTTGACCGCCCAGTCCGCGCCCAACTCTTCCTCGGACGAGTCGGCGTCGACCCCCGCAGCGAAGGCGACGAAGTGGTCGCCGCGGAGCGCCGCGCGCATGTCGCGCGCGAGGCGCCAGAAGAAACAAGGGGCACTCTGGCCCTGACGGAGACCCAAAGAACGCATCTTAGATGCGACCAGCTTGCGCCACGACGCCGCGTCTCGCGCCCCATGCATGGAACGACGTAGATGGCCGATCACATATCCCGCAAGACCGCGCGCTCGTTCGCACTCTTCAGGGAGCTCCACGAAAAGCGCGCGCGTAGCCATTGCCCAGAAGTGGGCCTTCTTGACGTCCATTAACAGCACGACGCGTCTGCCCTTCTTCGCATAGATCTTCTCCTTGGAGGGCCACGTCGTGGCCGCAGTCAGAGAAAGCAAAATCTCGATGGAAGCCAGCGGGGGCACCGCGGCGAAGCATTGCTCTAGAGCCCCCTCCCGCTCCGTCTCTTTCGCGACCAAGCGACTTCGCACCCGGTTGTCGGCAACGCCCCCCTCGTCGACGTCAACCCGCTGCGCGTCGATTACTTTGGCGCCGCTAGGCCTTGGGACAACGCCCAGAAGCCCGATCATGGCGATGAATTTGATACCCTCCATCCTCGCCTCCTGGGTCAAATCCGCCGGAAGCACCTTCCCATATTGATCGTCCACGCAATAGCTGTCGCTGGGCACCAAGTCCCCCATGTCGCCCCACTCGAAGCGGTGCTCGCCCACCGCGGGCTTCTCGGCAGCTCCTCCTCGATCCGAAGCAGCACGCGATCCCTTTGAGCATGGACCAGGGCAAGGATCAACCGCTCAGCCTGGTCCGCCCTCGACTCCACCTGGTCGATAAGCTGGGCGAGCAAGCCATCTCCTGGTCCTCGTTCGCCCGATGAGCCTCGCGCTCCCGCGCAACTTCCGGCTCGCTGGTGTCCACGGCCGTCTGGGCGCCGCAGCTCGAAGACGCCGGGCGCCGCAGCTCGAAGACGCCGCCGAGGCCCCCTGGCCCGGAACGTCCTCCGAACCAGGCACGACATCCATAGCTCCTGGCTGCGGCCGAACCGCGCCTCCTGGCGCAGCCGCCGGGCGCCCTTGGCTTCGCGACGACGCCGGAGCCTCCGCGACGCCCGGACACGCCACAGCGGGCTCGCCCTCTGGAGCTGCACCCGCGGCTCGCTTCTTGGCCTTCCGTCTCGGGCATCTGCGGGGCCGCTGCGAATCTGGTGTTACAATCTGGGTCCGCGGCGACGGCGGCCTCGATCCGCCCCCTGCATTCCGGGGCGCGCAACAAACCCATCCGAGGGAGATTCCCCTAGGCAGTCTCGCATGCCGGGCACCCACTGGCAGGCCCGTACTTTTCCAAGTCAGCCTTCGTAATGTCATAATTCCCCACCTGCCCATCGCCGCCGGCCGCCTGCACGGGAGCCGCCGGGACCCCTGGCCAGTCGGGGACAATCTCCACCGCGCCCGGAAGTTCCAATACCTCCGGGTCTGCTGGGCCGCCTGGCACAGGTCTCAAAGGGGACCCCTTCACATTGCCAACGGCCTCTGCGTCGTATTGTTGTCCCTCCCGGACGCGCTTGACGGACTGCACCGCGTGCGCGCCCTTGCTGGTGCCCACGATCAGCTGCGCAGCGCCCACCTCGACCCCATAGAAGAGACCTCATTCCCATCCGGCCTCAAGTTCATGCCGGACCCTCATCTTGAAGCCGACGGCCTCCCCGAAGGCTGGCAGAACAACCTGCCACTGCTTGCCCGTGACCCTCTAGTACGGGGCCATGCCGTCGTCACTCTTGTTGAAGAGGTAGCGGGGGGTCGCCGCGTGCTCGATGAGCCACGCGAGCATGGGGCTACCGGGGTCCAGCTGGATCCGCGCGCACTGATCCGCGTGCTCCTTGAGCGTACGCACGAGCCCATGCACAGTCTGCACTGCTCGCTCAACCTCGCCATTAAAAGTCTTCTCGCCTCTGGGTGCTTTTTTGATGCACCCACTCGCCTTCCAGGGGACCTTCCAGCCAAGATCGACGCTTCATGGTCGCTCTTGCCATTGGCCCTCTTGCACCCCAGTCTGTCCAAATCTCGGACCAAAACCTTCACGGGGCAATCGTCTACCTCGCCGTCCCTCTCGAGGCCCTTGCGGGGAACCGGAAGTGCGAAGATAGCCTTCGACTTCCTGTCAAAAGCCACGAGCACAGGCAAGTAATTACCCGCCACAGCCTGCAGCGGAGACTCCCCTGGCGTCCCGAAGAAGCCGTAATCGACGCCCAACGTGGAGACGTTCTCCTCACGATCGCGCATCCTAAGTTGGGGTTGGCTCTGGGCCCCCCCCCCTCCTCTCGCAACCGCGCGCCAACTTCGAAAAGGTAATTACACGGCTGACCTCGCGATCCTCGATCATCTGCTTCGTCCTCTGCATGGGCGCCGACGTCGCCGCCGAGTCGGTGGCCTCCTCCTCGCCTGCCGCTGCCTCCGACGCCGCGTCCTGCGGACCCCCTTCCTGGACGGCCTCCGCGATCGGATGGATCGCGCGCCGCTGCGAGCCTGCGGCTTCGCCTGCCGACCATGGCCTAGCTGGCTCCAAGCTGGCAGCACGTAGATCCCTTTTTGTTCCCTCTCTCTCTATGTGTATATAGACATATATATTTATAAAATACATATATATATATAAATTTATATGTGTATATATATATACACCCCTAGATGGCCTTGAAACCTCGCCCAGACATGCATATCCAGCGAAGCTGTACGATATAGTTTGGATCACCTTTCATCGCACTCACTGACAAGGTAATCCAATCAAAGCTCAGGCCTGAGACGAGATAAAATGTCGATCATCATCGGGCTGTCATCATGGACGGCCCCTCTTTCGCCCAGCGGAGAAAGCGCTGAATTACGAGCGAAGCGTGCTGAGCTCGAGGGTGGCTGTGGGCGGGCAGACTTTGAGCCACCGCGGTTGCGGGGGATCAGCATTTACAAGCTCGGGCGAGGAGGGGCCTGTTGGGGTATTCACGTCTGCGACTATACACACCCCTAGATGGCCTTGAAACCTCGCCCAGACATGCATATCCAGCGAAGCTGTACGATATAGTTTGGATCACCTTTCATCGCACTCACTGACAAGGTAATCCAATCAAAGCTCAGGCCTGAGACGAGATAAAATGTCGATCATCATCGGGCTGTCATCATGGACGGCCCCTCTTTCGCCCATACCCGTATCATGAACTGGTGGCCACTGCATCTTGCATCTGCTGAAGGGGGACCTGCGGCAGGCGTTTGCTACGCTAGCCGCCTTCCTCTGCTTGACCATGGGAACCTTGCGCATCAGCTGCAGGATCAGGGCCCCCTTTTTGTAGTGGGCCACCGACGCGGAGGATGCCCATCCTTCGCGCTTCTGAACTTCCTTTAACGTCCACCGGGAGTGCGCCTCGTCGATGCTGGCGCCCGAATGCCGGAGGACGCGCGGGCATGCGCTCAGGGAGGTGTAGCCCAGGCGGAGGGCTGACTTCTTCACCTCGCGCTCGTAGTCGCCGAGGGTGAAGTCGAAGATCTTCTTTATGTCCGACCCGCTGGGCTTGTGGAGCGGCTGCAGCACGCTCGTGAGCCAGGGTTTCGCCACGTCGCCCACGAGCAGGCCGTCGTCCCGGCCGCCCGTCTTCGTGGTGTCGTGCCACTCCGAGGGCGCGATGACGATGCCATAGAGCGCGCCGAGCTTCGCGATCGGCGCCGGTCGCAGGACCTGGCCCTGTATCACCCCACCCACCTCGGAGGGCCGCGTGTAGATGTCTGTCTGGATCACCACCGCCGCCTCCGTCAGGGGGTTCCCGTGCTCCACCAGGTCCTGCGCGGTGTCGTCTACGATGATGTCGGGCAGCGGCAGACGCATCCTTCCGGGCGCCCGCTTCGTCCAAACCTTCAGGGAGGCCAACGCCATTGGGAGGTTGACCTTGCCCGTCGTCCTGAGCTTCAGCAGCTTGCACCCGTAGTAGGCGTTGCATCCCTCTCGGACCCCGAGGCCGTCGTCGAACAGGTCCACGAAGTAGAGGGAGAGGATGTCGTCCAGGCGTGCCAGCGGCTGCAGCGGCAGGCGCTTCTTCTCCGCACAGGTCTCGGACTCGTGGGCCGCCGTCGCGTACCTTTCTAGCGTGTTTCCGATCATCGTCGCCATGACCAGCGAGACCATCCGCGGGACGGTGATGGGCCCCGCCCGTCGGGGGCCTGTAGGCTGCCGTGGTCGGCCCTTCCCCGGTGGCGGCTGTCGCCCAGTCCGGGTGGGACCTCCAGCGCCGGGGCCGCTCGTCTTGGCCGAACTGGATGATCGGGTCGTGCCTGAGGAACGAGTCGGCGGCCTGGCAGGATGGCTCGCGGGGTTCATCGCCCTCTCCGTGAACCACTGCTCCTCGAGCCGCCGGCTGGCGGCCCGCGGCCCGCTGGAGGCCATGGCGGACTTCGCTGGGGTCGAAGGCTTGCTGGCCCGGGCGTATGCTGCCCGGCAGGGCCGAGGAAAGGAGCCTGGCCCAACACGAGCCCAATGCTGGCGGATAGGCGGCGGCAAGTGGTGTGAGATGACCGTGTAGCAAGACCGAGTGTTTATGCCGAATGCGAGGTCGATCTCCCAGGGACTGTAACGCACTCAGGTTTGTCAGGATCCGAGTGGGTTTCCGGTAGGCTGTGCCATACATGCTCATATCGAAGTTTACCTCGACGACGTCCGCGAGTCCATGAAGGCGTGCGATCGGGTCGAAGCTCCAGAGTCTCGAAGTCCGAGGGTTTTCCACGCTCCAATAACACCCGCGACGTGATAGAATATGACACAACGTAGCCGTAAACAGTGCGAACTCGATGCCCAGACGTTCCCGGGCCCTGGCTCGAACGTGATTTCGGATCCCCCTCCGAGCGATACTCCAAACCTGGCAAGGCGTTCCCAGGTGCACGTACATCAAACGCCCCTCTCGGGCCAGTTTCAAAATATACTCTTGTGTACTGCGACGAGAAAGATCAAATTCCCAGCCGTCTCTAATATCAACCGAATCCGCGAAGGGAAGCCCCTCCGCCTGGCAAGCCCGAGTCAGCTCGCCCATTCCACCGAAGAGCTCCATACAAAAAACTGATTTACCAGGCTCGCTCTGAATTGACGGGCGCACAACAGATGCTGAGAGTGCCGACGGAGGTGACCGAGAAGAGGAGGAGGTCGTGTAGCTCGAAACCGGGGCGGGCAAGCTCGGGGCGGCATCTCGTCGCTTGGGCCCCCGGCTCAGCCCAGCAGGCCTCTTCAAGTCCCAGCGCCGGGAGTCCTCGTCACTCGGGTTTCGGTCGGTCTCAATGTACCTGAGCCGCCAGCAGATCTGCCCGCCCAGGCGGTAGGCGGCTGCGCGCCTGCAGAGGGCCTGCAGGCCCGCGCTGGAGCGGCCCTTCTCGAAGGCCCCGACGGTGACCTGGCTGTCGCTGAACGAGAGCAGCTTGGTGCCCATGAACCTCACCGATCGGCAGTGCCGTCGGAGCCCCATCAAGGCGACCCTCGCCTCCTTGAGGTTGATGTGCTCGTCTTGCCAGCGCCAGCGGTCCGCGGCGACCAGCCTGTAGCGGCGCCTGGTCACCCAGCTGTCCTCCAAGGCGGGGATGCCCGAGTCAAGACGCAGCTGGGTGCGGTCACGAGTCGGCTTCGCAGCACGGCTTGGGGCCGGAGAAGAGGCCAGGCCGCTCGCATCCTCTGGCACCTCCGCCTGACTCAGCAGGGACTGGCCGAAGGAGGTCTTCGGACCAGTGGCGGTGCCGGGCGTGCCGCCGCGCACGTAGTCGAGCCCGTTGCTGATGTGGCCCGTCACTGCCGGGACGTCGCGGTACCGCCAGCGTTCTCTCCACCTCCAGGCTTCTCGAAGCTCGGCCGGCTCTGCGGTCGCCACGTGGAGCGCGTAGCCGCGGCCGGACGAGTCCCCGCAATACACCTGGTCCGAGTAGGTCGCGCCCAGGTCCGCCTCCATCAGGAAGAGCAAGTTCATCGAGCAGCGAATCTCGGACTTCACGGAGGGCCAGACCCGCTTGGGCGACTCCAACGACTCCTCGATGAAGCGGCAGCAGGCGTTGAGTGCGGACATCGCCTCAGGGCAAAGCTGGTTCAGGTTCACGACGTGCCCCAGCCAGCACTGGAGCGCGTGCCCGTGGAGCTTGCGGCGTCTCAGAAGGGCGTGCCCGGCCATGTAGGTCCGCCAGACGCGCCGAGCCACATGCCTCAGGCGACGCTCCTGCCAATGGTACACCAGGCCGAGGGACTGCATCTCCAAAACGTCCCCCGGCTCCACGTCGAAAGGTATTCGGTCCTCTCGAAAAAGACTCTCGATTTTGTGCATCTGAGTGTTGGCGTCAGCCTCGCAGCCACCGATCACCTGCACGTTGTCAACGTACACTCCGGCCACGCACTTGCCGGGCTCGATGGTCGGGGCAGGCTGCATCTCCCTCATCACCTTCTCAGCCCCGTCGGGCAGTGCCCGCTGGACGCGGTGGGTCACGGCCTCGTTGGCGAAATAGAGCGCCCATGACCAGCCCATGCACACCGCGCACATGCAGGGGTAGAGCTGCTCGCCGTCCACGACCTTGGTCTCGGCCCCCTCGGCGTCGTCCCAGATCGAGTCCGGCAGGCAGCCCATCTCCGTCAGCTCGTGGGTGTCGAACTGGTCTGCGAAGCCGAACCAGCTCGCCAGCTCGGGGATCGTGAAGTTGTAGAAGCAGTCCCCGACGTCTCCCTCGCGGCCAGCAGGGCTGAAGGCCCCGCAGCCGAGGTCCCCAAAGCCCGAATCCTTCAGGCGGGGGTCGGAGAGGTCGAGGTCGGCCATGCACCGCGAGGAGCCTAGCCGAGTAGTGGGAGGTGGCCGATGCGCCCGATTGGCCGCTCGGGCGTCGATGATCAACCTCTGGAGCCCATCCTTTTTCTTGACCACGAAGATGCCCGCATGCCCCTTCAGCCGCCGACGCCAAGTCAGCAGGCCCTGCTGGTCCAGGCGCTGGTACAGTCGCTTCCGAAGGTCCCGCGAGCGCCGGAGGAGGGGGTCCCAATATGGCGAGACACCCACTCCCTCGGCACGATCTCTCTCAAGCTCCGCCTCGTCCATCTCGATCAAGTCCGACGCGTGCCGAAGGTACCCCGCGGCCGACGCGGGCAGCTCCCGGCGTATCGGCCGAACATGGACCTTCCTGTGCAGGATCTTGACCTTGTCGAAGTCAAAGCTGGCCAAGTTCTTGGGCTCCATCCCGTAGTGGTCTCTCGAGTCGAGGATCTCGTGCAACGATGATTCCTCTGTAAGGTCAGCAGGGCAATCCCCATATGCCAGTACACGCCGGGCGACATTCTGGATCATCCACTGCTGCACGGCGGTCGGTCGGAGGTGCCCCTCTGGTGCGCGGTCGTGCCCCTGGGCACGACGTGAATTCACGTTGGCGGCGGCAAGCTGGTCCAGGGCCCGAACCGTGTCAAAAACTTGCCGTTGCCGCGCAGGACTGCATGCAGAGCCGAGGCCACTCGGATCGCAGGGCAGAGGAAAGGGGTCTCCATGCCGTCGATCTCGTGACCGGATCCCTCCAGGAGTAGAGGGGGCTAGCCCACGTCTGCGTCGGCTGTGGGGGGGCTCTCTCGGCGCCCGGGCTGCCAGCGCCGGCCCCCCCACAGCCCCGAGAGGCGTCATCCTCCCCCGCCGGCGCTCTCGGCGCCGGCCTTCTCCCTTCTCATCTTCAGCTTCTTCTTGGACGGGTCGTAGCCATCGCCGCCCTCGCCCTCCTTCAGGTACGTCCTCTGCCCCTCGCGGTACAGGCGCCCCCGTTTCCAGATCTGCGCCCTCTCCTTGAGCTTGTCAGTGTCCCAGGGGTCGAACTTGCTCGTCGTCACGCGGCCCGCAGCATTCCACGGGGCCGAGGTCACTGTGTCCAGCTTGCCGTAGTCGGGGTGGCGCAGGTTGCACTCTACCGCTATCTCCGTCTGAGCCAGCCAGCACGCGATCAGCCCCGCAGAGGCCAGCATGGAGACGCCAACCTGACCCCAGGAGTGCATTAACCGAATCACCTCGCACAAGCTGCGATGCACGCGGCTGACTGCCGAACCCTCACCGACCCAGCTGAGCTGATCCCACTCCGCCCAGCACAACGTCATGTTGCCGGGCCCAGGGACCACCGACTCGAGGAACTCCTTCATGCTCCTCACGCCGGCGGGCGGGAGGCCCGGCTGATCCGTGTCACTCACCAGCACGGCGGCCTCCGAGAGCCTCAGGCAGTGCTGCCCAGCGTCGCCGAGGTGGTCCCCGAGCGCGAGAACGTCCCTGAGGCCCGCCTTGGTCTCCTTCTTGAAGTCGTCGAGCCGGCTGCCCGCGATCTTCCGCACAAGAATCTCCTCCCCGTCCGCGGCCGCCACCCCCTTCGTGTCGAAGTCCGTGCCGCGGGCGTCGTTGTCCATGACGGCCGCGGCCGACCGGGGCTCGGCCACCGCCCAGATCAAGGCGAAATCAGGGGTCAAGCTAATCCAGTTGACGTCCGACACCCCGAAGAGGAAAACCCTGTGATAACAGAGGAAGCCGTTCCCGTCGTCCAGGTAGGGGACCAGGATCTGCGGATCGCCGATGTCCAGCGTCAGCGCACCTGCCATCGGGCTACAGCTGCCGGCGGCTCGGTGTCGAGGGCCCTCGGCCCGGCTGAGGACACGCCGGCCCCTCTACCGCCGCCGCCCTCGAGGCTGCGGTCGGTTGGGCGCCAGGCTCGGCCGCTCGACCCGACGCGCGCTCGCGCCCGCCGCAGCGGCAGCGCCGGCAGGCCCCCGCCAGGAAGCCCAGCGTGCCAGCACCAGAGGCCACAGCGCCGAGCAGCAGAAGCCCGGCCAGCAGCAGGCACCGCAGCGCCCACACCTCCGACAGGAGGAGGCCGACCTCCTGCTGGAGGTCGATGATCTTGCGCAGCTCCCAGTCGCAGGAGCAGCGCTCGGGGTCCTCCTGGCAGTGGCCGGAGGTCGTGAGCGGCGCCGCGTGGCCCGCCTGGGTGGTGACTCCGCCCCAGCCCCAGCTCCAGCAGGCGCTCCAGGTCGCCCCCCACGCCGTGAGCAGTGTCGCCCACAGCGGAGGCGCCCCTCCGTCCATGCAGGGGCCGCCGCGGCTGGGGGCCTCTCAGACTTTGAGCCACCGCGGTTGCGGGGGATCAGCATTTACAAGCTCGGGCGAGGAGGGGCCTGTTGGGGTATTCACGTCTGCGACTATACATATCACCAGAACTATTGCGGCACCCCCTTCTCGCAGGACCCCCTTTGGGTCAACCCGAAGATGGAGGGCGGGGGCAAGGCGCGGCGAGAGGAGGAGGGGCCGAGGGGTCCCTCTGCCCGGCAGCGCGGAAGACCCGCGCCCTGCATCGCTCGCTCGCCGCCTCCTCGTCCTCCCCCCACTTCTCCCCGTCCTTCATCCTGCCCTCGCCCTCGTCCCTGGGCCCGCTTCGGCCCTCCGGGTCCCCCCCCCGCCCGCCTCCCGTTCCCGCCCTCGGGGTGTCCAAGAGAAGGGGGGGGGCGGTGCAGATCATGACCGGCGGCACGTGCGCGGCCCAGCGGGGGGGCCAGGGACGCAATGAAATAAGAGGCGCGATGAAATCTGGGGAACTATCATGGCCCACGCCACGACATCATCCCCCCCCTGGTAGTCCTCACCCCCCGCTCTGCCGCCCCCGATCCCGGGCGGGCCCCTGGCGGCCTCCGGCCCCGCGCCGGGCAGGCGCGAGAAGAGGGACGCCCCACGAGCCTCGGCGCGTCGGAGGCCGGAGGGGCGGGGGGGGGCGGGGGGGGGGGCCTGACCTCCCAGGAAGGCTAACACATGGCACCAGGACGTCGACGTCCGAATTCCTGTCGAGATTTGCGGCAGTCCAGATGGGCCTATAGATCTGATGTGCTGTGTATAAACCCTCTGGAAGATCAGGGGAGGAGGAGGGGGGGGGGGGGGGACAAGCTGGGCGCGCTCGCACCAGATCTGACGTCCTCCCATCCCATTGCGCTGTGTTTGCTCTCTCCGCGGGCGCGCGTCGAAGCGGGCCTGGAACTTCCAACGGGATCCCATCTTGCGACGCGTCTGCGGAACATTGGAGCTGCGTGCATAGGAGAGGCGAGGAGGAAAAGAAGGTGGCCGATGACCAGAAGGATGAGCAGAAGGAGGGGGCGGAGGAGCAGGAGGAGGAGGAAGGAGGAAGGAGGGGGGACGAGGACGAACAACAGCAGCAGGAGGCTGAGTAGAAGGAGCGGGAGAAGTAGAAGGACCAAGGGAAGGCCGAGGGGGAAATGACAGGGGACAACGATGATGTAACAGGCCTCGGTATCCAGCGCTGTGGCGAGAGCTTCATTCTGAACGACGGGAGCAAAGCGCCGATCCGAAAAAGAGGCCCACGCTGCAGCGGGAACGCCATTGTGAGACTCAGAAAACAATCGGATTGATCTCAAGCTGCGAAAATACTTAACTTCTGAACTTCTGCGTGCGCGGAGACAGCTGGACATCTTCTAGACTAAATCAAAAGAGATGGGGCATTCGTATTCATAATGTGTAACTGGGGAGGGGCGGGGGGGGGGTGGCGCAGGAGGAGGACGGAGGAGGCGAAAGAATAGGGGCGAAGAAGACGGCGAATGGGGGAGGCAGAGGGGGAGGGGAAGAGGGTGGAGGAGGAAGAGGAAGAGGTAGGAGGAGGAAGGAGGAGGAGAAGAGGGAGGAGGAGGAGAAGGAAGAGGAGGAGGAAGAGGAGTCTCTGGAGTCTCTGCCTGATCGCGTAGCGATATGAGAAATTAGACCTCCGCCACCCCAGCTGGGGTGTTGTGAGCTCTGGTGGCCTTCTCAGCTCGACTGAGGGCCTTCGGCCAGAGCCCCTTGGAAATACGCTTGAAGTATTCCTGCCCCGTGGGGGTGAGCGCACCGCGAGGTTCCCAGAGCTTCCCGAGAACCAGCTGGGCATAAGCCCCACACCTGACACAGAACCACAAATTCAGCCCAGCGTGGAACCGAGAACGGTGGCTGCTGTGAACAGCCCCCCCCCCCGCGACATGGACCGACTTCCCATGACGGGCCTCCTTATAAGTGCCGTCTACATTAAGAAGCTCAAAACATTCCGAAAGGAGCCAACGAGACCTCGAAGCCTTGCTGGAGGAACTAAAACACCTAGTACCTTGAGAGCCTGTGGGGTCAACAGAGTGTTGGGACCCAAAGAGTGCGCAAGAACGAGGGGCAGGCGGTCGGTCGGTCTTAAACGCTACCTGCCTCTTAGGGCGTTGCTCCCTCTGACACTGAAACTCTCGCTTCTGGGCCTCGAGGGTGTCGAGTGCCGTCCGTGACAACCCCATGCGAACCTGAAAAGCTTTTTGCTCGGCCAGCGCAACCCGCTGGCGGTGTTCAGGTGAAACACGTGCTTCACTGGCTGCAATTCCAGCAAGAGTGTCTGCTACACAATTGCCCACCACCAAAGACGAGGCAATCCTCCCTTGAATGATATCCTGTGGTTCCGCATGAGAAGGTATCCAGATAACCGTGACCGACCCTGTCCGCTGTGCCGTCGCCTTCTTCATTCTCAACCATAAGTCGGCGTCGCTGCCTGTGGGTTCCTGGACCTTGCCGTGATGGAAATTGAGATAGCATGCTTCCTTGCCGGTGAAAAATTATCCCGGCAAAGCAACCTAACAGCGATGTGTAGAAGCATATCTGAAAGCATTCCCCTTAAGATTCAGATGAAAATCCAGTTGTCGAATTCTGCTGTTCTCGCAGTCGTAGTCGCATTCGCGATGACAGTCGCAGCGGCAACGGCAGTCGCAGTCACAGCCTCAGCCTCAGCCTGCCTCCTCCTCCTCCTCCCTGCTCCTCCTCCTCCTCCTCCTCCTCCTCCTCCTCCTCCTCCTCTTCCTCCTGCTCGTCCTCGTTCTCGTCCTCCTCGTCTTGCTCGTCCTCCTCCTCCTGGTGCTCTCTCCTCCTCCTCCTCCTCCTCCTCCTCCTCCTCCTCCTCCTCCTGGTGGTCCTCGTTCTCCTCCTCCTGGTGCTCTCCCCCCCCCTCCTCCTCCTCGTCCTCCTCCTCCTCCTCCTCCTCGTCCTCCTCCTCCTCTTCCTCCTCCTCCCTCCTCCTCCTCCTCCTCCTCCTGGTAGTCCTCCCCCTCCCCTCCTCCTCCTCCTCCTCCTCCTCTCCTCCTGGTCGTCCTCGTTCTCGTCCTCCTCGTCTTGCTCGTCCTCCTCCTCCTGGTGTTCTCTCCTCCTCCTCCTCCTCCTCCTCCTCCTCCTCCTCCTCCTCCTCCTCCTCCTCCTCCTCCTCCTGGTGTCCTCCTCCTCCTGCTCCTCCCCCTCCCCTCCTCCTCCTCCTCCTCCTCCTCCCTGGTCGTCCTCCTCCTCCTGGTCGTCCTCCTCCTCCTGCTCGTCCTCCTCCTCCTCCTCCTGCTCGTCCTTCTTCTCCTGCTCCTCCTGCTCCTCGTCCTGCTCCTGCTCGTCCTCGTCCTCCTGGTCTTGCTCGTCCTCCTCCTCGTCGTGCTCTTGCCCCTGCTGAAAATGTGGCCCAGGAATGGGAGTTCTGGGAAGTCGAAGAGCACGAAGTTGCCTACAGTTGGCTACGGGCATTCAAAATGTGGCCCGGGAATGGAGTTCTGGGAACTCGAAGAGCACGAAGTGGCCTACAGTTGGCTCCGGGCATTCAAAATGTGGCCCGGGAATGGAGTTCTGGGAACTCGAAGAGCACGAAGTGGCCTACAGTTGGCTCCGGGCATCCAAAATGTGGCCCGGGAATGGAGTTCTGGGAACTCGAAGAGCACGAAGTGTGTGACTGTTGCATCCGGCCCTCCAGAATGTGGCCCGGGAATGGAGTTCTGGGAACTCGAAGAGCACGAAGTGTGTGACTGTTGCATCCGGTTATTCAGAATGAGCCTGGGAATGGAGTTCTGGGAAGTCGAAGAGCACGAAGTGTGTGACTGTTGGTGAAAAACGAGCCCGGCACCCTGCCGCCCGGCAACTCCCAACACCTGCCCGGACCCCCCTGTGGAGTGATCTGTGAGCTCTTTTGAATCCATTAGAAACCTATCAGTCTTCGCTGTTAGGTAAAAAACGAGATCCTGATCTGTGGCCTCCACAGTCGCGACGAGAGCGAGAAGCTCTCCCCTGGGTACAGTCTGATGGGGGCCTGGTAACGGGCCCCAGACAGCAGCACGAATCTCCATGTCATTGGCCTCGAGATTATAGAATCTGGCAGCTCCGACACCTACCCGACGAAGATGTGGGTTGTTGGTGTCCTGGCCGCCACTTGCATCTCCGAAAGCGTGAAGTGTCGCGTCGGCGGGCCCTCGTAGACACCGTGGGAAGAATTGCTCGGAATCATGGCAAGACCACTGCTCATGTTGTGGCGGTTGTGATACCGCCGTCCATGCTGAGGGCATTAGGCCCCTAGTCCAGAAACACTCCTACATGTCTCGCTGGGCGTAGGCCTCGGGCAGCAAATAGTTGGTGCCCTGTAGGATGGGGTTGTCCTGATTGCTTTCGCATTCCCAGGTGCGGTGGAAGTCGTCTTCATTGGCCAGGCCGCACCTGGGGCACTTGGCGTCGACGTCTGGCATCTTTGTCTCCTGAAATACTCGCTGTCGTGTCCACATGGCGCCAGTCGCGATGGTCAGCATCAAGTTGGACAACCTTAGTCCCTGCGGCATGCGCTCCAAGTAGGCGAGCAGCTTGCGGTAGGATCTGTTGTCTACACCATGCTGTCGGCCCTCGCCCCCATGGTGCTTGCTGGCGCAGGTCCACAGTTGGTGGCAGATGCTGGTGTCGATGTCAAGTAGAAGCTGGTGTGGAATGTCGGCGTCGGGGAAACCCTAGAGCTCGGTCGAGTCGATCACCCAAGAGTCCCCGCTCAGACCAGCAGTCTGAGGCATGTGCCATTGAGTCGGTCGTGCTGGGTCACACCCCATCTGCATGAAGTAGTGGATGCTGGTGGATTGTGGGCCACGTATGTGTCGGACACGCTGCGCTGCTGGGATGCGGTTGAAATGCTCCACGATCTTTACCCACGCGCTGTTGATGGCGAGGTGGAGCTGCTGGTTGGCGGCCCACGCAGTAAGCCAGGCAACAACGGATTCACGTGGCAACTCTCGTGCGGGATCCCGCTCTGCAGCCTTGAGGTCGAGAAGAGTGGTCAAGCACCGTCCTCGGAGTCGTGGTCCGACCGCATCTCCCAGACGACGTCTGCAAGTAGTCACGGCCGTTCCAAATGTGCCGTACAGTTGGTGGGCATAGTTGGCAGCTGCGAGCCCACCCTGGATGGCCAGTCGGGATGTGACGTGGTAGCGCTTGGTGGTTCGGGCTACCCTGACGATCTCGGCATGCATGTTGCGGTGTCGCAGACGCCGCTGGGTGGTAGCAGCGCGCCTGCCTGGTGCCGCAGCTGAGGTCGGCCCCCAGGTATGCGGCCTGCGCACGAGGCTGGATGGGGTAGCCCTTCATGCGCATGGCCATGGCTATGTACTTGGCGTCCTGGATGTGAGTGCACACTATGACGCTCTTCTTGGCGATGCTGAGGCCGTAGTCCTGGAGCGCCATGCAGGTGTCGGTGAGTACGTGAACCATGTCGACGCGCAGGGCGCGTCGGCTGGCCTGCATGCGCTGCGACAGGTCGCCGACCCACATGCGGTGTCGCGCCTGGGGATGGCACGTGGCGGCGTGGAGCAAAGCCTTGTAAGTCATGATCTTGGCGAAACGAGTGCCCGATCGGAGCCCTTGAACCACTGAGCGCGTGGGTTGGATGGCATCGGCGTAGGCGCCGCTCTGCATGGGCGTGCGTGGTGCCGTGCACTGTAAAACCTCTAAGCCTAAGGTCTCAGGCGGGAAATTGAGCTCAAGGGCCTCATCGATGAGGGTGGTCCAATGGATGGAATCATAGAACTTCGAAACGACGAGGAGGCCGTGAGCTTGCGCGATGCCGAGCTTGGCGGCCACCTCCTTGTGAAGGCTGCGCTCATACGCCTCGCGGAAGGCGGAGCTGCCCTTGGCGATGGCGCCCCAGTGGGCAAAGTACTCCTTGTTCCAGGCCTGCACGTGGGGTTCCCTGATGAGGGACCAGAGACGAGCGATGATGGTCATGATGCCGAGTATCCTGTCACCGTTGTCCTTCTTGGCCCTCATGACGCCAATGGTGTGCAGGCGTTGGTGAGGCCACATCTGAGCCTGCTCTGCCATGTTGTACAGCTCGGCGAGCTCGCTAAGTGCGTTGTCTGGCAGCCGTTGTAGACCGGCTGGTCGAAGTCGGTGACCTCCCAAAGCGGCGTTGGCTTTGAAGCGCTTGATGGCCTGGCGCACCTCATGGCTGGTGATGGGGGGCAGCGGGCACTCCTGGATGCGTTCGACGATGCGGTGGAAGCACTCCTGCAAACCGACGTTGGTAACTCCATCGGGTGCCCAGAGCCGTCTCCAGGTGTCGACTTTACTGTCGATCAAGTCCTTGGGGTGCATGATGGTGGCGCCGTGGTCCGTGGTGAACTCGGCGGGTTGTAGCTGAGGTCGTAGTGAACGATGCAATATACCTATGGCGTTGTCGGTGACCGCCCAGTCGCGAAACTTGTAGATGGCACGCCGTATGGCTCGCTGCTGCGCTCGCCGTGCTAGGCGCGCTGCTCTGACTGCGCCAGCAACGACCTGCTCAGCGCTGTGTTGCTGCATGCTGCCGGGGAAATCGAGCCACTGCGTCCAGCTGCACCCGTCCTCGTGGACGACGTGGGCGGCTTGGCTGCGGGGCGATTCGAACAGCCTCTCGATCCCCCTGTACAACTGCAGGAGCTGGAGGTGACCGTTGCCCCGAGCCCTGCGCCTGTAGATGCCCTGCAGCAGGGTGCGGAGCGTCGCCCACCACGCGCTGCTGTTGTCTGCGAGCGGAGAGATGCGCCGACACTGCAGCTCTCGAACAACTTCAATCTGATACTGCGGCCCCTCGGCGCGTGAAGTTCCGCTGAAAGGGATCTGGTGGCGTGCACAAATGGAGGCCTTGACGGTCGTGACCCACGAGCCGTAGAGTTGCCCAAGCTGCAGGGCGATGTCAGACTTGAGCCTAAAGGCTGCGGGGCAGCAGCAGCAGGAGCAGGCCGCGAGGCTTGCGGCGGCAGGACACTGATTTGTTGCCTGTGGGCACTCCAGAGCTCTGGGCTGATATCGAATTCGGGGTTTCGAGTTCGGCGCGGAGGCTGGGCCCCCTGGCTCGTGTCAGGGTCGCTGGGGGGGTTCTCACGCTGGGCTGTGAAATTACTATCTGTTAAACTTGGCTGTCTGACTGCGCTGACTGAGAGACATGGATCACTGGCACCAGAGGCAGAAACAGGCAGAGAGGGCACGTCCTTGCGCTGCTGTTGCGGCTCGCCAGCAGGGCAGGCGGCAGAACAGGCAAAGGAAGCAAAATGACCATTCTCGCTGTGAGACTCTCTATTGGACGGCGCAGGGCAGTGCTGACTGGATGGCAGGGCCCGGCACTCCAGCGATGAGCTCGGCGACATGTCTTTTGTCTCGGCGCGGGCGGGGTTCGAAGCAGCGACGGGCACTTGTGGGCTGAAACTGCTCTCGTGAGCCCACGGATCTTCTTCGTCAGAGCTGTCCGCAAGCTGGGATTCGGGTACATCACTATCTGACGTTTCACCAGCGCTGGTGGACAAATCTGCAGGGTCGTTGCCCTGAAAAGCAATGAAAACCTTGAGTGAGCGTTTCAAAAAAGGTCTGCCTGTTAGCCTCTGTCTTGAGTCGGGTTTCCTCTCTGGCGGCTCTGGCACGGCTGGCCTTGGAGCCTGGAGCGGCAACTCTAGGGGGCTTGCTGGCAGCGGGGAGCCGCCTAGGCAGGCCGAGGACTCTAGTCGGGAGCTGGTCTCCTGTTTGAACGAGCCGAATTCGCAAACCTATGCGAGGCTTCCACGGTACGTCGTGCACAGCAGAAACGTCGACCAAATACGGGCGGGCAGCAGCGCTGTGAACAACGAAATCCAAACGCGATGGCTTACGTCCGCCGCCAGGGTCGCACGTGTACTCCACAGGGGCGCAAAGTATTTCCCCTTAGACCTGCTGAAGAAAGCCAGTCCTACTGAGAGCTTCGGGGCTGAGGTTCCAGTCCCCGACGACAAACCACGGGGGCTGGAGGGACCTGAGGAGGCTCCCGAGACGCCTAAAGCGGGCGACATTGGGCCCTCTCAGGCCCATGCTGCAGAAAGCGTTAAAGAAGACAGCCACGATGGAATACCCCTTGAAATGAATCACAACGGGGAGGAAACCGTTGAGGCTGCTGGAGGTTGGAAGGCATTGGAGCCCTTGGCCTGGAGGCCTTCTAAGAGGGGATGGGCGCGGAGGTGCCCTCTGGGAAGAAACCACTCACCTCCCTCATTGGCATGCTCAGGAGCGACTGTGGATCCACTCGTGGAATCGTGTAATCTCCCAACTTCCTGATCAACCCGGGGTGGTCTCGCAGGATTGGCGAAGAGCCGACGATTGATATCTCGATATCGTGTCTTCCACTTGCCAGCACTGCTGTCACTGATGTGTGTCTCCACGAAAGCCACGAAATCGTCCGTGGAGGTCCTGACCCAGTCGAACGTCTTCTGGCCTGCACACGATGTTCCCAAAGAACAGGGTAGAGGATGTACTTGTACTGGTAGTAACTGCAGCGGCGTCGTGAGCGGCAGGGGCGCTCGCCGCTCCCGCAGCTGGTGGTGACCCTGCTGTGTCTAGTCACTCGGAGTGAGCTCGGCCGTTGCGCCTGCCCTTGCCCTTGGCGCTGGCCTTGGCGGCAGGCTCTGCAGCGGCCCCTCCTGGTCGGCTGGCGTCGGCGGCAGCGGCCTGGGCTGCAAAACGCGCAGCCGAGAGCTTGGCGGCCTCCGCGGCCAGCTGCTCGTCGGCGTCCTTGGAGGGCGCGGCCTCGGCGGGGTCGGCACTCGCGCTGCCGTCAGCTGGGCCGCCTTCGGCGCCGGCCGCGCCACTGGAGCCGCGCGGCGGCGTTGCTGCCTCGTCGGCCTGCCCAGGCGTGCCGCCGTTGGTCTGGCCGTCGGCCCCCCTGCGCTTCTTGGCGTACCTCGCCTCCTGCGCACTGCGGACCTTCCGAGCCCTCTCGATCAAACTCGTGACCTGCGGCCCCTTGGCGGCGAACTGTTGCTGGAGGTCCTCCAGCCCCTTCTTGATGGCGTCCAACTCTGCCTGCTCGCCTTCGGCGAAGTCGAGCTCGTCGATCTGCCTGAACAGGTCGGGGTCCAAAGTGACCGTGAAAGGCTCCTGGGGCCCGTCGCCTTGGGCGAGAGCCTCCGCCGCGCGCCTCTTGGCCTGCTCTGTGCGAGCGACCTCGAGCGCCGCGGCTTGCTCCTTATTCTCAGCGGCCTCGAGCGCCTTGCGGAGCCTGATCACGTTGCTGACGACCTGATTGTGATGATTCGTGGCTGCCCGCCAAGCGCCGTCGGCCTTCCTCATTGCCTCGACCTCGCTGTCCTGCACCGCGGCGGCCTCGGTGGCCCCCAGCCGCTGCACCTGGGCGTTGAGGACCGCCTGCGTGGCGGGGCCGGTGGCGATGGCCATGGCCTGGCGCAGGTGGGCCGCCAGCTCGGCGTTGGAGGACAGGCCCGAGCGTGGCTTGGCGCCTGCCTGGGCTGCGCCCTCGGCGTGCGCACCCTGGTCGGGAACCTCGATGATCTCCTCGGGCCCGAAGCGGACGACACTCGGGCTCCGAGAACGAGTGCGGTGCAGCTTCATGGGCCTGTGGCACCTGGGGCAGACAGGATGGGTGGGGCTGAGGCGGTCGTTGTACTCGCATGCGTTGCACCCTTTGCATCGGCTCCAGAGGCGGGTGGAGCCCACCACCTGGCGCCACGGCGCGCCCTCAGCTGCGGGAATGTGGCGCGCCTGGCGCCCCATGATGTCCCAGCGTTAGTCAACCGTAAAACCTGAACTAGGATGGACAGGGGCACGGAAGTCCCTCAAGCACCTCGTGGAGGTCCTGGGACAGCCCTGGACGAATGGGGCCAGGGCCGAAAAGGCTTGAGTGGATGAGGAAGAGGAGGAGGAAGAGGAAGAGGAGGAGGAGGAGGAGGGAGGAGGAGGGAGGAAGGGAGGGAGGGGGGAGTGAGGGGGGGGAAGAGAGGTGGGAGGAGGAAGGAGGGAGGGAGGAGGAGAGGGATGGAGGCAGGGAGGGAGGAAGGAGGGAGGGGTAGGAGGGAGGAGGGGAGGCGGGAGGAGGGAGGAGGGAGGAGGGGGGGAGGGGGGGAGGGAGGGAGGGAGGGAGCGAGGGAGCGAGGGAGGGAGGGAGGGAGGGAGGCAGGGAGGCAGGGAGGCAGGGATGGCAGGGAGGCAGGGAGGCAGGGAGGCAGGAGGCAGGGAGGCAGGAGGGGGGGAGGGAGGGAGGGAGGGAGGAGGAGAGAGGGAGGAGGGAGGAGGAGGAGGAGGAGCAGGAGAAGGAGGAAGAGGAGGAGGAGGAGGAGGAGGAGGAGGAGGAGGAGGAGGAGGAGGAGGAGGAGCAGGAGGGGCGGGGGGGGCGCGGCAAAGGGGGAGGCAAAGGGGGAGGCGGAAGGGGGGGCTGCTGCTGGTCTTCGTCTCCCCGTGTTTGCCGTACCCATCTCGATCGCATCGACAGACGACGACGACGACGACGACGACGACGACGACGACGACGACGACGACGACGACGACGACGACGACGACGAACACGACGAAGAACACGACGACGACGACGACGCCGCCGCCGCCGCCGCCGCCGCCGACGACGACGACGACGACGACGACGACGACGACACGCTGCAGGCCTCCCGAACGGCGGAGCCTGCGCCCCGCGGCCGGCCCAGGCCGCAAACGCCGTCCCAGCCGCGGCCTCGCGGCGCCGGAATGGGGCGGGGGCGGAGGGGAGGAAAATGCTCCGGGAGGAGGAGGAGGAGGGGGGGGGAGGAGGAGAAGGAAAAGGAGGGAGGAAAAGGAGGAGGAGAAGGAGGAGGAGGGAGGAGGAGGGAGGAGGGAGGGAGGAGGGAGGAGAGGAGGAGGAGAGGAGAGGAGGAGGAGGAGGAGGAGGAGGGAGGAGGAGGAGGAGGAGGAGGGAGGAGGAGCAGCAGGAGGAGGAGGAGGGAGGAGGAGGGGGAGGAGGAGGGGGGAGGGGGAGGAGGAGGAGGAGGAGGGGAGAGGAGGAGGAGGAGGAGGAGGAGGAGGAGGAGGAGGAGGAGGAGGGGAGGAGGGGAGATGGAGGAGGAGGGAGGGGGAGGGAGGAGGGAGGATGGGAGGAGGGAGGAGGGAGGAGGGAGGAGGGAGGAGGAGGGAGGAGGAGGGAGGAGGGAGGAGGGGGGAGGAGGGAGGAGGGAGGATGGAGGAGGAGGAGGGAGGAGGAGGAGGAGGGGAGGAGGAGGAGGAGGAGGAGGAGGAGGAGGAGGAGGAGGAGGAGGAGGAGGAGGAGGGGAGGAGGAGGAGGAGGGAGGAGGGAGGTGGGAGGAGGGAGGAGGAGGGGGGAGGAGGAGGAGGGAGGAGGGAGGAGGGGAGGAGGACGGGGGAGGAGGAGGAGGAGGAGGAGGAGGAGGAGGAGGAGGAGGAGGAGGAGGAGGAGAAGGAGGAGGAGAAGGAGGAGGAGGAGGAGGAGGAGGAGCTGGAACTGGAACTGGATATATGACAAAGTCAGAGGTCCAATGACAATCGGCAATGCTGATGACAGACATGCAACATGCAATGCGACAAAAGGCCAACCCTCATTACGCCCCTTTGCGTCGGGTGGCCTTCTCCGTCTTGCTCAGAACCTTTGGCCAGAGCCCCCTAGAGATTTTGGAGAGATACTCAAGCCTGTTGGGGGTGGGGCGCTGACAAGGACGGCCGAGCCCACCTAGCAACCGATGCCCGTAGCACCCACACCTACCACAATACCACACTTTCAAGTCATCATGCAACTGCATACGATGAGAGGAGTCGACAAAACCCCCCGCTATTTGCAACTGTGCCTGGGGGGGGGTGTAGAACATAACTCCGTTATAGTTCAGGGGTTTGAAACAAGGTGACTGACGCCATGCCGTGGCTCTCGCCCTCGTGGCTGAGCCTCCACAGTGTGTGCACCTTCGCCCTGCCTCATCAAGGCAGTGGCTCGAAGAGAAGAGGGAGAGAGACGCAGCAGAGTGGGGGGGGCGGGCGGGTCGGGGACGCAGGAGGAGGAGGAGGAGGGAGAGGAGGAGGGAGGAGGAGGAGGGGAGGAGGGGAGGAGGGAGGAGGAGGAGGAGGAGGAGGAGGAGGAGGAGGAGGAGGAGGAGGAGGAGGAGGAGGGAGGAGGAGGGGGAGGAGGGAGGAGGAGGAGGGAGGGAGGAGGAGGAGGAGGAGGAGGAGGAGGAGGAGGAGGAGGAGGAGGAGGAGGAGGGAGGAGGAGGAGGGAGGAGGAGGAGGGAGGAGAGGAGGAGAGGAGAGGAGGAGGAGGAGGAGGAGGAGGAGGAGGGAGGAGGAGGAGGAGGGAGGATGGAGGAGGAGAAGGAGGAGGAGGAGAAGGAGGAGGAGGACGCGCTGGGGGGGCGGGGCGCCTGCAGGCAGGCTGGCCTCGTCCACGAGAAGGACGGACTGGTTCTGGGCCTCGATCGGGCCCAGGCCCACGGCCTCCTCCGCGGCCCGGCCGGAGACCCAGTGGCGCCCCTGCAAGGGAGCCATACACACACACATGTAGACATACGCGTACATACGTACACATACATATTCACACATATGAAAACACATATATATACATGTATAGATGTAGACATACACACAAATACAAGTACATAAAGAGAGAAGCATGGATATATATATATATATATATATATATATATATATATATATCCGCCGGCACCCTTGTGGGGCCACCAGGCTGTAGGCCGAAGGTTAGCAGTTTCCTGTGCGAGTTGCAGCTTCCAGTTTCCACTGATAAGATTATGCTTCCTGCTGCTTACTGTTCCTTGTTGATGGACCGCGCGAGGGGGGAGAGGCCCAAAGGGCAGGTTTAGCACGCCCTAAGCGTGTTGTCTGAATTGCTGGGGTAGGTAAAAACTAACACCCCTCACGCAGATCGGCGGGGTCAGGGTTCAAAAACACATGGGAGTCGCCACATTTCTGAAATTCGATGACACCCCTCACGCAGATCGGCGGGGTCAGGGTCCGAAAACCTAAGGGATTCTCAACATTTCTGATATTTGCTGTCACCCCTCAAGCAGATCGGAAAGGTCAGGGTCCAAAAACACATGAGATTTGCCACATTTCTGACACTCGGTGGCACCCCTGACGCAGATCGGCGGGGTCAGGGTGCAAAAACACATGCGATTTGCCACATTTCAGAAACTCGCTGGCACCCCTCACGCAGATCGGCGGGGTCAGGGTCCGAAAACCTAAGGGATTCTCAACATTTCTAAAATTCGGTGGCACCTCTCACGCGGATCGTCAGGGTTAGGGTGCAAAAACATTAGGGATTTGCCACATTTCTGAAATCCGGTTGCACCCCTCACGCAGATCGGCGGGGTCAGGGTCCGAAAACATAGGGGACGTGTCACATTTCTCAAATTCGGTGACACCCCTCACGCAGATCGGCGGGGTCAGGGTCCGAAAACCTAAGGGATTCTCAACATTTCTGATATTTGCTGTCACCCCACAAGCAAATCTGCGAGGTCAGGGTCCAAAAACACATGAGATTTGCCACATTTCTGACACTCGGTGGCACCCCTGACGCAGATCGGCGGGGTCAGGGTGCAAAAACACATGCGATTTGCCACATTTCAGAAACTCGCTGGCACCCCTCACGCAGATCGGCGGGGTCAGGGTCCGAAAACCTAAGGGATTCTCAACATTTCTAAAATTCGGTGGCACCTCTCACGCGGATCGTCAGGGTTAGGGTGCAAAAACATTAGGGATTTGCCACATTTCTGAAATTCGGTTGCACCCCTCACGCAGATCGGCGGGGTCAGGGTCCGAAAACATAGGGGACGTGTCACATTTCTCAAATTCGGTGACACCCCTCACGCAGATCGGCGGGGTCAGGGTCCGAAAACCTAAGGGATTCTCAACATTTCTGATATTTGCTGTCACCCCACAAGCAAATCTGCGAGGTCAGGGTCCAAAAACACATGAGATTTGCCATATTTCTGACACTCGGTGGCACCCCTGACGCAGATCGGCCGGGTCAGGGTGCAAAAACACATGCGATTTGCCACATGTCTGAAATTCGATGACACCCCTCACGCAGATCGGCGGGGTCAGGGTCCGAAAACCTAAGGGATTCTCAACATTTCTAAAATTCGGTGGCACCTCTCACGCGGATCGTCAGGGTCAGGGTCCAAAAACACATGGGATTTGCCACATTTCTGAAATTCGGTGGCACCCCTCACGCACATCTGTAGGGTCAGGGTCCAAAAACACATGGGATGTTCCGCATTTCTGAAATTCGGTGGCACCCCTCGCCCAGATCCGTAGGGTCAGGGTCGAAAAACAAACAGGTCCCGACACTGCTTCACGGCGGCGACCAGACCACATGGTTTAGCTTTTGCATCTCCCATTATCCGAGACAGGGGGCCGGCGGCATGGGGCGAAGCCCTTACGGATATAGAGAGATAGAGATATATAGATAGATAGGGCTTCGGGGTGAAAGGGGCCCCCTGGAAAATGAAAGCGGGCGTGAACCAGTGAAACCTCTGCTATCCTCCTCCTCCTCCTCCTCATTATGTTCCTCCGTCTACTTCTCCTCCTCTTCCTCCTCCCCCTTCTCCTCCTCCTCCTCCTCCTCCTCCTCCTCCTCCTCTTCCTCCTCCTCTTCATTTCCCCTCCCTCCCCATCCGCCTTCACCCCCCCTTCCCCTCCTCCATCCTCCCACAGCGGCAAGGAAAAACAAAAGAAAACCCAAGGAAATAGCAGGTGTGTTGCAGAAATACAAACCCAGGGAAAAAACACAAACATAAAGAAACCACAGGCTTGGAATTGAAAACTGAGCAAAAGGCTACGGGAAAACAAACAACAAAAAAATCTGGTACCCTTCTCGGTGGAGCGTAGGGGTGGGAAGGGTAGGTCTGTGAATATTTGTTGTGTTTTGTTTGTTTGTTTTTCCTCTGGTTTTTCTATGTGTTTCGGCTCCAGCCCTTTGGTTTCTTTGTTTTTTGGGGGGGTCCTGTGGTTTTCTTTGGTTTTCTTGCCGTTGTGGAAGGAGGAGGAAGAGGAGGAGGAGGAGGAGGAGGAGGGGGAGGAGGAGGAGGAGGAGGAGGGGGAGGAGGAGGAGGAGGAAGAGGAAGGAGGAAGGAGGAGGAGGAGGAGGAGGAGGGGGAGGAGGAGGAGGACACTCCTCCTCCTCCGGTTCGGGAGCGTCGGCGTCGGCGGCGACGACCACCACGTCGTCGTCCTCCTCCTCCTCCTCCTCCTCCTCCTCCTCTCAATCAGATTCCCCTATCGGGGGCGGAATCAAGCAAAACCTTAAGAAAAACAAAAAACAAAAAACAAAAAAAAACTCGGGGACTCCTCCCCGTCCCCCCCTCCACCTCCTCCCCTCCCCCCCAGCAAGTTCCTCTGGATTGCGTTTATTGTTTGTTGTTGTTTGTTTTGCTGTCTCTTAAGGTTTTGCTTGATTCTGCTCCGTAAGAAGATTCTGATTGGGATGAAAGGAGCCTCCCCCCCAGCAAATTCCTCGGGATTGCTTTTTATTGTTTGTGTTGTTTGGTTTGTTTTTTCCTATGGTTTTGCTTGGTTATGTTCCGTAAGAGTATTCTGATTGGGATGAAAGGAGGAGGAGGAATGCGAAGAGGAGGAGGAAGAGGGAGGAGGAGGAAGAGGAGGAGGAGGAGGAGGAGGAGGAGGAGGATGGCAGAGGTTTGAATGGTTTACGCCCGCTGTCATTTTGCAGGGGGGTCCCTTTCACGCCCGAACCGATAGATAGATAGATAGATAGATAGATAGATAGATAGATAGATATATAGATAGATAGATATAGATACCTATACGACCACCCTTCGGGTGATAAGAAGGTGAGGGGGGGGAGGGACCAACGTCGCACTCGATCGATCTCACTCTCGATATCACTATCGATCTCACCATCGATCTCACATTCGGTCTCACCATCGATCTCACTATCGATCTCACTATCGATCTCCCATTCGGTCTCACTATCGATTTCACTATCGATGACACAATCGATCTCACATTCGGTCTCACTATCGATCTCACTATCGATCTCACAATCGATCTCACATTCGGTCTCACTATCGATTTCACTATCGATATCACAATCGATCTCACAATCGATCTCACATTCGGTCTCACTATCGATCTCACTATCGATCTCCCATTCGGTCTCACTATCGATTTCACTATCGATATCACACTGGATCTCACATTCGGTCTCACTATCGATCTCACTATCGATCTCACAATCGATCTCACAATCGGTCTCACTATCGATTTCACCATCGATATCACAATCGATCTCACAATCGATCTCACATTCGGTCTCACTATCGATCGCACTATCGATCTCACAGTCGATCTCACAATCAATCTCACATTCGGTCTCACTATCGATTTCACTATCGATATCACAATCGATCTCACAGTCGATCTCACATTCGGTCTCACTACCGATATTACTATCGATCTCGCAATCGACGTCATCATCATCATCATCATCATCATCAGCATCATCAGCATCATCATCATCATCATCATCATCATCATCAGCATCATCATCATCATCAACATCAACATCATCAACATCATCATCATCATCATCATCATCGTCATCATCATCATCATCATCATCATCGCCATCATCAACATCATAATTATCATTACCATCATCATCATCACCATCATCATCATAATCATCATGATCATTATCAACATCATGATCGGGACACCGACGGGACACCGACGGGACAACGGCGGGACACCGGCGGGACACCGCGCGCCACCAGCCGCCCGGTGGAGAATCATTTGGTCCGGCCGCGCCTCAGCCACAGAGGACGCCACCGGGACACCGGCGGGACACCGCGCGCCACCGGCCGCCCAGTGGAGAATCATTTGGTCCGGCCGCGCCTCAGCCGCAGGAGACTTTCCTCTCGCCCGCCCACGCAGCGTCGCCTCGCCCGCACGCACGGCACGCACGAACACGAAACCGAAATCGAAATCGATTTCCCGGTGGGGGGCTCTCCGTTCCACTTCGATCTCACCCCCTCACCTCCGATAGATACACGTAGAACCCCGCAGATGCGGATAAGAGTGAGGGGGCGGTGGGGACGTCGGCAGTCTGCGAGACTCTGGAGAAGCCCGCCGCAGGCGCCCAAGTTTCACAAAATGTAAACCAGCCCGCAGCGGGCGCCGATTTTTTCGTTGCACCAATGTGGGTAGGCCGCGGGTGGGTCGCAAATGGGTCGTTTTTGGGTCGCGGGGTGGGTCGCGGATGGGTCGCGGGTGGGTTGCGGGGTGGGACGCGGGTGGGTCGCGGGAGGGGTCGCGGGTGGGTCGCGGGGTCGGTCGCGGGTGAGTCGCAAATGGGTCGCGGATGGGTCGCGGGATGGGTCGCGGATGGGTCGCGTTTGGGTCGCGGGGTGGGTCGCGGGGTGGGTCGCGGGGTGGGTCGCAAGGTGGGTCGCGGGGTGGGACGCGGGTGGGTCGCGGGGTGGGTCGCGGGGTGGGTCGCGGGGTGGGTCGCGGGATGGGTCGCGGGGTTGGTCGCGGGTGGGACGACGACAACAAAAAACAACGCAACAAGCAGAACCCTCACCACGGATCACCACTTCAGACCGGCGGGCCAATGAATGACCTTTGGGCCCCCTCACTCTGAGACATATATATATATATATAAAGAGAGAGAGAGAGAGAGAGGGAAAAAAAGAGAAAGAGAAAAGAAAGAGAGAGGTACACACATTTATCAGATGCACGAGCTTGCGAATACCCGAAGAAGGCACGGGTGCACCACCACCACCACGCCTGGCCAGCACCATCCTGAGCCCTGGCGTGGTGGGTACGCCCTCCTGGCCGAGGCCGGCAGGGTCCGTGCCCTGCCCCCGGGCCCCGCCCCGGGGGTCCTGTGCGGGCGTGGTGGTGCACAGATGCCTCGTGCGGATCGGAGGCCTATCTGCTGGGTCGCCGCTGGATCTGGCGGCGCCTCTGTCGTGAAAGCTAGACCGGGTAGCACCCAAAGAACGTAAGAGACCAACCATGAGTTCCGGGACGGGCAAACGGCAACGCCCGGAACCAAAAACTGCACGGCAGTTTTTGTTCTGCAGCGCGGAAAAAATGCACTGCATTTGTTCTGCAACTAATGGCGACAAAACTGCAAAGAAGCCCCACAGACCGGATAAAAGAGTGCCCCCCCAAAAATTGCAGTGCAGCAGCCGAAAATGTTCAACGCAGACAAACAGCATGTTGCAGGGGCTGCTTGAAACGCGAACACTGGGGAAAAAACTGCACTGCAACAGAGCGCGCGGTTGTTGCCTCGAACCGGCCATTTCCTGTTACCCCGTCTGCTGTTACCCCGTCTCCGCTTCCCTGACACGGCCGCCTCCAGCATGCTCGTGGGAGGGGTGTGGAGCGGGAGGAGGCCCAGCGACGACCCAAGCAATCGGCGCAGACCTTCAGGGGTGCATGGTTACGGCAGGTTCGTGCCGCCATTGCCCCAGCGTTGCTTTCACCACCCCGCAGATGCCTCAACCCTCAAAGATGGCGGCGCTCCGACCGCCAGGCCGTTCCATGTAGGCTAACACTGGGGTGCCGGCGGCGTTTGACTTAGGTCCGGCATGTCCCCCTACAGGCGGATGCTTGAGGAACATGCTTTGGTAAGTCATAAATATACATACATATATATGAAGGGGCCCCAGGACACACAAATAAATACACACAAATAAAAATATTCCCCATATTTTCTTATATGTTTGGGGTTTTTGTCTTCCCCCCCACTTCCCGTATTTTCCCATATTTTCTTGGAAATCGAAGATTAATTGTGTCTGTGTGTTTCTTTTCCTCCTGAATATATCTATGTACAAATAGGGAATAGTCGACAAATTGTCACCCGGCTATTATTCTTGAACGCTCGCGGGCGGGGTCGCCGCCGCGTCGACGCGACACGAACTGACCGCATGGTTGCGCAGTTTCTTGGTGCTCCGCCTGCGAGACGCGGATGCTCTCGTCGACCTTCACGAAGCTGGAGGACGTTCCTCGAAGGCTGGCGGCCAATACACCGCCGCCGGCCGAGGCCAGGCCCATCCCGAGACGCCGCACAGGGGGCTTGCTCGGGGAGGGGGGGAGGGACACATCGGGCTGGAATCAGCGACACATCGCCGATAGATCGGCGATAGAGCCCCCGATTGCGAATCCGCATGGTCGTGGGCGGAGTGGGTCAGCAGGCAATTTGGGGCCGATGTGCCCGCCACTGAGCCTATGCTTAAAAGCGGGGCAGCCGCCCTCATAATGAGCACCCCGGCAAGCGAATCCCTTTCGTGTCCGCACCTAAGTTTGGAATCAAAGAGGACAGGGCTGCTTGGTCAACGCCCAGGGGCACTTCGCAAGCGTCATTTATCGGGGGTCGGGGTGGTTTTCCTCCCTTGATATACCCTCCTGACGCCGCTGCCCCTGAGCACGCCCTCGCAGCCCCGACCACGAGAGCCCACGCATGACGGAGGCAAGGTACCGACACCTCAACTCCAAGGGCCTCTCCAAGGGTGCGTTCTGACCAACCTTCTAAGGGGGAGCCCAGCCGTGACAGGAAGCCCAAATAGGAGGCGACATCCGCACCCTATCCTCACCAACCACCGATTCTCCTGAAGCGATGGGGTGCGCGGGTAAGGCTCGGCTTTCGCCACGCGTTCGACCAAATCGAAACCCTACCCCCGCCGCTCATCGAGTTGCCTAAATCATGGGTTCGGATTTCGCCGCTGAGAGGCGAATCCAGCCGTGATGGGAGGTCCAGAAATCCAAAAACTACCAAAGGGAATCGGCCTCGGAATGCATTCTGTCCCCGAGTGCACCTGTTCAGCGCCCAATGGGTGGACCCTATCAAGGCTGATGGTGGCTCGCACTCCGCTACAAACTTCAGACGGATTGAATTTCTTCAATCCGCGCGCTCCAGAAGTCTCGAACCCGTGCCCAGTGCCAGCCATTCGTCCTAGATCCAGTTCTGATTGCGCAGGGCCCGCAAATGGCCCCTGGAGGCGGATGTTGAGGAACGAGAGCAGCAGCCATCATTGAGAGACTGCTCCCTCGTGCTTGCTCGAGCGCCACTCAAAATGTGCACCTCCAGCCTCCTCGACGCTTCCTCCTCCTCTTCCTCCTCCTCCTCCTCCTCCTCCTCCTCCTCCTCCTCCTCCACGCCTTCCACCACGCCCCCGGTGCGGGGAGTGCCTCTCCTTGCCGGGGCAGGCTGGCGGGCAGACCCGCACGGGGGGACGCCGGCGGCGCGCACGAGCGGGTGGCGCGAGGAAGGCGCTCCTCGGGGGGCCTCGGCGGGGCGAGCGCGCCTTCACGGCCCGCCGGAGAGGGCCCCCGCCCTCTGGGATCAGGTCGGGCACGTCCCCCCTACAGGCGGATTGCGGACGACAGCTCAAACACAGTGAAGAAGGACACTCCCGAAGAAGCACACTCCCGAATGTTTCGACTATTTTTCGATTATTTTTCGACTATTTCTGAACATTCCTCCTGCAGAGGGACACGCCCGACGTAACTCCAAGAGGCACCGCGCCCTCTCGAAGACGGCCCCTCCCGCGCCATCCCCTCGCGCGCGCCACCCAGCAGCGGGCCGTGGGGCCGACCCGTGTGGACCCTCCGTCGGATTTTTGAGTGATGGGCTTGTTTTCCACCACCACCACCACCACCATAAGCTGAAGAGGGAGGGTGTCCTCCTCCTCCCCCTCCTCCTCCTCCTTCTCCTCCTCGTCCTCCTCCTCCTCGTCCTCCTCCTCCTCCTCCTCCTCCTCGTCCTCTACCTCCTTCGCCCCTCTCATTTCTGGTGGTGGTGGGAAACCGGCCCAGGAGGACCTCTTCTGGGCGGGTCGGGCGGGCGTGGCACTGAAGTGGGCGGGAGGGCCTCCGGGCAAAAAGAGCAGAGGAGCGCGCGAAGGCGCGGACGGGCTGGCGGGCCCCAGCGGGCGGGTCAGGCGGGCGGGACATGAACGCGGGCGGTCGGAGAGGGCGACTCCTGGGTAAGAATGATGGAGTGCATCGGCGAGAGGGCGAATGGTGAGTGGCGAAAGCGCAGTTCCTGTGTAAGTTGTAAAGCAGTCGCAGGCGAGGGCTGGACTCCTGAGTTAACTGTAGGGAGGTCTGAAGCGAGAGTACCTCTCCTGAACGGCCAGATCGCGATTCTTCGATAAATCGTGGCGCGAATGCGACTCTCGAGAACATTGCAAGGAAGCCTGGAGGGGGAGGAGGGCTACAACACAACCTCAACAAAAAAAATCCACCTGCCCCGAAAGAGTACGAGAGCAGGGGGCAGTACAATTGATGTAACACAATACCTGGGCATCATATAGGACGACAACAAACAAAAGATCTTCACAAATGACTGTTCAACAAACATGTGCTGAATCCTGCGCGCTATTCTTGGCCCGCGTGCCTCTGTACCCGAAGCCCTCGACTCCCACCACCCACTTCGTCTGCGAACGCATCCCCTCAGGGGCCGCTCCTGCTTCTCATTCGGGGATCTACTGGCCCGGGTCAATCCAGACCTGGGTCAGTCAGGCTTCGCAGCACCCTGCAAGAACCTGCGGGATCCTGCAAGATCAAAGCACCCAAACCCAGGTCACCCCCGTTTGCATTGACCCCTGCCTCTTGAGCCCCGACTCATGCCAGCTCCTGGGTACAGTCGGGATCTACACTCAGGACGGACGGTAAGGACGCAAGGGCCTTGGACGCCGAAATTGGCACTTCCCAGGCGTTGGACTGCCAACACCCTGAAGGGCTGGACAGTGAAAACCGCGGAGGCTGGGCCGCCGAGGCAAGGACGCAAAGGCACCCTTGAGGACCTCCGTGCGTCCTCGCTGCGAGCTCTGACGGCAACCCGTCCAGGGCGAACGAGCGCCTCGGGCGGGCGGGCGCACTCCGGCGGGCAGAAGCCGGGCGGGGGGCCCCCCGCACACGGGCGGGCTGGGCGGGAGGGCCCCGACGGGCGGGACGGGCGGCCCCCCCGCGGGTGGGACGGGCGGGCGGCCTGACGGCGAGGACCTCCCCAGGCGAGAGCGTGGTTCCCGAGTGGCGGCGCGATGACGCAGCAAGCTGTCGGGGCCCCCGGCAAGAGCGCAGTCTCTGAGTAACCTGTGAGGGTCTCCCAGGCGAGAGCGCGACTCCTGGACAGGTTGTGGGGAAGTCGCAAGCGAGGGGACGACTCCTGAAAACCGAGAGCGTGAGATTGCCCAGAGAGCCAAGAAGTCCCTGGCGAAATGGCGATGTTTGGAATAGGCTGCAAGGAAATATCAAGCTGACCGGACTTCCAGAATACGTTGAAAATAAACCTGACCAGACAAGAATGGGAAGCGACGCTTTAGTCTAATGGGCGCATTGGGCGAAGAAGAAGACAAGGAATGCAAGGGCGACGAGGAGGCGATGACGAGGATGACGTGGAGAACGCGAGGATAGCGAGGAGCATGTGGACAACGAGGAAAAAGAGAGCTGTCTTCTTGAGCTTTCTGGGCGGGCTTCCTGAATCCATTGAAAATAAACCTGATCGGGCAAGAACGCGAAGCGCCGCTTCAATCCAACAGACGTATTGGGTAAAGATAAAGAAGAAGAGCAGGTAGGCGTGGGCGACGAAAAGGCGATGACGAAGACGACGTGGAGAACGTTAGGATAGCGAGGAGGAGCATGAGGACAACGAGGAGGCAGAGAAGCACAAGGACGAGGACGAAGAGAACGAGAGCGAGTACCATGAGGAATGTGGAGGACGATGACGATGCCGACGACAACGGATGACAGTAAGAGGCAATTGGAGAAGGACGTTTCGCCTGAGACATCCTCGAAACTCTGAGCTCTGATATGCCGCCCAAGAGGTGGTCCGGCCCGATTCACTTGAGACATCCTCTCAACTCTGCGCTCTTTGATGCCGCGCGAGAGGTTGTCCGGCCCGTTCCGCTTCAGACAACCTCCAAACTCTATGCCCCGAGATGCGTCCCAAGAGGTGGTCCGGCCCGTTTCACTTGAGACATCATCGCACTTTGGCATTCCGAGATGCCGCGCGAGAGGTGGTCCGGCCCGTTTCGTCCGAGACATCCTCGAAACTCTGAGCTCTGAGATGCCGCGCGCGAGGTGGTCTGGCCCGTTTCGTCTGAGACATCCTCGCAACTCTGAGCTCTGAGCTGCCGCGCAAGAGGTGGTCCGGCCCGTTTCGTCTGAGACATCCTCGCAACTCTGACCTCGGAGATGCCGCGCGCGACGTGGTCCAGCCCGTATCGCCTGAGACATCCTCGCAACTCTGAGCTCTGAGATGCCGTGCGCAAGGTGGTCCGGCCCGTTTCGCACAAGACATACTCGCAACTCTGAGCTCCCAGATGCCGCGCAAGAGGTGGTCCAGCCTGGGGGCCCAGAAGACCACATGGTACATACCACCCCTGGGACCCTGGGAGACCCAGGAGACCCCAGAGAGTTTCAGGAGGCCGCAGGACGCCCAGGACAGGCCCCAGGGGTCCCCAGGAGATTTCCAGGAGGCTCCCAGGAGGCCCCAGGAGGCCCCCTATCAGAACGCGTCAAGGTAATCCACATCCGGTGTCGATTCGTTGATTTTTCCAATTCTTGTGCCCCCCCATTTGGGGGGGCCCAGACGGCCATGTGTTAGATATCTCCCCCTGGGAGCCCCAAGAGGCTTCAGGAAGCCCCAGGTGGGGGGTCCAGGAGGCCACAGGAGGCCCAGGAGGAAGCCCAGGAGGTCCCCAGGAGGCCCCAGGAGGCCCTAGGAGGCCCCCGCAACTCGGAACTCTGAGACGCCGCGCTCGAGGTGGTCCGGCCCGTTTCGCCTGAGACTTCCTCGCAGCACGTTTCGCCCGAGACATCGTCGCAACTCTGGGGTCCGAGATGCCGCGCGCGAGGTGGTCCAGCCCGTTACGCTGGAGACATCCTCGCAACTCTGGTCTCCGAGATGCCGTTCGGGATGAAGAGGAGGAGGAAGAGGAGGAGGATGAGGAGGAAGAGATGTAAGGGAGAAGGAGGAGAAGGAGGATGCCGCCCCGCTTCCGCGCCCGTCCCCGCTTCCTCTTACAGTTGCTTCCGAGTTCACAGCATGGCGGTGGAGCCTCTGACAGTGCCGACCCAACAGCTTACTCGTCGACCAGGTGCGGGAGAGTACGACAACCTCTAGCGTTAGCGTCCTGATAGACATGCGTCACACAAGTTGTCGTGTAAACATCTCATGTGCAAACATCATAGTATCATGTTCTAACATGCCATGCCAGCCCGCACTGGACTGGCACGCAATCGACCTTGGAAACAGCAGTGGGTTTAAAAACCCTGATTGGGGATACTGCACTCCGGCTATAATTGTTATGAAACCTTTCTTGACACGAACGGAAAGCGTGTGAAAGCGACGAACTTCGCAATAACGTGCAACACCATCACGATACAATGCTATCGCATCTCGGTAGTCTCCGTCTCCAGACCCCATCTCCCCACTCGAGTTCCCCTAATATGTCAGGTCGAGTTTACTTTCCGCGCGAGTTCAGAAGAGGCGCACCTCCCACTGGCGCATCTCGGCATTTTCCGTCTCCAGACCCCCTATCTTACCACTCGCGTTCCCCTGTGTCAGGTCGAGTTTACTTTCCGCGCGAATTCAGACGAGGCGCACCCCCCGCTGGCACATCTCGGGATTTTCCGTCTCCAGACCGCGTTCCCCTGTGTCAGGTCGAGTTTACTTTCCGCGCGAGTTCAGACGAGGCGCGCCTCCCGCTGGCGCATCTACGATGACGACAACGACGATGACGACGGCGACGACGACGGCGATGATGACGACGACGGTGACGATGACGACGACAGTGACAACGACGACAGCGACGAGGAAGAATACGACGACACCGAAGATGACGATGATAATGGCGACGACGACGACAACCACGACGACGACGACGACAACAACGACGACGATGCAACTGTTGATGATGTATCGAGCGGAACGCATACTTTGAGCGACATGGTTGAAAAACTATTGTTCCCAACCGTCCTTGGTTGGGTATACGTTTTGAATAGAGCACTGCGGTGTCTCCTCCTGCTCCTCCTCCTCCCGCCTCCCGCCACCCGCCTTTTGCGTACCTCTTGTGTGTATGTGTGTGCATCTTGCCTGCGGTACCTCTTGTGTGTGCATCTTGCCTGGGGGGGCTGCGATCTGCGAAACTGTCGCCACTGTCGAGGGCTGCTGGGGGGGGGACAGCATAGTGGGTAGCCGCCGCGGACCCAAATTAGACCTCGCCATCGCTGGGGGGCTGAGACTTGCGAAACTGTCGCCACTTTCGAGGGCTGCTGGGGGGGCAGCATAGTGGGTAGCCGCCGCAGATCCAAATTAGACCTCGCAATCCCTGGGGCGCTGCGATTTGCAAAATTGTCACCACTTTCGAAGACTGCTGGGGGGGGCAACTATAGTGGATAGCCGCCGCCGACCCAAATTTGACCTTCCATCCCTGGGGGCTGCGACTTGCGAAACCGTCGCCACGTTCGAGGGCTGCTGGAGGGGGGGCAGCGTAGTGGGTAGCCGCCGCAGGTCCAACTTAGACCTCGCCATCCCTGCGGGGCTGCGATTTGCGAAAGCGTCGCCACGTTCGAGGGCTGCTGGGGGGGGGGACAGCATAGTGGGTAGCCGCCGCGGACCCAAATTAGACCTCGCCGTCCCTGGGGCGCTGCGATTTGCGAAACCGTCGCCACTTTCGAGGGCTGCTGGGGGACAGGCTATAGTGGGTAGCCGCCGCGGACCCAAATTAGACCTCGCCGTCCCTGGGGCGCTGCGACGTGCGAAACTGTCGCCACTTTCGAGAGCTGCTGGGGGACCAGCTATATTGGGTAGCCGCCGCAAATCCAAATTAGACATTACCGTTCCTGGGGATGGGCTGCGATTTGCGAAACCGTCGCCACGTTCGAGGGTTGCTTGGGTTGCCAGCCAGCATAGTGGGTAGCCGCCGCAAATCCAAATTAAACCTCGCCGCCCCTGGGGGGCTGCGATTTGCGAAACTGCCGCCACTTTCGAGGGCTGCTTGGGGGGGGACAGCATAGCGGGCAGCCGCCGCGGACACAAATTAGACCTCGCCATCCCTGGGGGGGACTGCAATTTGCGAAACTGTCGCCAATGTCGAAGGCTGCTGGGGTGGACTGCATAGTTGGTAGCCGCCGCGGGCCCAAATTAGACCTCGCCGTCCCTGGGGCGTTGCGACTTGCGAAACTGTCGCCACTTTCGAGGGCTGCTGGGGGGGCAACATTGTGGGTAGCCGCGGCAGATCCGACTTAGAATTTGCATCCTTGGGGCTGCGATGTGCCAAACTGTCGCCACTTTCCAGGGCTGCTGGGGGGGCAGCAAAATGGGTGGTAGCCGCCGCGGACCCAAATTTGAACTCGCCATCCCTGGGGGGCTGCGATCTGCGAAACCGTAGCCACGTTCGAGGGCTGCTGGAGGGGGGGCAGCGTAGTGATGAGGGGGTTCCCCCAACGATGATCACCCCGATGCGGCGGCGACGGGTCCGTCGGGGACAGATGCGCAAAAACGATCTGTCCGCCGCACGGAACTATTGAGAAGTTGTTGTAAAAAGTTGTGCGATGTGCGATGGGCGCGCCGTGGACAGTGAAGCTCAACCATGTGTGGCGCGCAATTTTTTCGGTGCGACGGCGACGGCGGGTGGCCAGACAAATGCACAGTACGTAACCAAGCACGTTCGCCGACGGTGCGACAGCGACCGGCGAGGCCGCGACAGATAGACAGTTCGTTTGTTTCCAGAGAACTCCTAAGATAGACTGTGGGAAGGATGGGGAAGCCATTGTGCTTCACCCTTGGTGCCTTTGCAGGGCCGCTTGGGGCCGTTTCGCCTGAGACGTCGTCGCAACATGGAGACGTCGGCCCGAGAAAAGCCAACGTGGCCTTCACCATGCACACACATCTCTGCAGCGCACGCAATGGCCAAAACATAATATAAAAATCCAACCAGCCCTTTGGGCGTGAGTGGTTTAAAGAGCCCTCTCTGTCCTCAACCCCCTTCTTCCCCTTGGGGGAGGGGTTTACCCCTCCCCCTACCCCCTACCCCTGGGCCTGGAAGGGGCGTTTCGCGGGTCGCTGGGTCACCAAAGATGGCCTAAGATGGCGCCAAGAGGGCCCAAGAGAGCTCAAGGTGACCTCCAAGATCGTTCAAGATAGCCCTCGATGACTCCATATAGCTCCCAACATGCGTACAAGACGCTCCAAGACCGCCCCAAGACGGCTCCACGTGGTCACGGGGCTCCCGATGCATCGTGTAATTGTTTTATACCATCGGAGGCCATGTTAAGTTCAAAACTCAATGGTCAAAACCCAATGTAAATATTCACTATCTGGGCCCAAGAGGCTGCCACATAAGCGTGGAATATATACAACCAATACAATATGCGAGGCGCGCGCGCGCTGGTGACCCGCGCGGGGCCGGGTCACCCGCGCGCGCGATGCATCCTGTATTGGTTTTATTCCATCGGAGGCCATGTTAAGGTGAAAACTCAATTGTCGAAACCCAATGTAAAAATTCATTCTCTGGGCCCAAGAGGCGGCCATATAAATGTGGAAAATATACAAACCAATACAATATGCGAAGCGCGCGGGCGCGCTGGTGACCCGCGCGGTGCCGGGTCACCCGCGC
Organism: Prorocentrum cordatum; assembly: GCA_963575745.1. Classification (NCBI taxonomy): domain Eukaryota; class Dinophyceae; order Prorocentrales; family Prorocentraceae; genus Prorocentrum; species Prorocentrum cordatum. Next base: position 201,136 of record CAUYUJ010015203.1, on the reverse strand, counting down.
GCGCGCGCGATGCCTCCTGTATTGGTTTTATACAATCGGAGGCCATGTTAAGTTGAAAACTCAATGATCAAAACCCAATGTAAATATTCATTCTCTGGGCCCAAGAGGCGGCCATGCCAACGTCAAATATAGAAAACACAATACAATATGCGAGGCGCGCGGGCGCGCTGGTGACCCGCGCGGTGCCGGGTCACCCGCGCGCGTGCGCGATGCCTCCTGTATTGGTTTTATACAATCGGAGGCCATGTTAATATGAAAACTCAATGATCAAAACCCAATGTAAATATTCATTCTCTGGGCCCAAGAGGCGGCCATGCCCACGTCAAATATAGAAAACACAATACAATGGGCGAGGCGAGCGCGGGCGCGCTGGCGACCCGCGCGGGGCCGGGTCATCCGCGCGCGCGCGCGATGCATCCTGTATTGGTTTTATACAATCGGAGGCCATGTTAAGGTGAAAACTCAATTGTCCAAACCCAATGTAAAAATTCATTCTCTGGGCCCAAGAGGCGGCCATATAAATGTGGAAAATATACAAACCAATACAATATGCGAAGCGCGCGGGCGCGCTGGTGACCCGCGCGGTGCCGGGTCACCCGCGCGCGCGCGCGATGCCTCCTGTATTGGTTTTATACAATCGGAGGCCATGTTAAGTTGAAAACTCAATGATCAAAACCCAATGTAAATATTCATTCTCTGGGCCCAAGAGGCGGCCATGCCAACGTCAAATATAGAAAACACAATACAATATGCGAGGCGCGCGGGCGCGCTGGTGACCCGCGCGGTGCCGGGTCACCCGCGCGCGCGCGCGATGCCTCCTGTATTGGTTTTATACAATCGGAGGCCATGTTAAGTTGAAAACTCAATGATCAAAACCCAATGTAAATATTCATTCTCTGGGCCCAAGAGGCGGCCATGCCAACGTCAAATATAGAAAACACAATACAATATGCGAGGCGAGCGCGGGCGCGCTGGTGACCCGCGCGGGGCCGGGTCACCCGCGCGCGCGCGCGATGCATCCTGTATTGGTTTTAGACAATCGGAGGCCATGTTAAGTTGAAAACTCAATGATCAAACCCCAATGTAAATATTCATTCTCGAGGCCCAAGAGGCGGCCATGTAAACCTTGGCAGGTCTTAGCAGCATTTCCATTCCCCTCCGTTTGGGTAACTGGAAGAAATGGGCCGCCACCAATGGATAGACGCCCCCCGCCAGTCAAGCCGCGCCGAGGGTGCGACGGCGCCCGGGGGATGGGCAGATAGACGGACAGAAGATGCGCAGACGTATCGGTGCGACGGCGCCTGGGGGGATAGATGTAGATTCCTATCATAAGGGCGTGGCCACCCCATGGGGTCTGCGGAAACAGCGACAGCGCACAGATTAAACCGAGAGACGAGGGATCATCAATCTCTTTTCATCAGGCAAGCGCCGTGGGACACACGGTGGTACTCTAAAGAATCGAGCCGGGGAAGTGGGACCACTTCGGCGGCTAAGTGCAATCACCAAAAATTGCCACACACACACACACCCATTACATTTGCGGTGTGTGGGGGTCGGTGGGTGGGAGCTTGAGCAGGAGCGGTTTCGGAGCAGAGGGAGAGAGCAACAGCAGGAGCAGCGAACGAGACGGACGCGGCTCCACTGCTCTGAAACTCCCGAGGCCACTCGCACTTAGGAAAACGAGTCAGAGACAATTCATTCCTATCATAAGGGCGTGGCCACCCCATGGGGTCTGCGGAAACAGCGACAGCGCACAGATTAAACCGAGAGACGAGGGATCATCAATCTCTTTTCATCAGGCAAGCGCCGTGGGACACACGGTGGTACTCTAAAGAACCGAGCCGGGGAAGTGGGACCACTTCGGCGGCTAAGTGCAATCACCAAAAATTGCCACACACACACACACACACACAGCCATTACATTTGCGTCCCATCCCCATCGTCAAATGCCCTTGGGAGGGCGGGTGGGTTAAATCATTATCCATGCTTAGGTCCGAGGCTGGGGCGAAGAGACAAGACTAGGCGGCACACACGCGCCTGAGGATGTCACGAACCGTTGAGTCAGTAAAACGGGCAGCTGACGATTCTGCGGTTCGGTGAGCTTCGACATCTGACGAAGGGCGTACTCGTGCTTTTCATCAATACGAACACTCACTCGGGCGCGCCAGCACTGGCGCTGCCGGATGGCCTTGTTCGATCGAGTACGGTTCAGAGCGTCGTGCGAGGGCCCTTCGTGGCGCAACTAGTGAGGGACTGACAGGAGATCACCAACTCCTGCTGAGTGGGCGGCCTGCTTCAAAGTCTTTTCAAACAGAGAAAGGGAGAAAGATTGAACAGAGTTGGCAGCTTCGGGCGTCTGGCACGGGCTCAGCCTATGAAGAATTTCGAGAAAAAGCTCGGCGAACAGGCAAGTCAGTGCCGGCCTTCATTGTGCAGACGAAATCTCGTTTTTGGCTGGCTTGTCGTCGCAGGTCAGTTGGACGGCCTTACACTGTGGCGGCTCTCGCGGCGTAGTCGGGAGCTTTGCCGCCCAGCCAGTCAGCGCATCTTTGGCTTTATGGAACCGAGGTCGTCCAGCAGACCATCTTTGAACTTTGCAGAGCCCATACAGCGTTCTCAAGTCAAGTACTGGGCCCACCTCCAAAGAACGAGTCTTCGAAGCACAAGTCGAGCGTCTCGTTTGTGAGCTCCGGCGTGGTCAGCAGCAGGCCCCGGCGATTGGCGTAGTCGGTCAGCCCGATCACGGCGGAAGTGTAGCTGTCGACTGTGGATGGCTGCAGCGAGGCCAGGCGGAGGTACTCCCCCCGGGTTGCTTGCCGCTGACTGGCAGCGACGTCTCCACTAGAGGCCTCCTAGATGGGGTCGGAGTAGATGGGGTCGGATGATCGCGCTGCATCGCCGACGCATCGCCGATACATCGGCGATGCATCGGCGATGGATCGGCGATGCACTGGCTATGCGTCGTCGACATCGGCGATGCATCCATCGGCGACGCCATCGTGGAGAAAATCGGGCTCCACATCGAGCCGCATCGGCGATGCATCGGCGATGCATTGGCGATGCGGCGCGATCCTCCGACCCCATCTACTCGGACCCCATCTAGGAGGCCTAGATCCACGCGGGGCAGCCTGCGCTCGGCGGCGCCGGGCGGCCACGGCCACTGGACGGGGGACAGGGTCACGTTGGCCTCGGCCTGCGCGCCTGGGCGTCAGCACGGCTGAGTCGACGCCTGCCTCGACAGATGCCCGGCGGGCGTCGACGCCGGGCATTGCCCGCGGCTGCCAGTACGACCGCGGCCGCGCCGGCGCTGGCGCAACCGCCACGTCAGCGGCTGCGCGGGCGCGGGTCGAGCGCGGCGGCCCACCCTGGCCTCCAGGGGAGCCGAAAGCGCTGCGGGCAGATCGGCGCCGAGACTCCGCGAGGCTCGGCGACCCCGGCCGTGCTTGCCAGCGCGTGAGCCCAAGCCTGGAGGTCATCCTGGGTCGAGCGCCCGAAAGCACTCTGAGGGGCGTCTGGGCCAGCCAACGAGACCAGCAGGCGGCACCAGCTGGGTAGGTAAGCACCGGCCAAAGTCGTACGCCACGTCCAACCTCGCGTCGGATGTCGGACCTTGCCTTGCAGCTCGACCCTGTGGCGACCAGCACAGCAGCAGCGCAGTGCAAGATGACCCAGCCCAGGAAGGCTCCCGGCGATCGCACCTGGCTTCTTGAAGGGCGCGCCAAACCTGCACGAGTCAAACAGCACCTTCGGCCAGGCAAGGCGCTGCAGCTCGCGCTGCAACGCGGGCCACTTCCAGACTCGGCTCGCAGGCGGGTTCTCGAAGGTGACGAAGATCCCGAGGGTCCGGCAGAGCCGTAAGGCACGGACTGTGAACGCCACGAGCGCGCGGTCTGCCGGCAATGGATCGCGGGTGCCCCCAACGGGCACCCACCTCGTACAAGGCAGCCCCAGGTGGACCCACCAGACTTCTCCTGACTTGAGCCAATGTTCAACAAGACGTTGGACACGACGGCTCGTGAGGTCACAGTGGGGCCCATACCTGGAGTCCATCGGGGGCATGATCCGAAAACCTCGCTCATGCAACGCACCACTGAGATTTGCAGTGCCCGCGAAGATCTCGAGGAAGGCTTTACGAAGGGGACCCCGTCGAGGAACTTCAGGAGGCCGAGGGCGCTTAGCCGGTGCCCGTTGAAGCTCTTCGTGTGGCCCAAGGTGCACAGGTGGGCCCTGTTGAAGAACTTCAGGAGGCCGAGGGCGCTCAGGAGGGTCCGGTTGAGGACCTTCGCGTGTTCCAAGATGTACACGTGGGCCCCGTAGAGGAACTCCAGGAGGCTCGAGTGCAGCAGGGAGGCATCGAACATGCTCAGGTTGGTCTTGTCGGGGTCGGTCGTTGGGGCGTGCTTTCGAAACTTCATCTTGATGCCTTTTACTCTGGTGAGAAGAAGAATGCGTGGTAGAGAAGAGCTGAGATGACAAAGGTGACGGAATGCAACAGTCTCTTTCGGTGTTTTCAGGCCCCAGCGACTCGGCCTGCTCTCGTCCGATCTGAAACTCGATGACCGCGGTCGGCGGGGCCTCGGCCCTGCCCGCGGCAGGCGGGACCACGGGAGAACGGCGGCAGCCGCTGGTGGGCGTCGACAGGGCGCCTCGTCCGCGGTAGCGTCCCGCGAGGAGCTCCCCACGGTCGGCCGCCCGGCCCCCGTGGTCCGCGACGTTGTGCATGCCTGGCACGTGCCTCGGGCGCCAGCGGATCTCGCACCCGAGGCAGACAGCCGCAGCCCGGCGGCACTGCGCCAGGAGCTCAAAATTGGTGGCCCTGCCCTTCTCAAAGGCGAGGACCGACGACATGTTGTCGCACAGGCTGAGGATCTCCTTCCCGTGGAAGTTGACGTCGCCTGCCGCTCTCCATAGCGGTGCGACGGCGGCGCGCGCCTCGAGGGCGTGGATACGCCCCGGTCGGCGCCACGCGCCACGGCGGCGCTCCACCCAGCGGCCAGCGTCCAGCAGAGCGGCCGCCAGCGGCTCGGGCGGGACTCCGATCTCCAGCTCGACCCGGCGCCTCTTCGCCACGGCGCGCCGCAGCCGGGGCGGCACCTCGACGGGCAGTGGCCCGGAGATGTCGCAAAAGCCGGCGGCCCGCCCTTCGTAATGCTCGTCGTCGGGCGCGACCTCGGGCTCGGTGGCAACGAACCGCTGGCGCTCGCGCCATCTGGTGGCCGCCAGTACCTCCCACGGCTCCAGTCGGGCTTCACAGACGGCGTAGCCTCGCAGCGAGCTGTCGGTCGCGAAGGCGACGTCGGACGGCACGCGGCACAGGTCCACCTCGCCGAGGAAGACGAGGCCTGCAGCCACTGCGAGCTCACCGAGAACATCTCCAGGCAAGCGCACGACAGGGGACAGGTCGCCGTCTCCGATGAACGTGTAGCAGGACCCCAGCACGCTGAGCCCGGGGCGCACGACGGAAAAGTAGTGGACCAGGTGGCCGACGATCCGCCGTAGCTGCCAGCGGGCGAGCCATGGCGTCCGAAGCACGTGGTGCAGAGCCAGGTAGAGCCTCCAGGCACGCTTGGCAGTATGCCTGAGTCGGCCCTCGCGCCCGTCGAGCACCAGCCCCAAAATGACAAGGCCGGGCTGCGCGCGCTCGAGCTCGTGCCAGCGAAGCCCACGACGATCCAGTTCAGCAGTGAGCTTGTCCAGCCGGTCGTTGAGCGCCGGCGCGCTGAGCGCGACAAGATTCCCGTTGTCGACGTGCGGCGCCCTGACGACAGCCTGTCCGACGAGAGTCGGCGCACGGGCTTTGTCAAGGCACCAGCCGTCGCCTGGGAGGCCCGCCTCGTCCATCGCGTCGACGAGAACCTCGTGGCAGATCCAGAGCGCCCAGCTCCAGCCCATGGGCAACGCCGCGAAGCAGGGCCAGATAACGTCGTCGCCTGACACAGCCACGCGCCGCCCGAGCTTCTCGTCGTAGATCGAGTCGAGCCCGAGCTCGTCGGCGGTGACCTCCACGTCGAAGCACATCCAGCTTCCCCACGAGGGGTCGGCGAACTGGTAGAACCCGTCCATGAGGTCCACGGAGCCTGCGCAGAGCGACTCGTAGCAGCCATCGAAATCCGCCAAGTCCTCGGGGCTCGCACCGACGGCGTCGAGCAAGTTGATCGAGCCCAGCGCCTCACCGGATGCCAGCACAGTCCGAGGGGGGAGCTTGTGCAGCTGGTTGGGCTGACGAGCGTCCACGACCATGCGGATGTCGCCGTTCTTCTTGGCCACGAAGAAGGTACTGACGCACGCCTTCCGACGCGCCCGGCCATCCACCAAGCCCCGTGCAGCAAGTCGTCGAAGGAAGTCGACGAGGCGTGGTCGGTTCCGAGGGTCGCGCGGGTTGAGGAGAGGATCCCAGTAGGGCTCCACGATGACCTCGTCCTCGGGGATGCTCGGCGTGGGCCGAACGACGTCCGAGTTGAAGTGGTCCAGCGCCTCGGTGACGTGCCGAGGGGCGACGTCTCGAAGCTGACGAGGCCGGTCATGTGGCGCACGTCGTAACACATTGAGCTTGTCAGCATCATAGTCGCGGCGAGTAGAAGCCTCGCCCATGTTCGAGTACAGATCCTTGCACTTGAGGAGCTCCTGCAGGGCTCCAGCACAGTCCATGTCTTTCGGTCGGTCGCCGAAGCCGCGAACACGACGTCGGACTCGCTTGATGACCGACTCCTGGGCGGTAGTCGGCCGATGCTTGCCGGGCGCTCGAGGCTCGAGACGCCCCCCAGCCCGTGCGCCTGCCAGCGCGTTGAGCGCCCCCAGAGCCTCGAGAGACCTCCGATCACGGTCGTCAGCACGAGCAGCACGCTGGGCCAGATACCGAGGCAGAGCGGCACGTTCTCCACGATGAGGGTGGCGATAGAACTCGTCCCCCTGCGGCAGAGGAAACAAAACTGTGGACGAAGTCCGACCCTCGGAGGAGACCCCCTCGGAGGGCAGCCCGGCCCGACTCGCATTCGCGGCTGCGGAGTCGGGGCCAGGCCCAGTGAGGCCGGGCGGAGCGCCCAGCCATGATGGCGCCGGCATGGCGCCGTCAGCCCTGATCCTTCACGGCGGCCTTGGGCATCGGCTTCACCTTGCCCTTCGGGTCCGCCCTGGGGTCCCTCTCCCTGTCGTCGCCCTGCCTCTCGTACTTCTTCGCCTCCGACACCTGCTCCACCCGGTACATCCGTTCCTCCTTCAGAATGATGCCCTGCGCATTCTGCTCCTTGGCCACGAACGCGTCGAACTTCGACGTCACGACGCCTCTGCTCTCGTCCAAGGAGCTGATCAGCGTCAGGTCGAGGCCCTCGAAGCTCAGGTGGCGCGGGCACCTCTTCACCGCCCGCTGGATCTGCAGCACCCGGCGCCCCAGGAGCTCCAGAGACGCCAGGTTCGACGGGTCCACGAGGTCGTAGGTCGCGGCGTGGTGCAGCTGGTTCAACGCGTGCCGCACCTCCTGGGCCACCCCGGCGTTCCGCGACACACGTGACTCCGAGACCCAGTACCCCCAGTAGGAAGTGAGGGTCAGCCCCGTGACAAGGATGGCGGCCAGCAGCTCGGGCAGGGCCCTCGGCCCCCAGGACGGCCAGTCGCCAAAGTCGACCGCGTTCATCCTCGCGATCGCCTCCCCGAGCGTCACCTGGCCCCCGCGAGCCCGCCGCGCCAGCGGGAGGATCCCCGGGTCGCGCCCCGGGCTTCGGTGCTTCTCCCCGCGCCGGCCCTCCTCGTCGGCCTGCTGTACGCTCTCGACCGAGACCCACCCCTCCTCCTCGCTGAGCAACGCAATGCCCACAGCGTCGCGACTGATCAGCCGCTCCGGGTTCCCGATGAGGTGGAGGTCCAGCTCGCGCCAGAACTCGGGCGAGCCTGGGTCCGAGACGATCCAGCGCGGCACGACGCCGCCAGCAGCCCCAGCCGGGGCAGAGACGCCCATGGCCAGGGCGAGGCCGCACGCCTCCTCCCGCAGCGCCTCGATGTCCTCGTTCGACTGATCGCCGAACGCGTAGACCTGCCCCCGAACCCAGGCCGAGAACGGGGACGCCCGGCGTAGGGGGCCGACCAGGTGCAGGCTGAGGTCCAGCGTCAGCACCTCGCCATCGGGAGTCGTCGGCACCCAGACGCCAGGGCAGAGCTGCTTGAGGAGCTCCCTGTGGTGGCTCCCAAGGTTCTCGTCGTCGTCGTAGCTCGCGCACACCTGAGGCTCGGCCGCGTCGGGCGTATGCATCGCCGCCGCGACCATCTCGCCAACGGCCGACGATCAGGCTACGCTCGCACTGCCCGGAAGCGGCGCTGAGCGCCGCCGTCCTGGCCCGCTCCGTCGTCCTCGACGAGCAGGCCCACGGGCGCCGCACCCTCGCGCCGCGGCAGGTCGGTCCTCCCGACGAAGAGCGAGGCGGCCCGGGCGGCCCAGCCCAGCACCACGCGGAGGCTGCCTCCGCCCGCGAGGCCAGCGGCCAGGGCGGCCAGGACCGCCCACCAGCCTGGCCCGGTCCCGCAGGTCAAGCTGCAGCCCGGGCAGCTCGGGCAGCCCGGGCAGGGGGCGGCGGCCGCCGCTGGAGGGCACACAGGGCAGGCCCCGCACGTCACGCGGGCCTCCGGGCACGCGGGACAGCGCGAGAGCCAAGCGGTCGCGATGGAGGCCGCCCAAGGGCCGGCTGCGGCCCACGGCACCACAATGCACTGCCGGGGGCCCCACGAATGATAGAGCTTGAGCAGGAGCGGTTTCGGAGCAGAGGGAGAGAGCAACAGCAGGAGCAGCGAACGAGACGGACGCGGCTCCACTGCTCTGAAACTCCCGAGGCCACTCGCACTTAGGAAAACGAGTCAGAGACAAATCATACATGGATACGCCGCGCCAGCCAAGCAAAGCCGACGGTGCGGCGGCGAACGCTTTTTGAATATTGACCAGAACGGAGATCAATACAGGGGGAACCCCCTTATGCGTAGTGGGTAGCCGCCGCAGATCCAACTTAGACCTCGCCATCCTGGGGGGCTGCGATTTGCGAAACTGTCGCCATTTTCGAGGGCTGCTGGGGGGGGGCAGCATAGCGGGTAGACACCCCGGACCCAAATTAGACCTCGCCATCCCTGGAGGGCTGCGATTTGCGAAACCGTCGCCACTTTCGAGTGCTGCTGCGGGGGGGCAGCATAGTGGGTGGTAGCCGCCGCAGGTCCAATTTAAACCTCGCCATCCCTGGGGTCTGCGATTTGCAAACTTGTCAACACGCTCGAGGGCTGCTAAGGGGGGACAGCATAGTGGGTAGCCGCTGCAGATCCGAATTAGACCTCGCCATCCCTGCGGGGCTGCGATCTGCGAAACCGTCGCCACTTTCGAGGGCTGCCTGGGGGGCCAGCATAGTGGGTAGCCGCCGCAGATCTCAAGTAGACCTCGCCATCCCTGGGGGGGGGCTGCGATTTGCGAAACTGTCGCCACTTTCGAGGGCTGCTTGGGGAGCCAGCTATAGTGGGTAGCCGCCGCGGACCCAAATTAGACCTCGTCATCCCTGGGGGGCTGCGGCTGCGACTTGCGAAACTGTCGCCATTTTCGAGGGCTGCTTGGGGGGCCAGCATGGCGATCTGCGATCACCACTTTCGAGAGCTGCTGGTGGGTCCAGCGGAGTGAGGCACCGCGCAGATCTGAGCGAGACCTCGCCGTCCCCGGGGCGCTGCGATCTGCGAAACCGTCGCCACTTTCAAAAGCTGCTGGCGGGTCCAGCGGAATGAGGCACCGCGCAGATCTGAGCGGGTCCTCGCCGTCATTGGGGGGCTGCGATCTGCGCAACCGTCGCTGCTTTAGAAGGCTGATGGCGGGTCCAGCGGAGTGAGGCACCACGCAGATCTGAGCGGGACCTGACAATCCCAGGGGGGCTGCGAACCTCACGAATGCCGCTCGCAGAATAATATGCGCCCATGTCACGTCATCACCTCCGTATGACGTCTCCCAAGCTACTCATGGCCCGCATTGCGTAGGGGTTGGGTACGTCGAAAGGGTATTTGTTTTTAAGATTGTTCCTCTAAGGCCGCCTTGGGGGTCCTCCAACAAATGCCCCCGATATATGTCGTAAGGCAGCTTATTGCACATCGCATGTTGGAGGATGTCTCCGGCGGGAGCCTCATGTTTGAGAATATGACGAATTCGCACGCTCCCTGGACGTCTCCGTTGTTCGAGGATGTCTCGGGCGAGAGCTACATGCTTAATATAAGAGGTCTACTCACAGCTCGTTCGGCATCTATTTGGTTCGAAGATGTCTCAGGCGGAACGCCCATGTTTGGAGATCGGCGAACTTCGTGAGAGACTTCAAGATGTCCGTTTTTCGAGGATGTCTGCAGCGAGAGGGTCATGTTTGACATAGAGCGCACTAGAATAGATCCTCCGAGGTCTCCATTGTGTGAGGATGTCTCAGGCGAAATGGCCAGTCTGGATAACCTTTCTTGACATGAACGGAAAGAGCGTGAAATCGAAAAACTTGGCACGAACGTGCACCAACATCAAGGTCGCACGTCGCGCAGGCGCTCTTCGTGAACGTCCAAAAGGGGTGCCAAATGGACTTCACTACCCGCGTCAACTCAGACGTGCCGCTTACCCGAACGTTCAAAAACGGATACCAAATGTAGTTCACGACCCGCACAAATTCAGACGTGCCGCTGACCCGAACGTTCGAAAAAAGGGTACCAAATGGAGTTCACTACCCGCGCGAGATCAGACGTGGCGAGGAGGAGGAAGGGCAGGAGGTGAGGCGAGAATGACAAGGAGTGGGAGCAGGAGGAGGACGAAGATGTTGAACAGGAGGAGGAGGAGGAGAGAAGGAGGAAGAGGAAGGGGAGAAGAGCGTGAAATCGAGGAGCTTGGCAAGAACGTGCACCAGCATCAAGGTTGCACGTCCAATAGGCGCTATTCCTGAACGTCCACAAGGGGTGCAAGATGGCGTTCACTACCGGCGCAAGTTCAGACGTGCCGCTCACCCCGAGCGTCAACAAAAGGGTACCGAATGGAATTCACTACCCGTGCAAATTCCGATGTGCCGCTTACCCCGACCGCCGACAGAAGGTACCAAGCGGAGATCGCGTCCCGCGCAAAATCAGACGTGCCGCTCACCCCTAACGTCCACGAAAAGTACCAGGTGGAGTGCACTACCCGCGCGAGTTCAGACGTGGCGAGGAGGAGGAAGGGCACGAGGTGAGGTGAGGATGTCGAGGAGGAGCAGGAGGAGGACGAAGATGATGAGCAGGAGGAAGAGGGAGAGAAGGATGAGGAGGAAAAGAAGAGAGAGGTGGAGGAGGAAGAGGAAGAGGAGGAACATAATAATGGTAAAAATGATGAGGAGGAAACCTGCTGGAATCGAGGACCCGTCCGAAGGCCTTTGTTGGAGGATGTCTCAAACGACGCGCTATGTGCTTTACAAAACTGTTGAAACCATGTTTTGTTCAATAATGTCGCCTTCTTCGGCCATTTTGGAAGTCATTCTAGATCGTTTTGAAAAGATGTTGGACAACATCATTTTACAGATCCCACGTTTTCGGGGATGTCTCAGACGAAACGGCCATGTCCGAAGATTCGGAAATGAGACCGTCGATTTCAACATCCTCGTTGTTCCGAGGATGTACCAGGCGAAGCTCGCATTTTTATCATAAGACGCCTTAAGCGCTGGCCTCCAACATCTCGATTAAGTGCGGATGTCTCATGCGAAATAACCAGTACGGGAAACCTTTTTTGGCATGAGCGGGAAGCGCGTGAAACCGAAGAACTTGGCACAAACGAGCACCAACATTAGGCACATGACGCGTAGGCGCTCCTGCCAGACGTCCGCAAGGGGTACAAGGTGGAGCCCACGACCCGCGCAAGTTCAGACGTAGCGCACACCCCGAACGTCCACAAAAAGGTACCATATAGAATTCACGACACACGCAAAGCAAGACGCGCCGCTCACGCCCTAACGTCCACAAGAAGCACTAAGTGCTCGCTGCCCGCGCAAGTTCAAACGCGCCGCTCGCCCTTAACGTCTACAACAGGCACCAGGTCGACTTCACGGCCCGCGCAACTCCAAGCGAAGTTCCAGAACGCTCCAAAACACAATTGGTGTTTCCATACGTTCGAAGCCGAGCGCCTGCAGACCCCAGCCCTGCATACCCGAATGTGCATTGGTATGCCCATTACGAACTGATTGTTTTAAGGACACGTTCGCAGGCATTGTTGGGAGGACGTCTCGAGCAAAAAGCGGAGATTCGAACGACTGCGTTAAAAACGAAGGTTGGTCAATAATTCCGTTTTTTGGGCCATCTTGGAAGTCACCCGGCAGCGAGGATGTGTCAGACAAAGCTGCCACTTTTGAAGGTGCGAAGTTTGAGGATGTCTCTGGCGAAATAACAATTCTGGGTAATCCGCCAGAGTCTGATGAAGGAGGTACCCCGAACCCTTCCCCCCTCAGACATCGCGCGACTCTTCGAGTCTGGGCGTGTTTTTTTTTGGAGCCGCAACCCCAAATCAAGAGGTCTCGCGACGCATCACAGAGCCAACCGCGCAGTCCACCCGCGCGCATGCGCACCTACTGGCGTCACATACGAAGCCACCACCCTCTGGTGGGAGGCTCGCACATCAGCACTAGGCCCTCGGGTCAAGAGACTGGCGACAGGCGAGGAAACTCAAAACGGCGCAAAGCGGCAGGCGCGCTGGAGTCGCCCTTACCAGCGGTACAAAGTCGGCAACACCCCAGGATGGTGAAACGAGGGCGGCAGAAAGACGGATCGACCACCCCGTCTGCGGGCTGCGGGCCGAACCAAAATCAATGCCACCAACGCAGCAGGCCAGAGGACTGGGAAAAGGCAACACGCCGGCGTCGGAAAAAACACAGACCGAAATTGTGCAACAGCTGAAACCGCACCAGGGCGAGAGCACAAAACTTGGCCGAGCCTAAGTAAGCACTGCAGTCACTGTCGACCCTAACGGGCCACGGAAGAGTACTGCACCAACTTCCCAATCTGCTTGGACCGAAGGTCACGGAATTGGTTGGTGCACGCGGGAAATCAAGCCGTTTGGTGTTGTCAGGTCCCACACGAGCTAACTGGTGAGCGCGATGTCCGCTGCGTTCTACAGCCGGGGACAGTCCGTGCTGAGGGTCCTCAACTCCGTTGCGTCGAGGTAGCAGATACGTCGGTCCGTAGGCTGGCGTTACGATGGCCAGCGGTGTCGGGATCATCCTGAGCTTCCTCGAGCCACATGGCCAGGCTACAGCAAAACTGGGAAATGAACGAGGCCCCGACGCGTCCCAACACTTGGGCACCCACGCATCACGTGTGGCTGTTGCAACTGCTGTGTCGCCGAATCGAGTAAACCCATGGCCTCGACCTGCCACAACGCCCTAGCCTTCACAGAAAACGGACCACGACCACGCTCACCCTCTGGCGAGAATGACACGGCAGGCACGGTGATAGTTCCTTGAGCTGTGCACTGGCTCGTTCCCATCATCGGCGTCAGTCGCCGTCACCGAACGCTCGGCCCTCCAGCGTGGGTAACTTCGGGTAGAGATGGCGCAAAGAAGAAGGAGAAACGAAACATGTCCCGCCATCGACTGCATGCATGCTGTGCGGGGGCTTGCGACCCCGCCGACACACGAGAAACGCCAGAAATGGCTCGAACCAGGGTCTTCTGGGCGCGCTTCCCGTCATCCGCCAGGGTCTAACCACGGAGGTCCCCGAGACCTTCCCCTCCTGTTCCCTCCGGGCCCGCACCAACGTCCATCGCGCGACTCTTCGAGTCTCAGCGCGCTTCCCGTCATCCGCCAGCGAGCTCCCTGCTGCAATCTGTACCCCCTAAGTAATTGTTTACCACCAACAAGCGGTCCACGCTGGAGGCGCTTCCCGTCATCCGCCAGCGAGTTCACAGGTACGGCCCGGAGCCGCTAGCCAAGAAAAAAATATCCCGGCAAAGCAACCTAACAGCGATGTGTGTAAGTATATCTGGAAACATTCCCCTTCAGATTCAGGTGAGAATCCAGTTGTAGAATTCTGCTGTTCTCGCAGTCGCAGTCGCATTCGCAATGACAGTCGCAGTGGCAACGGCCTTAGGATCCAATGGAACCCTAAGGATTCCTAAGGATTCCTGAGGATGCTTAACTATGCCTACGGATTCCTAAGGATGCCTACGGATTCCTAAGGATTCATAGGGATTCCTAAGGATTCCTATGGATTCCTACGGATGCCTCAACCTGCCTCAGCCTCAGCCTCAGCCTCAGCCTGCCTCGGCTTGCCTCAGCCTCAGCCTCAGCCTCAGCCTGCCTCGGCCTCAGCCTCAGCCTGCCTCAGCATCAGCCTCAGCCTGTCTCGGCCTCAGCCTGCGTCAGCCTCAGCCTCAGCCTGCCTCAGCCTCAGCCTCAGCCTCAGCCTCAGCCTCAGCCTCAGCCTCAGCCTCAGCCTGCCTCGGCTTGCCTCAGCCTCAGCCTCAGCCTGCCTCAGCATCAGCCTGCCTCGGCCTGAGCCTGCCTCAGCCTCCCCTCCTCCCCCCCCCCTTCCCCCCCCCATTCAGCCTCACCTTGTCTCAGCTTCGGCCTGCCTCGGCCTGATCCTCATCCTCAGCCTCAGTCTCAGCCTCAGCCTGTCTCGGCCTGAGCCTGCCTCGGCCTCAGCCTCAGCCTGCCTCAGCCTCAGCCTGCCTCAGCCTCAGCCTCAGCCTGTCTCAGCCTCAGCCTGCCTCAGCATCAGCCTCAGCCTCAGCCTCAGCCTGCCTCGGCTTGCCTCGGCCTCAGCCTCAGCCTGCCTCGGCCTCAGCCTCAGCCTGCCTCAGCCTCAGCCAGCCTCAGCCTCAGCCCTCAGCCTCAGCCAGCCTGCCTCGGCCTCAGCCTGCGTCAGCCTCAGCCTCAGCCTGCCTCAGCCTGCCTCAGCCTCAGCCTGCCTCAGCCTCAGCCTCAGCCTGCCTCGGCGTGCCTCAGCCTCAGCCTCAGCCTGCCTCGGCCTCAGCCTGCCTCGGCCTCAGCCTGCCTCAGCTCGGGCTTTCAAAATATGGTGCAGGAATGGTGTTTTGGGAACACGAAGATCACGAAGTGGCCCACAGTTGGCTCCGGACAATCAAAATATGGTGCAGGAATGGTGTTCTGGGAAGACGAAGAACACGAAGTGGCCTACAGTTGGCTCCGGGCATTCAACATTACCCTGGGAATGGTGTTCTGTTGGCTCCGGGCAGTCAAAATGTGGCTCCCGGCAATGAAAACGGGGAGTACCCGGTTTTCCCCGGCATCCCCCGGATCCTGCCCAGAACCCCCTGGGGAGTCAAGATGCTCTCTTTTGATGAAGGGAAACTGGGACACACAAATAAATACACACAAATAAAATGATTCCCCATATTTTCCCATATTTTCTGGGTTTTTGTCTTCCCCCCCACTTCCCATATTTTCCCATATTTTCTGGGAATCGCAGATTAATTGTGTCTGTGTGTTTTTTTTCCCTCCTGATTTGACCCCACTAGAAACCTATCAGTCTTCGCTGTGAGGTGATCCTCCAACGCGTAACAGCGGCCCACGCTGGAGGCGCTTCCTGTCATCCGCCACCGAGCCTCTGAGCCCGGAGTGAGCGCGGCCCTTACCCTCCAAGCCTTCATCCCCAAAGTGTCCAGTCTTCTCGGGCGTGCCGCGTGCCCCTCCTGGGGTCTGGCGCATCTCTTCGCGTGACGTGTTCGGGGCCAGGCGGGCCCCGAGAGGCCAAACATCGCCCCAAGACGCTCGAGATGGCCCCCAGACGGCCCAAGAGGCGTCCAAGACGCCCCAACTGGCCTTCAAGAGGCATCCCAAGAGATCCCCACGAGACCAATATCATTGATGTACCATTTGTTTTTTCAGGCTTCTGGCGTTCAGGTCTTTCGGGCTTCCCTGCGCTCCCAGACGGCCCTGGAGTCCAGCGCAACCCCCAAGATCGCCACGAGTCGGCACCAGAGGCTTCCAAGAGGGCCCCAACAGGGCGCAAGAGGGCCCCAGAAAGGCCCAAGAGGCACCCAAGACGACTCAATGAGCCCCAAAGACGGCTGCAACAGGGTGGCCCAGACGTGGGGCCCGATCGGACATTTCCAGCCCTCGGCCCCGAGGGCTCCCAGGAAGCCCCAAGAGTGCCCCCAAGATGCCTCCTCCTCCTCCTCCTCCTCCTCCTCCTCTTCCTCCTCCTCCTCCTCCTCCTCCTCCTCCTCCTCCTCCTCCTCCTCCTCTCCTCTCCTGCTCATCATCATCATCATCATCATCATCATCATCATCATCATCATCATCATCATCATCATCATCATCATCATCATCATCATCATCATCATCATCATCATCAGCATCAGCATCAGCATCAGCATCAGCATCAGCATCAGCATCAGCATCAGCATCAGCATCAGCATCATCATCATCATCATCATCATCATCAGCAGCAGCAGCATCATCGTAATCATCAGCATCAGCATCAGCATCAGCATCAGCATCAGCATCAGCATCAGCATCATCACCACCACCACCATCATCATCATCATCATCACCACCACCATCATCATCATCAGCATTAGCATCAGCATCAGCATCATCATCATCAGCATCATCATCATAATCATCATCGTCATCATCATCCTCTTCCCAGCCATCCTCCCCCAAGTGTTCCCTGAAGGGTTTCTACAACGGCTGGGGGAACACATGGTCCGATAGGTTGGCAGAGCTCATGCCACAACGCTAGGCCACGTGAGCGATTCCGAAAGACAGGGGGCGGCGGTGATTCGCCGTAGGCGTCTTCGATATAAGGCGGGAGCCGCTGTTGTCAGGGGCGCAGCGACGCAGACGTAGCCAGAAAACGTTCCCTGACAGATTGTGTACGAGCGTCGAGGGGCGAGCTCAACTAAAGAAGATCAGTGGGCACTGAGCTGGGGCATCGACAGTATAATCAACGAAAAAGCTCAACAACAAAAATTGCAGTGTGTGGAAATCAATGCACACACAGTCCAGGGATCTCCTGGGTCGAACGAGCCGCCGCGGCCGCAGCCCTGGCAGCCCCTGCACGCCGCAAAGATCTGTACACTGACACCCGCTGGAAAGCCTCCTGTGTTTTCAGGCAGTGCTGTGTGCACAAAATCGCCCGCCTGAAGAGTGATCTACGCCAGCCTGAGAATCGGAGAAAGCTGCATACAAATAAACTTTCGGAACTCCGCGCGGATGTCCTGGATCGGCGCTGGACCCCTCCCTGGCGCGCTCCGCGCGCCAGGGGTGGCGCCGGAGGCGCCGCCAGGGGGGGGCCCAACGGAAATCCAGGAAACCGCGCTCTTCCTGGAACCCTCTCCGGAGGCCCAGCCCAGAAACCCTTCACCGAGGGGTGCCCGTGCACGACTTCTGCGGCGGAGCCTCGCGGGCACCCAGACGTCGGTCGTGCCCGTGTCCAGCAGGCACTGCACCGTCTGCGGGGGGCTCCCGATCGACAGCTCCGCGACGGGGCCGCCGCCGGACTGCGGCCACAGCAGCGGGGTCCAGCCCCCGCCCCCGACCTGCTGGGGCCCGCCGCCAATCCTCGCCTCCTCGCCGCCGCCGCCCCCTGGGCCCGAGGTGTCGTGCTCGTCGACGAAGTCCTTGAAGTCCGAGATCTCCGGAGGGCCCATGTCCGCCACCGGGCCCCTCGGCGCGTCCGGGCGCATCAGAGTGCCCGTCGGATGCGTGGTGCGCATGGTTTCGGGCCGACCGCGCTCCCTCGTCCCGAGGGGTGTCGAAAGCCACCGCACTCCGACGAGGCCGGTCACATCCACAGCGAAACCTGAAGCCGACCGAACCGATGCCGAAACCGAAATCGACAGGCCGCATGCAGCCCGAAGGGCGCACCGACGCGGCAACGACACTTTCACCGACCGAACCGAACCGACCGAAAGCACCCAACTGCGACGCAACCGAACCGACTGACCCGTGAACACTCTTGACTCCCCTCTTGCTCTCCGCCGCCTCGGCCCGAGACCAGCCCCAAGGCGTGCCGAGACCGCCTCAGCACTGTTGCAGGAT